>JAVJIX010000025.1:2040000-2540000 GCA_036785185.1 Paratrypauchen microcephalus | reverse complement strand
TTTATTGTCAATTCTGCCATATGTGTTCAACATACAGTGAATCCGAAATTTCGTTTCTCTCTGGCCAGGTAGTGCAAAGACAGTGTACAAGATACAATATGAAGACAAAACACAACAAAAATTAGAGATCTAAAGTTAAACTAAAGTCTAAGATCTAAAATCTTTAAGCAGTGCAAAACCCATAGCATTGAGCTCCAGTCAAATGAAGCTCATGATGCTAATGGTTATAGGGGCGGATTTGGAGCCAGGTGGTGGTCTAATTAATTACTCAAATGAGAATTTATATAAAAAAAAAAAAAAAAACTGGGAAAACTACTCATGTAAGAGTAGCTTAAAAATAACTGTGGAACATCACATCTGATTTATGAATTGTAATCCATGTAATTTGAAACATGAACTAAACAAGATCTGGTATTTTCAAAGGGCAGACACAAAAAATATATATTAAAAAAAATCATTATTTCTGAAGGAGTGGTTCAAAACGCACAAATTAACTAGAGTTCTTTTTATCTTATCCTTTTTTTTATCTATCTCCTCCGCTTCTAAACCTCAGAAATACTAGTATGTAATTTGAATTTTCAAGGATTGTTGTGTCACAGGTTTTTAGGTCCATAAATCATTGCCAGACTTGTCAATTTGACTCATCAATTTGTGTTTATTACAAAAACGTCTGAGCATGTTTTTTTTGTAATTCCCTCTGCTGCCTGTAGATGGTAGGTTACCCCAGATTCCAATACAAGAAGCTTGGAAATGATGTGTGGTTCTTTAATTTGTCCTTATTTTCATTAAGTTCAAAAACATGATATGCCATAAGAAAATCTACTCAAGAGCATGTTTAAAGGACCCATATTACGCTGTTTTTTGATCTATGTTATAATGTTGTTTCTTCATCAAAAACATACCCAGAGTTATTCTATATATAACATGTGTGAACAATGATGGTTTTTCTCAATTATCGCCATAGCAGAGGAGCAAATGATTAAAACGGTGAGAGTGGAGTCATGTAGTTGATAGTCGTTGAGTTAATTACATAGTGAGTACAGGATGGGTTCATGTGACATCACAACATTGAAGAATTCCTGTAGTTTAACCTTGAGCTAGAGGACAGGTCACAATTCTATGGTGGAATTTAAGATTTATTGACTGGGTTTATCCACATGCAACAAAAACTGGTACGTTCAACATCTTCATTTCCCTGGGGGTGTGATGCTAAGTGGGGGCACTACTCTGTCTGAAGCTTTAATTAGACTTTAATCTGACCACGAAGAACTGACTTAGTTTTAATTACAACAGAAGAGCTGATACTGTGCTCTCTCTCACACATTAAATTATAGTCACAAGCTAACAGTTTTTCCAGTTAGTCTGTCTTACTTTTTTGTGGAAAAATGTGACCATGAGCACTTGCATTGATCACAGGCTCCTGAAAATATGTTGTTTAAATCTATTTTGTATTTTTTCTTGAGTTTTCAGAGTATTTTAAAACTTTTTTTGACAGTGTTTGCAAATGTGTGCATCGTGTCAACATGGTAACTGTCAAAGTTTTGCCTATTGTTTACATGTTTATCCACAGGGTAGTCTATATAAACTCCCTCTACTCATTTAGTCTTTGCTAAATTGCTAAACAGCTCTGTATCTGAACATATCCCATTATTATTATTATTATTATTATTATTATTATTATTATTATTATTATTATTATTATTATTATTATTATTATTATTATTATTATTGTTATTATTATTATCTGATTCTCAGTTATTCCCTGTTTGAGCCTGTTTCTGCATTTATACCCAGCTTGTTTTCTGCTAGAGATTTTTCCCAGTTTTGGAGGATATTTAAGTTCATATAATGATATATTCCTTAGGTCAGGGCTCTCAAGGCTCACGCATTGAGAGTGTGACACACTCAATTCGACGTATTCACACGCGCACACGCCACACATGGCATTTCTCACGCTGATTAGTGTTTTATTTTATTTTATTTTTTTTTGTGCCCAGAAAATCGGTCTGTGTGGCTTAGTTTATGCAGGCTCCGCGCGTTTTCAGCGCCGCCCCCTCCCCCTGCTCCCCCGAGCAGGGGGAACAGGGGGAGGGGGGGACGGCGCGTCTGCTCGCCGTCCCCCGGGCACGTCCTGAGCCTCAGTCCCGGTGCCACGTCTCCTCTGAGACGCACCGACTCCGGTCCCGGTGTCTCCGTCTGTGCGTAACGTGTCCCCCACGACGGCTTACGCGCGGAATACGCGCGGCCCAGAGCCGAACTGCCCATGGTGAGTCGCGGTGAGACGCGGTGAGACGCGGGCCCGGTGCATTGACCAGACTCTTACATGAATCCGTTAAAAATGTCCCGCTCCCTCCTCCCCGCCCCTCTCAGCGCGCACTGACAAAGTGCGGTGATGATAAAACAAACTGAGAACCATCAGGTAATAACTTCATTTATATAACTGTCATTAGTTGCTTTGTAGTTTAAGTTTGCTCTTTAGACAAACAGGGCTCTCAACACGCAATTCGACGCTCACACGCTCACACGGCATTTCTCACGCAATTCAAGCGCCAAAAATTGTTCACTCGCACCCCCCCCCCCCCCCCCGTCCTCGGAAATTACAGTCACACGCACGACCCCGCTCAAAACTTGAGAGCCCTGCTTAGGTGTTTATCAGCCTGATTTGTGTTATCTGTTGTAGGACACTTTCTGTTGAACTGACAGCCTTGCGTTTGGTCATTTGAGCCCAGTTTACCCACATGACAGGAACTGTATCAATGAAAATGAAAAATGAAAAGTATCAATGAATAGCAAAATAACAAAAGTGAAATCATTTTTATCACAATAGCCCCAGGATGTGTTGCTATTATTTCTAAAGATGTGGTTGTCATTAGTTGAAAGGACTTAAAACCATGAGATCAATATTGCAGGTTTGTGGACCCCTATTTCAACTCTGTCTTTCAGAAACAGTAAATCAGTTTCTGAAAATTATTTGCAATGAAGTGTAAAACACATTTAAACTGTTACACACTTGTTCTAACTCATCCCAGCTTTCACAACTCTCAATAGGTTCTCATACCAAAATATATTACAGCAATACATCAGCCACGTGTTAGCTGATAAAAAGTTCTGTCATTCAATTCAGATGTGATTCTGCCTGTGCCTATAGCAGCTGAGTCTTTTATTCATAATGGCCATTCACTCACTGACAACACTTGTACTCACTTAACTCTACTCGTCTTTTCAGTTTTTCTGCAACAAATGTTCTCACTTATTCAACAGTCGTAGGTGTGGTGTTTTAAAGTACTCATCATACTACAGATGTGTTTATGGTAGTTCCATTGGAACCCAAATGACGGTTTTATTGTTTAAGCCAAAGCAAAGAGACTGGATCATTTTTATACAAATTTGCTCCTGTTTTTTGATGCAAGCTTGTATCCCAGGTGCACAGTAACTTGAAATCTGCAAACCATCTGTAGTGTTATGAAGTTTTATTCTGTAAATTGGTTTAGCAAACTTTCTGTGAAGATTGACAACCAATCCCAGGATGCTATATTAAACTGGAAAATGTTGCTTTTATTATGAATTATTACTAAGAAACTGTGCTTTTATAGTTTATTTTTGTTTTGATTATCTAATACAATAAACCCCTCCATTCGATATTCAGAGCTCGAGATAAATTATAGGTTTCTATACACTTTGTTGTTGAAATTCATACTTTTCTTTTAGGTTGATAATGTACTTCCCTATGCCTATTTCATACTCTCACATAAAACTCTTGACAGTTTGTGCAAAAACACTTAAACGTGTTCTAAATCCATTTTGCTGCCAAAGCAAACTCAGGTGTTTTGCTGTGTCAAAATGTATACCATCTGGACTCTCCTCCCTGCGGCTCTTTTTGTTGCTATGGCAATGGTTCACATAGCACAATCCTACATGAAGGGCAGTGGCTAATGTATCTTTATTGAGGATTAATTTAAATTAAAATAAAATAATCAATCTTGGGACTTAAAGAGTCCATATTACTCTATGTTCTAATCTATGTTATGATGTTTCCTCATCAAAAGCATATCCAGTTGTTTGGTTTCATTCACACATGTTTAACACACATATCCTGGATATTTAGGCTGACTTTTTCTTCAAACTGAAAACACTTTGGTACACATTATAAATTGCAATATTGATCTAAAATGGCTTGTTAACAGAAATATAATTCCCATGTAAATGATATAAGATGTATGAATCATCAACCAAAAACAAACAAACATTGAATAGACTAAAGCCGAGTGACCATGGTTATTACAAAGTCTATTTTACATAATATACCCTCCTTATAGGTCCTGCCTACCTTTTTCCTTTAGACAGACATATTGAAACCCAGTGCACTATTTACTGCTGTGATGACACTTATTCTGGGGACATGGCAATAATCTTCATTTTCAGGTTCAAGAGTCTCCAGCTGGGCCCAGCACACCTCTTATCTCTATGGAGACGACCCCTGTGGAGATGTGGCCAAAAAAAAGGTGATGTTGTTCCAGCGGAAATTGAAAATACAATTTGCAGTCATGTCTAAATAGGTCTGGCATCATGACAATGAGCATGTTTACAAAGGGTTACTGTGGACCATGTTATGTGAAATCTTCTGCTCTGTGCATATAATTGATTTATTTATTTTAAAATGTATTTAAAATTGATTTATTTTTCAATCTGTCATACATTCTGAATAGATGCTTCTAAGCGATGAAAGGGCCCATATTGTAAATATATGTTTTGTTTCATTCACACACATACCTTGTATATTTAGGCTATGTTCTTCTCTCAAACACACTTTGGATGAATTCAAGTAAAGGTAAAAAGTAGCAGTTAACTTGAAAACTACCACTACATGACATCAAGTGGATGAGAGCATTTTAAACTTGAGCTTTGAGTAGACAGACTAGTAATAAAGGATTACTCAAACAAGTTTGAATGAAACACAACACAACTCCAGGTATGTTTTTGATGAGGTAAAAACATTAACATGTAAAGCTCACAAGAGTTGATTTTGCATAATATGGACCTTTAAGGTGAGGCACTGCAGATGAATAGAAATCATAGAAGGTGTGCATGCTGAAGTAACTTTTTATTTAACTTTTATGTATGAAAGTTAAATAAAGTTAAAAAAAAAGATACCTATATACATAATGTGGTGTAAATTGCTACATATAAAACATAACATTATATAAACCATGCTGAATCTGAATTTAAGTTAACTTAAATAAAAGTTAACTTCAGCATGCACACCTATGATTTCTATTCATCTGCAGTGCCTCACCTTAAAGGGATAGTGCGTTTTTTTATTTTTATGTTAATCTGTATGGGTTTCCTTCTAAAAGTTACGTGTGTTGACACCGGCTTACCTCTGACAGTCTCAGCTGATCCCGGTTCGGCTCGCTTTCTGGAGCCCAGGTAAGTAGGTCCGGTAACTTCCCTGGAACATGAAATAAAGCTTGTTTTTCTTCTCAAAACAAAACATTTGTTAGAAAGGTGATATATATGCATCCAAAACAGTTGTCCACGAAACATCCAGCAGCGTATTTTGCATTTACGTATTGTCTCTCTCCACTCGTATCACTACGCCCATGTTAACTCTATCAGCCTGTTCACTTGTAAACTTCGGCGTAGACATCCGCTGAAGGTGAACAGGCTGATATCCCTTTAAAGGGTCCCTATTATGCAAAATCAACTCTTGTGAGCTTTACATGTTAGAATGTTTTTACCTCATCAAAAACATATCTGGAGTTCTGTTTTGTTTCATTCAAACATGTTTGAGTAATCCTTTATTACTAGTCTGTCTTCTCAAAGGTCAAGCTTAAAATGCTCTCATCCACTTGATGTTATGTAGTGGTAGTTTTCAAGTTACCTGCTACCTGTATCTTAAATAAAGATCCCAATCACACACGTATTAATGTGTTTACAGGAAAACAAATGTCACATGCACCTTGGCCTTCCATCTGTTATAATTTACTGAGAAAAATAAAAATTTTATTGCATATTGTTATATTGCCAGCAGGGAGCAGAGAGTGATTTTTTCCCCCTGTAACCCACTTTTGTGGAAACAATCTTTCAACATTTGGAAAAGCAATAAAGCCTTTTCACAAACAACCAATTCAATATAATAACATAGCAATAACAATTCAATATACTAACATTTACCCTCTGTTATATATTATATTTGATGAGTGAGTTACTGTACCCAAAACAGTTTCCCTTGTGGATCAATAAAGTTTGTCTAAGTCTAAATCTAAGTCTAGATTATATAGGGTACAATTATGGCCTAATTCCCAAAACCCGTCAAGGCTTTTTTCCAACACCTTTTTCTGAAATCCTTTCCTTCATTTGTAAGTGAAGGAAAGACGACGTAAAAATATAATTTCTCCAAGTGGAGTTTAAAGCTTATACAGGATTTAGCATCTGAGTTAAATTATTCTCCAATGACTGTGGAAGACTTGTCAATACAAATTTAAATTGTCACTTTTCTCTAAAATAAAGTGGTTGTGTTACAGGTAGATATTATCGTATGGAATGAGAAAACAATTAGACAAAAATAACCTGTTTACCTGGCTATATTTGGCTGATATTGTGTATCTCACTGGCTGGTGTTGTTTAGAATAGAGTTTAAAGGGATAGTGCGTTTTTTTTTAAATGTTAATCTGTATGGGTTTCCTTCTAAAAGTTACGTGTGTTGACACCGGCTTACCTCTGACAGTCTCAGCTGATCCCTGTTCACCTTCAGCGGATGGCTACGCCAAAGTTTACAAGTGAACAGGCTGATAGAGTTAACATGGGCGTAGTGATACATGTGGAGAGAGACAATACGCGGATGCGAAATACGCTGCTGGATGTTTCGTGGACAACTGTTTCGGACGCAAATATATCACCTTTCTAACAAATGTTTTGTTTTGAGAAGAAAAACAAGCTTTATTTCATGTTTCAGGAAAGTTACCGGACCTACTTACCTGGGCTCCAGAAAGCGAGCCGAACCGGGATCAGCTGAGACTGTCAGAGGTAAGCCGGTGTCAACACACGTAACTTTTAGAAGAAAACCCATAGAGATTAACATAAAAAAACGCACTATCCCTTTAAGTCCTGTGAACATGTTAATAGATGATGTGCTCTCCTGATTACAGATTGCGTTTTAAACTCGTCTCTGTCCCTGGCTGCCATCTGTTCTAATTGCCTCTATTCACTGGAGTCTATTTTACAATATGAAGCTTGTTAGCATCATACATACAGCTACATTATTAACCATCTTGTTTTATATTTATATTTAATAAAGCTTTTAAAAAAACATATGGAAATGTCATTCAAAATCTATTGACACCAGCGCAGCAAAAATTAGCCTCATTTGCCCTTTGATTGCATGTGTTTTTTAGTAGTAGGTAACTGAAACATTTGGGAGAAAGTGTAAAGAATAAAGGAAGAAGATAGAAGATAAAAGCAACTCCATAAGTAGGACAAAATTAAGACAAATGCTTTGAGTAAAATTTCAAAAAAAAAATTACTGTCACTTGACCTGGTCATATCCTGCTCATCTCAATACTGGGGAACATTCCAAGTAAAGTAATAAAATCTCCATGGAGACATACAGGTGGCTCTCCAGCAGAAAAGTTACACAGGGCACCTTTAACTAGGAGACCAAACACATTTCACTTGCTTAATCCTAAACTTAATTTTAATCTGGTTTCTATTGCAGAAAAGATTAAATTATACCTCTCTGCGGACTGTGCATGCGCCCACTGTAGGTTAAAGGTGAAAATCCCTGAACTCAAGAAGAAATTTGATTTTGATACTCCATACTTCATCTATGGAGGCACATGGTCCAAACTTAAGACAACGCACTTGTTAACGTTTTTAATATAGCCCTCATTCATATGGAATATGGACATATATTCCATATGAATACTGCATAATACTGCATAATTTTGTCTATAGATGTGCACTGAATCGCAAGTATGAGTGAAACTAAGCAAACTCCTCACAATGTAGGACCTCAATGATGCAAAGTAATTGCGATAGGTTGAGCAGGTCTTTTGACACACCTCTCACCTCCAGTGATGACAGCATGACATTGTCACATTCTCTTTAAAAACGCTTGGCTTTTAAGACTCAAGATCAAAATCAACTATCTTTCATAGCATTCATTCACTAAAAGACAGGGTGCGATAGTTTAGGCACAGCAAGTGAAAAAAGCATTCAAAACAAAAATATTATCCTGAATTTTCCTCAATGTTATTCCATTGCCCCCTGCTGGACAAACAGGTTAATTTTCTGTAAATTGCGCAATAGGCTACTAAACAATAACATTTTGGAAGATACTGTATAACCATTTTATAGTGACATCTTAAAATAACAAACAGACCAGTTGTCCCTAGTAAAATGTCAAATATAAGTTTTAATATTTAATTTAACTACCTTTTTCAAGATCTTGACTATTTTATTAGACTAACTTATAAGCTTGATTAGAATTTTCATCTATTATTAGCATTATATTAAACTATGCTTAAGGCAACCACCAGAGAGATGGCCTCCTGGTTATCCCCACATGCCCTCAAGTGATTTATGTACGGGTTATTTGCCAGCAGATTCTTTACTGTAATTGATATTGAATTTATTGAAGTCCAGAACTAATGTCTTGGTGGTAATATTCTCACCCACAATTCCCCATGTTTTTAATTGGGTCATCAAACAAACGTGCACCGACAGAGACTTCAGGGTGAATCATTAAATAATTTATTACATTATCCATATGTGGTAATACAATGGGTTCATGATCAGCTTATAAAACATGTACAAAGCAAATCATTACTGTTGAAAATATGTGCTTGTATTGTAAAAGGTGTATAACATCTTCATTTTTGATTAAAACAATCTTTGATGCTTGAAGGTGATCTCCCATGCGTGCAGTTTGTAATGGCTTACAGAACAGCTGGTGGACAAAATGATGGTTGGGTTCTTTAAAGGAGAATTTACATTTTTTACAATCTGAGCCTTATTTCGGTAATAAAAACAAGTCGTTTTACTCACCCATAGCGCTTTGGTGTCATAAGGAGCACTTCCAGAGATGTTTTAGATTTGCGTTAGCGCGAGTTCTAGCTGTAGGTCGGGGCATATAATATATTCCCCGAGCATCTAATATATGCCCCGTGCGGTCTCCAAATAACAAACTTTAGCACTTTTCAAATCATAGAAGCTTGATGTCTTAGTCTACGATTTCGTTTGAGTCAAAAATGTCCTGTAATCCGAGGTTTAGCCATAGATTACAGCTTTGCGTTTCATGTTTGGGTCCCGGGAGCTGAGAGCAAAATAAACTGTGACTCCGCACATGCGCACTGGCGTCCTCATCTACTCGAAACTATGGCTAAATCCACAACAGGTAGGCCTACTAGTAGTATATATTGGATTTGTTTTTGCTTTGCACTTCATCTAATCAGAGCTCATTGAGGAGGAGCTTATGCGCGCTAAAAGGCGCAGGTGAAAAAGCGAGGAGCGACGCATTAAGTGAGGCATGGGCAGGTAGGATGAGGTATAGGATGTTTTATCAAGTTTAACCTGTGTACACGCAATGGTACACACTTTTGCGAGAGCTGCGCTCGCTCGCTCGCTTGCTCGCTCGGTCCGCGGCACCAGACACGGGCTCGCGCGGCCCGCAGTTTAATACGAAGTTTAATACGAAGTTTAATACGAGACATGTACTTTTGTTCTGAATACGATTCCGTTTTTCAAGGGACGGTTGGCAACCCAAAACACAACTATACATATACATATATATACACTCAAAATCTTTCTCAACGAATTTGCACAGATATTTAAAAAAAAAAAAAAAAAAAAAACAGCGGCTGAAAACGAAAACAAAAACAAAAAAGCGGAGATCCGCTAAAAGACGGAACTCTTTCATCCCTGAAATCTAAAACATCTCTGGAAGTGCTCCATATGACACCAAAGTGCTATGGGTGAGTAAAACAAGTTGTTTTATTACCGAAGTAAGGTTCAGATTGTAAAAAACGTTAATTCTCCTTTAAGAAAGGCTGCAGTTGGACTGTTTAGACTCTCTACCCTGGAAACAAATGAAAGTATATTAGGCCAACAGCACTTCCTGTGAATCTCTGATCAAATACAGGAGTTGCTCATGTGTCTCAAGGCATGTTAGAATAGTTTGACCAATTAAGAGTAGATCAGAGTAAACGTTTCCATGATAACAGTGTACCTACATGTTAAAGCATGCTACGGACGGCTAATCTTTCCCGGTACCTGTTGTCTCTGCTGCTGACGCCGGTATTCTTCTTCACTGGCAGCGAGAGCCTGAGCTAGAGCCAGATCCTCCTGCTCCTGAGGGCTACGAGACACAAACTAACATTATTAAATTTTGTCCTGACAATCAAAATGTTTTCTGACATTGTTCTATATTCTTGTTCCAGAACGCATTCTCAGAAAAGTTTAATTCCCATTTTCAGAGAACAAATCACAAACTACGAACAAAAAACAAGGCATGATCATAGTAAAAATATAAACTATGATAGCAAATGGAGAAATTCAATTTCTCAGCACTCTTGCCAGAATTGAAGAAGTAGCTTGGATGAGCTGGGAAAGTATTTGACCAAATAAACTTTGTCGAGTTGACAAATTTAATTTCTCCTTTTGCCATGGATTCTCCCTAGATCACTGAGGGATTCTTCACATAAACTATGATAAAATAAAAGGCATGCATAAAAATAAACGTTGACTGATTTCATGTTTTATTTTTGCTATATCATTTGCTATATAAAATTTACTTTAAGTATATTCTGAAAGATTCTGAAACTTATGTGCATGTGTTTATGTTATCTTGATGTTGATATTGCACTGTGCTGCCGTTTTGCTGTATTGGACTCCCCAGAACAAGACCTAAGTATCCTCAATAGGATTTTCTGGTTATAAGAATTAGTACATACAAACTTATCAAGTTTAAAAGGGAGCACTCATTCTACATTTACTTTTAATGTGGCTAAAAACCAACACAAACACAAATGTAAAAAAAATAAGCTTCCATCAAGATCCTCTGGTAAATAATGTTGTATCTGCAGAATCCACTCATACTGCAGCTGAGCTACACTGCATTAATGCAGTACAACAAACATTAGGAGTGTGCGCACAAATCAATAAACCTGTTTATATGGAACTTCTTAGAGTCTAACAATTACTAGTAAGACTGAAGTATGTATTTTACCATTTACTGGCTATATAGAAGTATATTCTTCTGCAGTGTGGTGTAACCGCTTACCTCAGAGTGGGCTGGACAGGAGGTCTTGACTCTGCTAGAGACATTTCCAGGGCTCTTTGTAAAGCCTGCTCTTCTGTCTGTAATCACAGCACGAGTGGCAACACTTAGACTTTCATCACAGAAGAACATCTCCAAGTCTCTGCTTGAATGCTCACCAGGCCAGCTTGGAAAGACACTGAAGGAGGTATTACGCTGTGTGCTGAAACTGAAGTTGGGATTCGCTGGGCCATGCTAAAAGTAAGAAATAAAGTTCATTAAAACAGCAGAAGCATTGTTACTCAAGATCAAAACAAGTTACAAGAGCTTACCTACTAGTGCTGCTTCTATTACTTGTGCTTACTCCATTAGATACAGGTCTAGAGCTCCCTGCAGAGGACGAACTTGACCCAGAGGCTGAGGTAGAGGAAGCACCATGGGATCTCATTAATGCAGCGTGTCTGAACATGAAAAACAAAAAATCTCAACAACAAGCACAATAATTTAATTTGGAAATATTACAGCGGATTATCACATACCCCGATTTGGACAGAGGTTTACCATCCGTCTTACAATCATGGTCTAATGGATTACGATGTTTAAGACAATAATTTAAATGACATTGATCACATGTCACTCGGATCATTTCCTTCTGCTTACAGCCACCTTTAGAGCATTTGTTTGTAAAAATCTGAAAAAACAACAGGCATACAAATAAGCATTTAACTGAACTACAATACTTGCATTACTGACAATAATCATAGTTGAAATAAGAAAGCATAAGTAATAACTAATTTATCTCACAGAGGAGAAACTCATTTATAAAAACAGATTTGAATTAATACTGTGCAGTGACATCACGCTGGGGATGTTTTACATGCATCTCTAAAGGCAGAATGTTCAGCAGTTGCCATGGTGACACAATGCACACAATTATCAAACAAATAAAAGTCTGAAAACTCAAGAAAATGAATTTAAACAGCACATTTTCAGGAGCCTGTGATCAATACGAGTGTTCATGGTCCTGTTTAGGTGCCAAGACTGTTGACTAATGCTAGGGAGGGACTTGTTTAAGCGCACAAATCATCTCACCTGTTGTAGCTCTAACCAAGTCAGCTCTTTCTAGTCAGATTGTGTTCAAATAATACTCAGATTAAGTTTAACTTGTGTAACAGAGCTTCTAACAGAGCAGTGCTTTCAGTTAGCTTCACACCCCCAGGTAATGTTGATGACCTCAGGTGCAAAGAATCAATAGACAATAAAGTGCCATAACAATAACATGCTTACCTTTCTTTTCCTTTGTGCTGGATCTGACTTGCAGTCTCTGTCAATATGTTCACTGACTGTAATATCCGGCATCTCCCCCCTTTTTACAGGAATGGGAATGTTGCACAAGGGACAAACAGGCACCTGGATATCCTACATGATACAAATAACACACAAAGAAATTACTACTTTTAAAACAAACTTATAAACAGACACAAATTGTGATGTTTTTTTTTAAGTTAAAAGAAGGAAAATAACATACCTTTTTGTAGGATGAGGTGCATTTATGATTCGCATAGGTTATATGGTCTTTACAGAAGATTTCTTGACAAGCATCACATTTCATGGGAAGAAAATCTGCCAAAAATTAAAAAAAAATCTATAAGATTTAGTTTAATATTCTTGTCTATAAATGGTACTTAGTCATACATACACTTAGCCTCTCTCACCTAAACGTTTGCATGTTTTTTCTGAGCAGTGCTCCCCCAGGTCAGGAAATTCCATTGTAGAAGACTCTTTGTGATGATAAGATCTGAAAAAACATAACAATTAAGTGACACCTGGAATACAAAATCTGAAGGGTATCTGGAGAGTACTTGTAAATGCGTATATCTGATCACTAGGGGTGAGTGTAAATGTGTATGTCACAGATAAGAACTAGGAAATGACTTGCAAAATCACGCTAATTCTGACTGTCATCTATTCCAGCCGAGTAGCTTGTTAGCCAGGCCATGCTAACGGCAAAAGATTAGTTTAGCTTGGTTATATAACAGGGTCCAACTCTCACAGTGCTGATAGCCACACAAAGCCTCTTGAGAGACTGGACAGACTGAATGAACCCATAAAGGTAAAATGTAGCTACAAAACCTAGACACATTTTACCAAATTTGAATAACAGCTAAAAGCTAGCTTGGCTGTAGCTAAGATTTTTCAGATGAGTTCCACAACAGATAATTGCACGTAACTTATAGTTCACCTTTTAACTGAAATATTCTAAAATAGAGGATACCACTACGAGCTTTCTTGGACAATCTTTATTGTTCAAAAGCTGACAGGGGAAATCAGCTAGCCTGCCTTAGCTCTTTCGGTGTTTAACTAACTACTCACCAGTGTGTCTCTCCTCTTCGGCTTGTTCCCTCAAAACACAAGGCTTCGGTGTTGGTCAAGATGAAAACACGTTGGTACGTCGATTCGCTGTTGAGTTTTACGTCAACCCTAAACAGATCCCTGAGTAAAACAGTCCGTTGTAGCGGCTGACAGTGTTGTTTTCATCAAGTTTGGATGGTTTTGATGTGTCACGCAGGCTCCGCCCACACGCCCCTTACACACGGTTACGTCACATGTTACGTCACACGTCACAGTGGGCGTGGTCATGGGTCAGCCCTCGCGGTGGAAACCTCAGGTACAATCTAGAAACATCTAACAGACAGATTACATTTTAATTGACTAATTATATGAGCGATTTGTTCATTTGAATGTGTGAAACTAAACTCATTAGTGTGCTACAGGTTTATGAATCATGTTTCTTGTTTTAGCTTTAGCTGTTCGCTGTTTATTCCACCACATGGATCTACTTGTTCCACCTTTATTATTATGCATGTCATGGCAGCAATCAGAAACATGATGACAAAGCACACACAACACAAATTAACACGAAATTAAACAGCAGCACTACACTAGAACTAGACATTTGCTGAACTTCTCTGTAGATAAAAAAAAAAAAAAAGTATATCCTACTGGGACCTGAAGAAAAAAAGCGTATCTAAATTATTATTATTATTTTAATTTTCTATTTGGAGGTAAATTAACACCACAGCATTTACATTTTGTTCATTTTATTTTTATTCATAAGTGTGTAACATGTCCTCTGTAGTGGACGTCGGGGACATTTTGGTGTTAAATCCATGTCAAGTTAACAACCTAACAAAAAACTTTTTTTTTTTTTCAAATTTTCAATTTTCAAAAAGTTCTTAGACTCCCTTTTAATTTCTTATTTATTTATTTATTTATTTATTTATTTATTTATTTATTTATTTATTTATTTATTTATTTATTTATTTATTATGTATGATTTATTTTTTTCATTTGAGTATTTATTTACATATTTATTTTTATTTTTTTTATGTAGGCCTATAATTTCTTTCTTTTCTTTTTTTTTTTCTTTTTTTTTTAAAAATTTTTAGATTTACATTTACATTTTTTTTTTAAATCATACTGCAGCCACAAACTAAAGCCTCAAAACAATTAAAAGACAGACTGGTTAACTCGACGTCCACACAAATGAATGGGCCGGGTCTCAGGAGGATATAGTGGGTACTCTTACCACATCCAATACCAGGTGTATAAAAGGTATTGTATATACGCAGTACAGGATTTTGACACATGTTGGATTTAAATGCTTCTTGGCCACATTACATTGAGTTACATTTATTTTTCATACATTTATTACTTACCTAACCTTAACCTGTAACCCTAACATGACCTATTTAAACCCATATCTGAGATTTAATAATGTTGTTTATCTAATAATTAAGGATTTATATCACAGGGGCCAAATTTTTATCCCACAGTGAGGCATGTTGCAACAAATTAAATGTGTATACAATTATAGCCCACACAAATCCCATACTAACCAAGCTTTCAATTAATTTTGTTGATGTCATCTTTTGTCCATCAGAATCAGAAAGACTTTTATTGCCATTGTCAAGTGAACAGAATTCACAAAACTAGGAACTTGTCTCTGTGATAAGGTGCAAACATAAAACACTAAATAATAATAGTAATAACTAGAATATAGACACTAAATAATAATAATAACTAAAATATAGCTATAATATAGTAAAAAATAATAAACAATCCAAATAACAAAACAGTCCAGATGAGCAGCATCAGAACAGTAGTGCAAACATGATGTAATTAAAGTGACTAGTGATATAAGGTGTCCAGCTTTGTGCAGTTGTTATGAATTGTTTATGAGTCCAACAGCAGAGGGAAAGAAACTGTTCTTGTGACGGGAGGTTCTGGTCCCGATGGACCGTAGCCTCCTGCCAGAGGGAAGTAAGTGGCTCAAATGTCCAGGGAGAGAAGTGTCAGCTGCTATCCGGCCTGCTCGCCCCCGAGTCCTGGAGATGTACAGGTCCTGGATAGATGGAAGTGAGTTAAGCAAAGGAGCTAACTACTACTGGAATTTTTAATACTGTTGTTTACTCCTGTTATTGCACTAGAATTACTACTGTTGCACTTTTTTTTTTTTTTAATCTTAACTTCAATGCACATTCTTGCACGTTACTATTTCACTGCTGTATCTTCCATTGCACATTTTTGATGCACACTGCACATTTTTGGACATCTGTAAATAGGTATTTATTTATTATGTTGCACTGCTTTAAAGATCCCATGACATGGTAGTTCTTGATGCTTTTATATGGTGCCTTAATGGTTCCCTAATACTGTAAATGAATCCTTCTTCAAAATCAACACTTAGTGCATGAGAAAGACACATGTACAGAGTCAGAGTCAAAAAATAACTCTCTGAACACCTCATTATGGGCCTTGTTGCTTGAATGCAAATGAGAAGGACACAGATTGGTTAGAGGAGCGGGTGGGGGGGGGGGGCAAATGCGCCGCTGGTTCCTTGTTTTGGCGGTGCGCTGTGCCTGGCCCCACTTCCGCGTGTGTAAGCGCGAAGGAGGAAAGGAGAGCCTTTTCAATGAAAAAAAAACACATTTTCACAGAAAATAAAATTAAACCACTGCTGTTTCAGAGGTCCAGAGGGTCGGGTAAAGGACTTCCGAGTCTAGAAACACTCGCATGTGCCTCCAGGCAAATTAAAAAAACGCATTTCGCATTGCGTAGCTCCTCCGCAGTCCAAATTCTCTGGGCGTGATTTCCAGAGACAGGGGGTGGAGATCCAGACGATGGTGGAACTGCATTTGCATTTCTTTTTTCAATCTGACGTCAATAAGGTGCCTTGTCCAGAATCGCCCATTTGAGCTGTGTTTTTTTCAAACGCAGAAAAGGATAGCAAATGCTCAGTTTAGACATTTCGCAACTTTTAGCCATTGGGGGGGGGGGGGGGGCCTAAACAGGGTAGGGGAGCTCACATTAACGTTCAAAAACCTCAGAAAGTGAAAATTTCATGCCATGGGACCTTTAAGATTTTAGATCTTAGACTTTTGTTTAACTTTAGATCTCTGTCTTAGATAGTTTTTGTTGTGTTTTGTCTTTATATTTTATTTTGTACACTGTCTTTTTTGCACTACCTGGCCAGAGAGAAACGAAATTTCGATTCACTGTATGTTGAACACATATGGCAGAATTGACAATAAAGCTGAGTTGATCTTTTGATCTTTGATCTAATGTACGCCTAACAAACACCAGAAAATATAGATAATTTATTAATTATGGCCTATACCAACAGTTCCTAACCGTTTTCTCCCTCTTTGAAAGTCTGGTCACTCTACTCCTAATACTAATCTGTGTTATAATGTTGTTTCCTCCTCAAAAACATACCTGGAGTTGTGTTTTGTTTCATTCACAAATGTTTAACACACAAACCTTACAAATTTACACTGGCTTTTTCTCTCAAACAGAAAACACAGACAGACTAATGTAAGTTGATGAGATAACATCATTGTAACATGGTTTAAAGCTCACAAAAGTCAATTTTGGTAATATAGAACCTTTAATAGGCCTAGGTGAAAAAAACCTAAAGATATTTCCAACTGCAGATGTGTAGTTCTGACATTGCCTGTAGCCCCACACAGCTCCACACAGTCCTGCACAGCCAGTATGACTGACAATCCCAGACGCCTTTAGCACACAGTTGACAGAAGGCCAATGATGACAGCCATCTTGTTCCAAAACAGCCCTTCACATCTCTCGGCGTCTTCATTGTAAATGCAAATGATGCTGCTCTGACAACAATCAAGATCTCAGGGGCTGCCGAGCTTTTCCTGAGCGCGTCATTTGTCGACTTTAGCCCCTCTGCCAGCTGACTGCCTCCTGAAAGCACTTTTAATTAATTTGTCACCACTGCTCATTTCTGCTCATTACACTCCACAATGCGTTCCCTTCACATTCTTCAGTCGGGATTATTATGGACACAGTCATTTTTGACAAGTAATTACATCATGTCACATTTACATCTCTCCCACTTTAAAGTAATTGGTTCAGGTCACATGTTTTATTTTAATAAGCTTCTAGAATTATTACCAGCCAATTAGTGAGCATGTGTGTTTTTGAGTGGGACATTCATTTCACTTTGGTGCTCAGTTTGGCTGGCCACAAAAAAATCTCACATTTAATTTTTTTCTTGGAAATAGTCATCTTAATCCAATTTAAAGGTCCTATATTACACAAAATTGACTCTTGTGAGTTTTAGCCATCTTAGAATGTTGTTACCTCCTCAAAAACATAGCTGGAGTTGTGTTTTGTTTCATTCACACATGTTTGACTAATGCTTTATTATTAGTCTGTCGACATCTCCAAAGCTCAAAAAGGCTCTATTCCACCTTGTGTTGCATAGTTTTCAAGCATTTTAGTTTTTGTTCAGTAGACATGGGAAATTCCAGGGCTGAAATGATGCAAATAATTCTAGTGAAGGTGTATGGAGTTTAAAAATATAATAGGGCATTTCCTTCGTTACCGCATGACATCACATGGTGGAGCAGAGTGTTTTAATTTGTGAGAAGAAATCAGGTTAAATATGCAGGTTTGTGTGTTAGACATATGTAAATGAAACAAAACACAACTCCATGTATGTTTGTGATTAGGAAACATTATAACAGATCAGAAGACTGGATAATATGTATGGGCCCTTTGGTCTTGCAGGTGCAGCCAACCATTTGAATTTTTATCATTCTGACAATGCTTTATGTGTGTTGAATTGGATTTCCAAGTTTATTATTAGAACTAAACACACGTGCATGGAATACTGGGCAAAATAATTGATCAATGGGCTTCAGTATTCTCAATTGGGCATATAAAGGTGGACGGTATGGTAGACTTCTATGGTAGAATTGGTCAAAATACTATTGTTGAGGTGAATAATATGAACAGAATCTATGTTATCTGCGGTAGAAATCTATAGAAAAAGAAAACTGAAGGAGACGTAATGGCTATCCAAAGACATAATGTGCAATGTTAGTCACCAATGCAAAACTGTGATTTTCTCGTGGTTTTCTGCAGGTCATCAGCAGAGGGCAGCAACAGACAGATGACGTGTGAGGTTTTGAGGAGGCCTTTGCCAGGATATGGACCATAAACTGTGATGTGGATACAGGTTTAGTATTTTTTTTAGGATTTAGGAATATCAGCAGCCGTGGTTGTAATAGGAGCAAATTATAGTACTTTTTACTTGGCTATTTTTGACAACATTAACATAGTACTATTATTTACATGTGAGTAATGGTTTGGGTTTAGTATTATGATACATTTAATTAATATTGTATTGCTTTAGTGCTGAGCTTTTCAAACGCTTCACCTCTAAAAAATGAATGCCTCAATTGGTTGTCTTGAAGAAATTGACTTGTTCAAGCATGTCTATGGCGAGTGAATTACTGGAGTATAGCCACTAGAGGGAACCAGAGGACTTTTTATGTGCAGATTTTTGCTCCTGTGCCCATAATAACCATTTATTTTATGCTCTGCTGATAAAAACAAACCACAAAATGTTAAATCTGACTTTAGTTCACATTTAGGGAAGCTAGAATAGACATACTGCTACATTATATATTATCCTGATTTCATGCCATATCCGCCCAGTACTGTATAGTGAATTTTTGAAACACGCTGTAATTATCTGTTTTACACTGTGTAATCTCCTGGGCATGTTGTTATATTTTGTGTAGTGGCAGATGGTAACTACAATTCCTCTTTGTAATCTGAAGAAATAACAGGGGACGGAGTTGTTAACTCACTTCCAAGTTGGAAACAATAACTCTTGTATGTTCATGTTCACTGCAACACTCAACTCTCATGAAGCACAATGTTCGGATGCAAAATCTATGTTTAGTTCACAATTTCAACATTAGAAAAAACTACAAACTCTGAACATTTCAAGAAACAAAAAGGGAATTAATGGAGTAGCGCTGTCCGTGGTGCTGAAGTTATACAGGTGTATTTTAAAGTACTTACACAGTAGATTGTGGGGGATCTGTTGTAATGAGAAGTTAACACTACTATTGGCTACATCAATAACAAAAAACATAAGAAGTTAAATGGTCTCATGTACAGAATTTGACCATGAATATGCAGCAGTCTCTAGTTTAAAAACCGGGCAGAGAGCTAACCAGCTTTGTGATATCCACTGTTCCTAAGGGAGTTGTTTTCAGTCCATAAAACACATTTCAAACATAAAATTTGGCTAAACGTTTTCATAATTTAGCGGTTCAAAAAGTTACAGAATCATATTTCAGATTAGGCAGATAATAGGCCAGTAGCAGCCTTCATAGAATTAATATTTTTTGAAAGATCTGCGACAAAAAATAATGGGAAATTTATTTACAGGATTAAGTAGTGGGTGGTCACTGGTGAACTCCATACAACCTCAATGGACAAACGTACTATTTCAGACTTGTAATGTTTTTTATCTGTTTGTATCATGAACATTTTACTTGATCATAACTTTTCAGTCCATTTCACACCATTTACTCAGTGATTTCTGACCACTGTAACCCCTCTCTCTTACTATTCTAATGCAAAATATTGTACTCTATAGACCAAATATTCATTAGTTCCATGTGTTTACCAAATATTTATATCAAGCTATTTGAAAGCCTCACAATGGCAAGCAAAACACATAGCATTTCAAAGGTAGTATTAAGATTTTGTACAATTTTCTCCCCTTATATGCCTTCTATTATTAGATTGAAGTTGAATTATAAGCAGTGCTGCCTTCATCTTGTGGAGCTGTAATTAACGTGGGGCCCACAAAAAAAGTAGAGACTACGGCGCAGACTGATCGGTCGAGAGAGAGAGTGTAGAGCAGGGGAAGAAAAATGCAAATTATTCGGCGCACAAAGGCTCCTCACAAATTGGCGTCACCATTTCTCAAATTATATCATTACTATATTTTGAAAATGTTAATCTGTTGAGCGGATTTCCCTGGGGAGTTGAGTAAATTAGTTCTATTTCCGAGGCTGGCTCTGCATTTAAGAAAAAAAAAAAAAAAAAAAAAAAAAGCACGCACACTGACGACAAGCACCTCTGATTTGCTGATTACAATTAGACTCCCCAGTTTGGGCTCCTTCAAGCATTGATAATTTTCGGCATATTAAGCACGTTTTAGCAAAGGTGATAAGTCAGTTTTAATTGAAATGAAATTATTATTCTAATGGAAGTTTGGTTATTATTATTAGCGAGCACTAGTCATTGGGGCTCTCATTTTGCGTGTGGAAAATGCTTGGCAGTGGAGAGAGGGGTGAGGGAAGAGAGATTTTGAAGGGCATTAGGGTGTCAGGATTGAATGAGGTAATTTGAAGGGAATTACTTTCTCTTCTATCAGAAATGAACTGAATTAAAAGTCCAAATCAATCGCGCCTTTCACTTCTCCATTCTACTCTGACAGCGGCACAATTACAGATAATTAGATGGGAGGAAACTTTTAATTGTAGGATTAGAGCGCACAGCGAGGAGGGGATGGGGGGCGAGCAAGTTTTTTCTGGAGTTTTCTTGCTTAAAATCGAATCAAAGGATTTACAGGCTTAAAATGGCAAGCAGTCCCCTCTCTCTCACACTGTACACTTTAATTGGAACTGCATCTCCAAATCATCCAAAACAATTAATTTAGATTTAATTCTATAATTATCATCAAATCGAATAATGTGCAACCTAATTTAGATAGTTAAAAATTAACGCGCGTGAAGTTAATTGAGTAATTAAACTCCTAAACTGCCGCCTATTAATTTGGATGGCTAATTAAAAACGAATGTGATTTTGTGGAGCTAAAGCAGGCATCAGTGTTGGATGGTGCTGTTGATAAAACACTGTGTTCTTTGAGGGCATGTATCAGTGAACACCTTTATAGACTGACTTTCACAACAGAGCTTTATCAGTTTATCTGGATGAGTGCAATCTGCTCCGATCTGCAGCTGCGAGGAGCCAGCCAAGCAGTGACAAGACACAGGGATCAAACCATTAATGAAACTTACTTAGGAAAAGACTTGTTTGCGGAGAGGAGCCAATCACGTGTGAATAATGGCTCTGACTTTTAAACTTATAGACTGACTTAATACATGATTGACTAACTTTTGGATTGACTTTGTAGGGGCTTCTCACACAACATATCCAAGAAAGAAAAAAGTTAAATAGCTTAACTTGTAACAAACTTGCTATACTAAATCAAAAAGTTGTGTCTGGATTTTTCTGTATGTGGATTTGGTGATAATACAGTAAATGACAAATGTGCTTTTATACAGTAAAAGACAAAAAAATGAACTGTACTCACAAACTGATAACAGTAAAACAGTAAAATATCCCTTTTCTTTTCAGCACGTTCAAAACTATTTGCACAGAACTTTATTTTTGTTTCACAACTGTAAAATCTATCCATTTCAGAATGATAAAATATTAGGATTGTTGCCATAGCAATTGACAATTCAAATCAAACAACTTTTGAATGGGGAAAAAAAAGAAGCTGAATCATATGTGCTACACAAGCTATATCTATCTGTGTTCACAAGGAGAAAAGTAAAGATGTAGTTTTTATGTAGTGGAAGGTCATTGCTTGTCTGGGCACTTGGAGTTTTACTGACCAGGAAGAGACAAGATGAGCCCACTGAGATTTCAAAGGGCAGTAAAGAAAGTATTAAAAAAATGTTTTACTAGCTCAAAAATGATATGACAATTGATACAGTGTTATGGAGGGGTCACTGCGGTGCACCAGCTATACAACAGTAAATAAATGTAAGTTATTATATGAGCTTTATTAATAATTTAACCTGTATTGTTTGGAATTCACTCATAAAATTTGTGCGTATTGTAGTGAATAATAGAACAAATCAATACACAAATACTATGTCTGTTTATCTTTTCTTATCCACAACAATGAATACAAGATACTTCTACTTGCTTCTGTACAGTTACAAAAATAGAAAATGTAATCTGAATCTGAGGAAAATATAACAATTACAAATAGTGTAACAAATAACGAGCAAATGTGAAGATAAAGTTGCAGTACCTATTTCAGAGCCTGTTGTTAGGGGTTATAAAATGGGGGTTAATGAAAAAGACAGATTGAGCACCCCTCCTGCTGTGCGAATAGCCCCTGTCAGTCCCTGCTCTATTCTCTGGACCTCATCTCTGTGTAATCAATTAGTCTATAGGCCTCGCGTGCTCTTATTGACTGGGATCAACAATATATAAACGCAATAAAGACGAGCTGTCCGCGCGCTCTGACGCACGGCTCCAAGACCTCTCGTCTCTTCAAGCGCGGACAAACTATTTCTGTGATCTCTATCGCTTTTTAAGACATGCCAAAGTGTTGTGAAAAAAGGTAACGATGCAGGGGCAGCGGAGCGACTGAACACTGGCCCTGTCCGCCTTATTATCGGGTTAATTAAAGCTCCGATCTGACAATGTCACCCGGTTGAAGAAAAACGGATTTAAATGCAGCGTCTCTGGAGACTGTGTCAAGAAGAGGAGGGCTGTTTTTCCATCGAGTCGAGGAACCAAAAGCTATACATGCAAAAACCTGCCTCCTATGTGTGTGTGTGTGTGTAGTCAGAAGTGACAAAAAGCAATTATTGCATTTTTAGATGTCCAAAAATAAAGCGAGGAATTATTCATAAGAAGCACTGCTCGTCGTGGCGCGTAAAAGTTCATTAAAATGGAAGGCCCGTGCGCAGTGGAATATACGCCGGGTTGTTATTTGGGCTTGGGGGTCAAGTGACGAGCGGATTATATACTTCCTCATAATAATATTAATTAAACAATTTGCATGCTAATAGGGTAACAATTATCGCAGCTTCTGTTGAGAGATTCAGGTTATTACAACATGCCAATCCAGGGTGCCAAGGGTCAGGGACTGAGTGGGGTGCGAAATTTCAACTCTGATTAACATTGTGACGGCGCCAGACTTGGGGATAAATAAAGTCGAATTAATTATTTGAGAAAAGCTAATGAGGAGATCTACAACTGAAGCGGCCCATATATTGTGGAGGAGATTTTTTATGTTAATTTTACAAGTAGGAGCGTGTCTATTTCACGCTCTTGTCCCATTGTCTTTTAACACTCCACAAAACCGACCTTTACTTGACCTGCGTCCGGTTCATACACGTTTGATTTTTCCGGTGTTAAGCCACTTTTAATTTAGTTTTTTAATGAAATTGGCAGGAGGAAAATGAAAAGATAACCTGAGATAAAATGTTTGCTTTATTGTTCTCATAGGTTTACCTTAAGTTGCCATGGAAACACTCAGTTAAACGGACCAGCTGTTAAGTCAATTGATTGTTGTGGGGCTCTTGTTTTCTCAAACCATTAGGAGTCACTTAAAAACGCATTTCAACATTTTGACTGCAAGTTTGATTTATTGTCACTAATTACTTTTGCTTATAAATACATAATATAAATTTCCATAAAGTTGTAGAATTAGTCTAGTATAAATATAGAATAGACAAATGTTATTTTACCAGTGTAGGCTATTGTTTAGAGAATAAATGAACTTTGATTTTTCATTTATCATTTAAGAAACAAATAATTATTTCACTTGATGAGTAGATATTGGCAGTAGTGGGTAGGCTACTAGTATACAAGCTTACTAATATATTTAATTGGGGCAATTGCAGACCAAATAATAGGCTAGATTTAGTTTATTTTGTACATACAGCTGAAATTACAATGTTTTTTTGTTAAACAGCTTCTCTCAATTGCGTTTTAAGACGCTACGAGATGAGAGGAACTGGTGTTTGACTGGTGAGTAATAGTTGCTACTTTTACAAATTGAATTTCTCCTTTTATCATACTTTTACTTTACTTATACTTTTTTCATTTTATTAATACTGACAAATTGACAAATATAAAAACTGTTTTCAATGCACTGTAGGCCTATTGTACAATGTTTGCACTGTACAGCCTCGCTCTGACATTGTAATAAATCCAAATCTTATTTTATGTCATCATGAGATTTATTAGGGTCAAATTATTCTTCTTGTGGCTGTTTTAATTACGTATTCAAAAGCGTGATGTGTTTGTTATTATACAGATGTATGTAAAAAAAAAAAAGAAACAACTAAAAATACTTTTGTTTAATATGATAAATAAAATAGCTGTGCGTAAAAGTGTAATTATTTTCTGTGCGTAATACCTATACCTTTAAACCCATTAAACATAAAGCCTTAATAACCTTCTGTGACTTCCCCTTTAATAAAACATTACCCTAATCAATGTGTGTCGGCGGTCTATAATGCCCTGTATTTGCTGCTCTGTGAACAAAAACTGTCCTCGTGCTGCCTTTTCTCCGCTACACGATTTGCTCCTCTCCTCTCGCTTCCTTCCTGCCTCCCTTCCCCTCGCTTCCTCTGGCGGGCTCCCCCGTGTAGTCCGCGATGTAGTTCTTATCAAAGCCCTCCTGTCTTGTTGTGACAGCTCTGATATTGTTTATTGAGGTGGATGTCAGCTTTAATTAGCAATCGATACGGGGGAGCGTTCGCAGCGAGCACGAGAGGAGACGGAGAGAGCGCGCCTGTGACGTCAGCGCCCCATTACCGCTTCTCATTGGGTCCCGTATTCCCACAGCCTTGGACCGCTAATTATTGGGAGGTTCATGTGGATAAAGTAGAGCTCATCCCTCCCGCTCGCATCATGTCACCCGCTCGTTGGCCGCTGCGTGCTCTTTAGTCTGGTCCGGCCCTTTTTCCCTTTCGCACGTCGCGGTTTCCCCCTTTTTTCCCCCTAGCCCTCGGGATGATGGACAGCAGGATACTGGATCCACCTCACGCCCAGTTCGGCATGGTGGGCTTCCCGTACCATCTGAGCCACCACCACGTTTACGAATTAGCCGGCCATCAACTTCAATCTGCGTCCGCGGTCCCCTTCTCAATAGACGGATTACTTAATGGATCGTGCACGGCGTCTGTGGGCAATTCCAACCCCCTCTTGTCTTCGGGCTGTGGGATGAATGGAGATAATCAGCAGTACAAACTGACAGGTAAGACACTGCCAACACTACTATGCACAACACTACTGTACGCGCTGCACAATAACCTTGGCGTACGTGATGCAAAACAGAAACAAAGCCACGTTATTGCAACTTATCCTCTTTGTGGCGTTTAAAGAGGCACGTGCAACCCGGTTTAGGGATATCGCCTTCATTGTTTGAATAAGTCAGACCATAACAAGAGTCATTACGCAAAGATATAGTCTAATTTGTTGTGCTATACAGTGTACTGTATAATAGAAGAGCTTTGGACCGTTTGTAGCGAGATCGCGTGGCTGTGCGTAAAACAGGCTATAGAATGCATAAAAATAATACGTCAACTTTCAAAAGCTTTGTACGGTTACCAGTCAGTCCTGGCCTGTCCAAACGCTGGTGAATTGCGGTAATTTTTTCCATTGTTGACACTTGTGTTGGTTGCTGTGCTCAGACTCGGGGGACCCAGACAAAGATAGCCCCGGATGCAAGAGAAGGAGAACGCGCACAAATTTCACCGGTTGGCAGCTGGAGGAGTTAGAGAAGGCGTTTAACGAGAGCCACTATCCGGATGTGTTCATGAGGGAGGCTCTGGCACTGCGCTTGGACCTCATCGAATCCAGGGTGCAGGTAAATACTACAATTCAACCGGATAATGTGTGTGTAATTTGGATGTAATTGTGGCTTGTTTTGGCTGTGTTTTTATTATTTTCATCAAACAGTTAATAGGGAATTCTAAAACATTCCATATATCAATATCTTATTTGTTTGTATACGTGCCTAATCGTATTTTATCATTGTATTGATTTTCAGTCATCCCTGGTCCATGTTAGCAAACTTTATTAAACTGGTATTTTTAATTGCAAATAAAACACACTAGGCACATTAGGCTAGTTGTATTCAGTATAATTATTATAATTAAGAATTAAAATAATAACAAATACAGTTGATTTATTTTTACCTGGTCAATAATAAAATTTTATATTTTTAATCACTTTATAGTTTAAATTACTGTACATTAAATTCTGTTTGTATGAATTGTTTATATTGATAAATGTGCAATTTTTTAGGTGAATTTTGTTCCAATAATTTTACCACAACTATTTGGCAATTATAAAGATGGGACACAACACACATAACACAGATTTATTATGTGTTATGTTTGTTATTGTTTACCTTCCAGGCATGATAGCATTAAGTTTTCTAAAGTAGCTCGTTCTGTTTGTAGGTTTGGTTCCAAAATCGCAGAGCCAAGTGGCGGAAAAAGGAGAACACGAAAAAGGGCCCAGGTCGACCAGCCCATAACGCGCACCCCACCACGTGCAGCGGGGAGCCCATGGACCCGGAGGAGATCGCGCGCCGTGAGCTGGACCGCCTGGAGAAGAAGAAGCGTAAACAGGAGCGGCGTCTGCTCAAGGCCCAGAATAAAGCCTCTGGTTCTGGGGATCTGTTCCACACGCCCGGGTCGGACAGTGACAGCGGGGTGTCCCACGTGACCGACAGTGACCACAACATGAGCCTGTCTTTTGACAACAACAGCCACCACTCGAGCTGCGACCCTCTCCCAAACCAAAGACACCCGGAGCGGGACATTGGCGGAGCCGACAACAGCGCCCTGAACACGGGGAGCGTGAACAAACTCAACCCGTTCAGTGTGGAGAGCCTCCTGTCGGACTCCAGACCCAGACGCACCCCCGCGGCCTTACCCCCCTCGCGGCCTTTAATAGGAAAAGGACACTTCCTTCTCTATCCCATTACGCAACCACTAGGATTCATTGTTCCCCAAACTGCCCTGAAAACTCACGCGGCCTCCGCGTCAGGACACAGCGAGGGGCAGCAGCCCGGTGGATCTAGGGCGGACAGTGCGGACTCGTCGGCCACAGCGGAGGACCATCCCGGTGGCAGCAGTCCGCCCAGATCCGCCTTCCAGACTCATAACCCCGGCGTGTGCAGCAGCGACGTGTCTTACGAACACAGCACGAGCCCCGCTGTGGCTGCCGACGCGGACAGAAAAGACCTTTTAGAACATTTAGAAAACAAGGACGAGAACCCCGCGTCTGTACCACGTGACAGTCCCGTGGACAGCACTAAGGACCTGGAGTAAGATCCTCGGGGTAAAGAGAAACGCGCAGATCTATTTCTCATTAGGCCAAAGCTTCCTTGCTGATATTTTTGACAATGTGTGTGTGCGCCAGGAGTCCAGATAGAAAGGCTATACCTTTAAGTGGTGTGGTTGTGCGGGGTTGTATGGGGTAGAACAGTGGGTTGCTGCTTGTGAATAGTTTATTACCACTTACAACAAATATACTGAGGGAATATCAGATGAACTAGCTTTTTGCTAACAGGGCCACAGACATTTTACCAAGACAAATGAAGGAAGTATAATTTTAGACCCAATTTGTACTTATACTATACTTTTGTACTTATCTGGGCGTTTCAGTAATCAATTAAACATGGCCCCCAAATAAGAGCACTTGCTGTAAACCAAAATTAATCTTGAAAAGTTGCTTAGCATATTTTGAAACGGCCCAGTGTTTGTGTTAGGGCGTAGTTTTGTTTTGGCTTTTTTTCCTGTGCATCATTAGTGGTAATTGACTGTCCACTAATTATCCTATACAACCCCTGATCCAAAAAACCACACTATCCTTTTAGTGTCTTGTCAAAACCGTGAAGAGACCAACAAAAACCCTCAAGAGCTGTAAAAAGGTATTATACTATTTATATATGTAAGGTTTTTCTTAAATAAATCTATTGTATACAAGCACCTGCACGTGTGGGACCTTAACTAGACCATTACTGCTGCATAGGTCCATGGTACAGTAGGAAAGGCTTTCTTAAGAAATCTCATGTTGTACTTTGTATATTGCCTTAACAAATTTATTCATCTATAAGCCCCTTCTGAAATGAGGTTACGAGCCCGAGGCGAAAAGGACCCGCTCGACTCCTGCAGAGTTTTGATATGAAAGTAATTATTTTCCCGGTGGCTACTGCAAGGGGGATTCAGTTTATTTTAGCTCAAAGGGGGTTATAATACATTACCGATTTCCAGTGATATGAAATCACATAAACTTCCAAGAATAATAGAATTAGCATGAAAAGGCCTGGGTGTCAAATTGAAATAGGAAAATAATAGCCCCGGCAGCTGCAGTGTGTGTTTGTGCATATTGGATGGGAGATGGGGGATCGTGGGGAGGCATTTTCATGAGCTTGTCTCGCTCCTCTCTCTCTCACTTTGTCAGGGCCCCTTGTAGCAGCGCTATATTAAGATAGATGTTCGATGATATCCCTCATTGTCCTGTCGCTTTACATTGATGTTTGGGTGTTATCAGCCTATTGATCATGCGTCCGCTGTAATAGGACGGGCTGGCAAACGTGCCTATTTACAATAGCAGAACACATTTGTTCTAATAGGGTTGGTGGTCCCACGGGACGCCACGCAGGATCTGGGACATCTGCTCCCTTTTGCAATATTAGCAGTACTGACCACAATATCACCCAATGTGGAAGAAGAAATGTCACACCCTAAAACAAGACACACACAAAAAAAAGCGATTTGAAAACCACACAAGCCCTTTTAGTGTTCATCTGGTCGGGGTCTTGATTTGCAAATAAATTGAAAATAATCAGAGAGAGGGGTGAGCTTTACGTCTGAGCCGACACAAATGAATTTCTGAGCCAGTGTCCCTTTCAAAATATTTACATAAATTTCAAGCCATGCAGCTGTTTGCTCTAGGAAGCAATGTCTTATTAGGTTTGGTGGGGGCAGGGGCGAGCCCACGAGCCCTGACATAACGCACATGCACCAGATTAGAAGGCCATGGACGGGGAGAGTGTCCACTCAGCCAGCCTCTGCTCTCTAAACATTTCACAGCTCCTGCTATTGTTACTTCTTGTGTTTACATGCAGTTCAAAAGGAGCTTCTCACAAATTATGGGCCAAACTGTTTATTTAATACCTCAAATACCGTTATATTTTCTCCCTTTGTTTACATTTTGGACATGAGTGAAACATGGAAGTAGTTGACTCATTTCTATGATCTATTTAACTGTAAAATAATTAGAGAGAATTCAAATGACAAATGTTATTTTTAGGAAGCAATCAACAGATTTTTTTTTTTAGATTTTTTTTGGAAGTGGAAGACACTGATAATTGATTTGGCTTTATTGAACTGTAAAATTAGGAACCCTTGGATAATTGTCATTAACATTCAGATGTTTTAATAAGAAGGGGACGCTGGACGTGCCTGTGACTTAGCTCTTTTTCACTAAAGGGATTCACTGTTTCTCATTTTTTTAAGTCTGCAAATTGTGGATATCACATTGGGCCGTTTGAAATAACCACTAAGATTCATGGCTGTGTATTTTTCATGCTACTCTGAGGCTATTTGGGACGTATGCCCAGTTCATCCATAATTCATTAGCAGACTGAATAGGAGTATCGCTGGCTGCACATTGGTGGCCTTAAGGTGAAATTAGCGATTTGCTTAAGTAGTTAAGCTTTTCTTGCCTGAGAGCTGCACGCTGCATGATTCAAGACAAACTATCAATCGATATACCCAGGCAGCCTGCAGGAGATGTGTCGTCCATGAATCATACTTTATGAATTCAATTTATACCCGGAGAAATTTTCAATTTGAACGGCGGATCATTATGGGAGAGTGTAAATTGTTTTTGCTCTATTATGCATCGGACGCCATCATTTTTCTTTCTAATTACGGAGGTGTCAGGTCGGGCTGTCATGCAGACGCTGATTTTCAATTTAACTGATCATCATGCATTCATTTTCCCATTTGATAAATCTGCTATCTGGAAGCGACTCCATGCCCGGAATGCTAAAAGAGAGGCACAGATTGGCAAAGTAATAGGGGCCTGTATGCGGCAATAAGTGCAGATCAGGCAGCTAATTTAGCACCTCCTGGTATTTCCATTTCCATTTCTCATTTCCAAGTCTCAGAGGAGGAAAAGCAGCCCAAAGGCAGGGAGCTGGTAGGCTTTCACTATCGGAGAAAGACAGGGGGAAAATCTACCAAAACGCCTTGTTTTCAACCACACATTCCCTAAATTAGGATATCAAGCTTAATTAAGGCTAATAGAGTTTTCTCAGTATGTGTTAGTTTTATTTAATAGAAACAAATTTGCACAATTAATTATGGCCGAGCCTAATTTGCAGCGAGGGCTTTACCGCTGCTGCTTCTACTCCTCTCTAATATGTATAACAAGAAAAATGAGGCAAAATTAATTATTTAAAGACTGGTTAGATGTCATGTGAAATGCAAAATGTAACATGCACAAAATAAGGACTTTTTACGCATTTTACGCATGCGTATAATCCAAAATATTCGTTCAATTCATTGCAGTTTCGAGCATATTTTAGCTTGAATTTTAAATAAAGATTAAATAAAAATGTAGAATTATAAAAGGGTGAACGGAGAGGCTTTGGTCCCTAGCTCAAACCAACACGCGGACACAATACCCTCGCCTTAAATCCCCCGTGCGTCGTGCGTCTGAACAGGCGACTTTGGCTCGCTTTGTGTCGCTCTGTGATACGTTACACTCTGACTGAAAGCTCAGTTTGGATAAGAAAGAAGTGTGTCCCTTAAAACAGGGAAAGGGGGATCCATTATAAAATAAAATGCCACTTGACATTTTGGCTTGTGGTTGGAGCCTCGCGGTGCCTTTTCGGATTATTTTACATCTCACAGTCATTAATGCGCAGCGGGATTGAATCAGTCTTATCTGGACGGAGCATACCTGTTCTAAGCCGCACATTACCATCTGCATTGATTTCCTTATATTATTTCCTGGAAATAATTTTAATTATCTCCGGGAAAAATCCCTCTCATCAAAATGTAGTTAATGACACTTGCACGAGGTTTGAGCTTCGTTACCGCGAGAATTGAAGAAAATATGGGCTCCACCTGAAAATTCAATAAGAACATAGCCTGTGGTATTTACTACTTGACCTTCTGACCTATTTAATAATCCATATGACAAAGGCACCATTCATCGTATTATTAGGGGGCATTTTTATTACAAATAAAGCAGAACTATAAAAACAATTTGTTAGCTATAATTTGGTTAGAAGTAACAAAACCCAATAAAAATATATTGCAGTTTTTTTTATGAATATTTGAATACACAAAATATTCAAACTTTATATTTGAAAAACAAGCCCTAACCATTTGAAAATAACAAAAGCTGTATATCTTTTTTGTTATATTTGAGAATATAACCTATAAGAGGCCTACATTTAACACATTACATTCTAAACACATTATATTTCACTACTTAAGAATAGCCTAAAAACCTTCAGAAATAGTAATAAATCATTCAGTGTTTATTAAATATTAAATATGTTTTATTGTATTATAAAATTGAAATAAAATATAAACACTAGCTCTTGGATATCAACCCATTACGCACATAAAACAAGTAATGGTAAATAAAAGTATTCCTCCCCAGTTTCTCAATATCCCTCTAAATGTGTCATGCTTATTAAATATGGCCCATTCTTGCATTATGCAGGGTTCATATTGTGAAGTGAGAGCTGTAGGGGGCATTAGATATTAGCCTCCTCTTCATTCACACAGCTCTTTGCATCAGATGCTTTGGAGAGAGGCAAAGATGGTGTCAAATCTAATCTGAACTCACATGCACTTTTGGGAACTACAAGGTGGGGGTCAGTATCGGGACAAGATTTAGGGACTCAAGGAGAGAAGTGATGATACAGACCGCCTTTCCTTGAACTGTCATTCAACTAATATTGGTGGAAGTTGATGCTAGTTTTAAGATAGATTTCAACACAAAATTCGCTTGTCGTAATTTGATGATCTCATGTGTGAGTTATCTTATTTTGATGTCACGAGACTGGCTTTATGAAATCATCATGGGGCTAGTAATTGGGGCAAATGTCTTAATGACGCATACTATTAAAGTGCATTGAAAATATTAAATATAAATGATACTTTGGGTAGATTAAATTATATGCCTTACCTTAACCAACACTGTGATTAAACATTTTATCCTAAACCAATCTTACCAAACTTAAACACTGAAACAAAGGTTGCATGTAAATAAATAAATAAATAAGTAAACAAAGATATAGGCCTAATACATATTTTGTCAATTTCGGAACATACAGTTTCATCTAACAGCAGATGTGCCTCATCTACTTCATCATATACTTTAAAATAAAACTATATATTACCTCAAAACATCCATTGGTAGTAATTATCACCTCTCATAGCTGAATATTGTCCAATATCTGGCTCCTGTGCAGTCAATAGGCTCATTGGCACAGCATAATACCATTGTGTATAGATTAATTTACCTCTAATTTACTTGAAATATATTTTGGAAAGCCTTGGGAGCCATGATCTAACTCTGATATTAATTATTTTAAAAATGTAATATATAATTAGTTGCCAGCTATGTTATTTTAGTCTTTAATAATTATAAAAGCAGTAGAAATAATGTAAAACACAGTACATTTCTTGTAAAACTAATACTACAAAATGTAATATAAACCTTGGTTAAAAATTGGTGGTCAAGGTGAAAGATGTCAAGAGGATACTTTCAACAAAAGACCAATAAATACCTTATTTTCTTCTGAATGGACTTAAGTGATTAAGTGACACAATTTAGCATTGACAACTTAAAATAAAGCTGAAAAGTGGGCAGGCAACATTAAGCTAAATAGGTCTTACCCACAACCAGCAGTGGACAAATTAGCACAGCCACTTCCAAACCTGAGGTCCTATTGTAGAATTTCATAGCTCAATAAGCCCATTATGTCTTTGATTCTTCCTTGGTGGATCAATGAACTGGCAGCAGGGTGGTGGTGGTGAGACTAAACAAGAATCCAGTTTCAAGTTATAAGAAGCTGAGAAGTCCTGTCTAACTGTCATTAAAGGCCCATATCATGCTATTTCCTAATCTATGTTTCCTCATCAAAAACATATATGTGTGTTTCATTCACACATGTTTAACTCACAAACCCTGCATATTTAGGCTCTTAAAAAGTTCTTCTCTTAAACTGAAAACACTCTGTTCCACCTAGACATAGATGTGTGATTGTCTAAGTTGTGACCCCTAATTTATTTATTTCTGAAAAGGTAATAAGACAATGGACAGACAATGGATTTCCTTGTGTTGATGGTCTTCTAATGACATCTTTCAATTTTCTGAGAGATCCTACAAAACTGGTCACCTAAGTCTGACCTGAAAAATGGAAAGACAAAGGTCAAAATCTCTATAGAGATCTCTATATTCATCCTGTCTTGGGTCAGACGATTGACAAACCACTGACAGTTGAAAAGTCCATATTCAATCCTGCTTTCCTTATACATGGATGGCTTTAAAGGTCCTATATTACACAAAATAGATTCTTGTGAGCTTTAGCCATGTTATAATGCTGTTTTCTCCTTAAAAACATACCTGGAGTTGTGTTTTGTATCATTCACACATGTTTGAGTATGTTTGTAGTGGTAGTTTTCAAGTTAACAGCTACATTTTACCTTTTGTTCAGCAGAGATTGGCAATTCTAGAGCTGAAATCATCCAAATTATACTAGTGAAGGTGTGTAGAGTTTAAAAACACAGTGGAGCACTTCCTGTATCATGACATCACAACAAAGTGTTTTCGGTTTGATAGAAGAGCTCAGTCTAAATATGCAGGATTAATGTGTTAAACATGTGTGAATGAAACAAAACACAACTCCAGGTATGTTTTGATGAGGAAATAACATTATAACATAGACCAGAAAGTACTGTAATATTGGCCCTTTAACAAACAAGTTGAACGATGTTTCCTCGACGTTGTCAACACAGTTAAATTAAGGTTTTCTCTAGTCTACTGGTCGACCTCCCAATGCCTTAATCAGACGGAGAGGGGCAGACAATTGAAATTTGGTGGGGTCAAAGTGCAAGAGCGGGTCAGACAGGAGAGGGGATTTTAATATTGTCCATGAAGCAGAGCTCGCCTGCAGCCAAGCATCAGGGCAATAAAGCCAGAGCCAATCAATAAGATCGCTAGGGGTTATTGTTTTGTAGTGAAACTGAAATTGCTACCGATGAAAGCAAGACCTGGCTTCTCAGACTCTCACCAAAATTAATTAAAGATGTTTTTAAGCACTATTCTTAATGCCAGTGTTTAGATACTGTGTCTATTTTTGAAGATTGTAATAATGAATGTGGAGTTTTCAAGTATATCCATCAAATATGAACTTTATGTTATAATGTTGTTGCTTTTTCAAAACATACCTAGAGTTATGTTTTGTTTCATTCACATTTTTGAGTAATCTTTGTTTATTAGTCTGTCTACAAAATCTACAAAGCTCAAAATACTCTGTCCCCCTTGTGATGTCATGTGGTAATACAGGAATGCTCCATACACCTGCATTAGAATCATCTGGATCATTTCAGCCCTGGAATTGCCCATCACTGCTGAACAAAAGGTAAAGGGTAACTGTTAACTTGAAAACTACTGCTTCATGACATCACAAGGTGAAACAGAGCATTTTGAGTTTTGGAGATGCAGACAGACTAATGAACCAATATTACTCAAGCATGTGTGAATGAAACAAAACACAACTTGGGTGTGTTTTTGATGAGATAACAACATTAAATTAAAGCCGCAAGCGGCGTTGGTCGGGACCTCGCCCCTGCGTTTGTTCGTCTTACTGAGACGCACACCCATACTGAATTTCGTGTGCCTGGCAAAAATGGTAAGCCATATCGGACAATTTTTCCTGTTAGGGGCTCAGCTAGCGGTAGATTTCTGACAGTTCACTGGCCTGTCGTTATTTGGCATGAAAATCTTGGTAGTTCTCATCTACATTACCCTGTGAAGTTTTAGTCTGAGGAAGAACTCCAAATTCAATGAAAACCTCCCATTCATAACTCATAACTCCCATTCAATAAATACCTAAGTTTATCGATCCGCCGTATCGCCTATTTGAAAATCCTTCGCAATTTAGGTACGGTGTAGGAGAAGTGGGGGCGCTATCGAGCTCCTGGGGGTCACTGGGGGACGGGACTTTGTGTGGTCGTACTGGCAGCACTTTGTGATGCCCGTGCAAAGTTTTGTTTTGAAGCATGGGAACATGCTCAAAATTGCCCCAATTATCTCACTTCCTGTTGGGCGTGGCCATGACATTGTAGATACCCTGTCAGAACAGACCCTGTCAGACCCTGTCAGACTCTGTTAGACCCTGTCAGACCCTGTCAGACCCTGTCAGACTCTGTTAGACCCTGTCAGACCCTGCATGTGGCCTCCATGCTGAGGCCTACATGAACCTTCGATGCTTGTCCCCACATTGCTGCTTGCAGCTATATCAGATCAAAGGTACAAAGATCAAAGACCTTTGATCAGGGCGTTGCCTAGCAACAAATACCTCCCATTCATAACTCATCACTCCCATTCAATAAATACCTAACTTTATCGATCCGCCGTGTCGTCATATTACCGCCTATTTGAAAATCCTTCGCAATTTAACATCTCCAACGTCTTAAGATTATGTTCACCAAAATTTAAGCCTATCTGAGGTACGGTGTAGGAGAAGTGTTTCAAATTCCATACCTAACTTTATCGATCCGTCGTATCGTCATATTACCGCCTATTTGAAAATCCTTCGCAATTTAACATCTCCAACGTCTTAAGATTATGCTTACCAAAATGTATGCCCATCTGAGGTACGGTCTAGGAGACCCCCCACTGGGGGGGGGGGTCTACAGCTATGCGTTCCATGTTTGGGTCCCGGGAGCTGAGAGCACACTCCGCGCATGCGCACTGGCGTCCTCATCTACTCGAAACTATGGCTAAATCTCGGATTACAGGCCACTTTTGACCAAACGAAATTGTAGACTAAAGACATCGAGCTTCTATGATTTGAAAAGTGCTAAAGTTTGTGTTATTTGGAGCCCGCACGGGGCATATTACATGCTCGGGGAATGCCCCGAGCTATGGCTATAAGTCGCGCTAGGCTAACAGCGTTAGCCTAACGCTAATCTAAAACATCTCCGGAAATGCTCCATATGACACCAAAGTGCTATGGGTGAGTAAAACAGCTTGTTTTATTCCCGAAATAAGGCTCAAATAGTAAAAAACGTTACTTTTCCTTTAAATATGTTGGTAGTTGTACATGCAGTTTAGGTCAAATATTTGGTCAGATCATTGAGATACTGACGAGTTTGAGAGTTATTTTTGAGAGTCAATCAACATACAAACCATGTCTATAGTTGACTATAGCTCTATGGTTCCACACAGTAACAGAGCATCCCTAAAAGTGTAGCATGTTTCCATATCCTTCTCATATGTAAATCAAAAGTTGTACCGGAGACATGAAACCGCATACAAAGGGGCATGTCTGAATGTCTGAACCCACCCTTAGCTATTATCACAACTCTGTGTACATGTAAACACTGTCATCACAGGGCGTTTATGGCGTTCACTGTTGGTTTAGAGTAAAAGGACAAGCTTCCTCCCCCTCAGACTTCAGCGTGGAGTGTGGGCTCCAGAGGTTAATGAAGTGTGAAGTGTGAAAAGTTGCAGAGATGGGGTTCAGTTAAATAGTGTTTTCAAATGTAAAAGCAGCTCTGTCCAAATGCATTTATGTGTGTGTTGACTCTGTATAAGTCTTAACTCTACCCCATGGGCCCACGTCACCCTGTGTGTTCCAGCAGTTCATGTAAAGGCGTGTAATAACAACATCTGACTGAGACTGCCATATGAAGTCATGCAGTTAAGTTGCCAAGTGTTTTCAGAGCATTAAGAGAAGAATGGCAATATGGATACTTATTGACAATGGTTATGCTGGAAAATCTATGCTTGCATTGAAAAATACCATTATTCATTTAACTTGTGTAGAGCAGCAGTGAAAAAAGTACTTAATATCTCTATTGAGTAAACATACTGCCAATATCTAAAACAGCATTAACACATGTTCATTGAGAATTCTAATGCTCACTGCCGTGCATTATTTTTGTATCACTGCACAGGTACTTCCAGCAACAGTTCATCACTTTTCTCTATCTTACACATCCAGGAGTTAAAGATGTATTATGCAACTTTTCTGGTGGATGGTCTGACACTTGCTTGTCTCCATGAAGATGTTACTGTGTTGCCTGGAATGAAATGGGATGAAATACATTAAGAAATGCATCTCAACTCCAAAATATTTCGCGTATCTCTACTTTATTGTTGCTACTAGTATTAGTTACAGTCTACCAGGTATTTTGTGTTCATCCACCTTCCTTTTTGTGTTTCATCCCAACAAATCATCTGTCTCCTTGTGCGCACTGAAACCTATATTGATTTGTCATAAGGCTTCATAATAGATGTTATTTCTGGTGTGACCTTCTCCCCTTAACCAGGCCTGGAATTTGTTGGAACTTGATTGAAACAGCCCGTTTTACACTATTTTCTGATCTATGTTCAAAAACGTTGTTGTATTTTGTTTCATTTACACATGTTTAACACACAAACCCTGCATGTTTAGACTGTGTTCTCTCAAACAGAAAACACTTGTGATGTCATGGGTGTAGACTGTGGAGTGGTCCCAGGCCAATCATCTGCTCCTGAACGTTGACAAGACCAAGGAACTGGTGATTGACTTCAGGAGGAAGAGGACACCAGTGGAGCCCATTACCATCCAGGGTCATGATGTGGAAACAGTGGACTGCTACAAGTACCTCGGCGTCCATGTGAACAACAGGCTGGACTGGAAGGACAACTGTAATGCTGTGTACAAGAAGAGCATGAGCAGACTCGTGTCTTTCAATGTGTGCAGTAAGTTACTGGAGATCTTCTACAAGTTTGTGGTGGCCAGCGCCCTGTACTTCGCTGTGGTCTGCTGGGGGAACGGCACTGGCTGTGAGCTGGAGACATTTGTCACAGTGAGGGACAGGAGGACACTGGACAAACTGCTCTCCATCATGGACACTCCTGCTCACCCACTACAACAGACCATAGAGGGGCAGAGGAGCTCATTCTCCAACAGGCTCCTACAGTTCCGCTCAAATAGTGAGAGATACAGGACTACATTCATACCATACTCCATACAACTGTACAACAACTCACCCTTATGTAACAGATAATACTCCCTACAACTGTACAACAACTCAATCTAAGTAACGGATAACCTTATGCTCTGCCAATCAGTACATTATTGCACTGCCGTTCTTCTCTCCTGTATATAGCTGTGAGTTTATATTTTATATTTTATTACTTATTTTTCTATTTTATTTTGACTTGTACATATACATTTATTTTTATAATTATGTCTCATTTGACACCTGTTTCTTGCTATATTTTTTGTTAAATCTATTTTTGTTACTCTGTTATTATATTATATTGTGATGTGTGAGCTACTGTATCCAAATAATTTCCCTTGTGGATCAATAAAGTTTGTCTAAGTCTAAGTATAAAGAAGTGGACTAAGGGAGTGCGACGTCACCCATAGAGTTCAGCTCCAGTCAAATGCAGCTCATGATGTTAGCAGTTATAGGCGAGAATTTGGAGCTATTAGGAATAATAATTTATTAGCATACAAAGTAGTGGAATAAAAACACCAGGATCACATAGATTGGATTAATATGAACATTATAAGACCAAAATCATGAGGCTCACTGCAGCAGTTACAGAGAGAGGGGGTGACAATTTTTCAATACAAAAACAATTCACAATGGAGCCTTAGGAGCCAGAAGCACCTCCATGAACACTTCTTATTTGTTCATAGTCTATGGTTAATACAGGTGTGTGCTCCACTGTGTTTTTAAACAGCATCACTAGAATCATTTGGATCATTTCAGCCCTGGAACTACCATTATCTGTTGAATTAAAGGTAAAAGGTAACTGTTAACTTGAAAGCTACCACGACATCACAAGGTGGAACAGAGCATTTTGAGCTTTGGCGATATAGACAGACTAATAATAAAAGGTTACTCAAACATGTGTGAATGAAACAAAACACAGCTCTGAGTAGTTGAAGAGGTAACAACATTTTAACATGTCTTAAACCTCGTAAGTTTTCTGTAATGTGGGACCCTTAACAGGGCTTGAAACTGACACCGGAAGTACACTGTCTTGACCCATTGACACAGTATTAAGTAAAAGAGTGACACATTTCCTTATGCTACGATGCTAAACCTCTCCACATTTTCTATTGGATATTGTATTGATGAAGCCCCAGCATTAATCTTTTAACCTAACAATCTGACCTCTATAATGGATACAATAGCAGCCCTGGGGACACTTTGACTAATAGACATTTTTGGTGAGCAATTAGAGAAGGTTTCTGGGAGAAGAAGGCCATGACACATCTGCCTTCTCTTTTCGCCATTAAAGTGGTCGGGCAAATGTTCGTAGCACATCAAGGCCAGGACCTGCAGATCCACTATTACATGCACATTATTTAATCCTGGAGCTCTCTGGTAGTACTGACATGTCCAGTTTCTGTCATTACGCCCCGGTAAGCCTCATAAGATGGACTTTTGAGGTGACCATTTTTTCTTTAATGGCCCTTTCTTTAATGTTATATGGTTCAGTCAGTGTCATTTAATACTGTTTACAATGGAAGAAGTAAAGACGCTATGTTTTTTATATAAAGATATGCATTAAATATGATTCCCTATAACTTCAAAAAATTAGGTTTATTGTGTTTTAAGTTTTTACACTGGATATATTGGGTTCTTTTGCCTGGAAGAATCCATGACTCATCGCTGTTCCAGCGGTGAGTCTCGTAACGCTTGATCCAGAATGCGCTGCGGTTGCGCGTAGACAGACAGCTAAGTGAACCAATCAGAGATTGCGCCATCTTGATTCAAAACTGAGGAGGAACTTCCGCTGCCTAAGAGTGACTTTGCGGGCAAAGGCGGGTGCACTGACGTCACCATCTTTGAACGAATCAGAATCGCGGAGTCCGTTTTTAACCGGAGGAGCGAGAGTGGAGCGAGGGTGTCCAAATGGTATCACGCTGTATAGGAAATACAGAAAGATATCATTTGGCTGGCCAGGTAATGGGTTCCTGGGATTTCTTTGGTTATATTTTATAATATGTACTCCATAATTAGCCTTTCCGCATTCTTTAATAAGGCTAATTAAGGTCTAGCTATTTATGTATAAAGTATCACTACAACATGACCCCAGAAACAAATGGTATTGGATGCATTGGATTGTACATATTATTTCCAATTTATACAAATTTTCAATTTCTTTTAATAATTTTAATATTTATTAAAAAAAAAAATAAAATAAAATAAAAAAAAATATATATATATATATATATATATATATATATATATATATATATATATATATATATATATATATGCATTCGATTCTACATATTATGAATTTCTTTTAATTATTTGTTATAATCAATAAATGATATTTACTTTTATCTATTTATCTATTTAGTTAGATTGTGATAGCTATTTAGTTGCTGCCATTAAATTCTAAAATGCAAAATACCCAATATGACTAATGGTATTACGTATTTCCGTGCTCCACAGTGTCGAGTGTCTTTTCCAATCTGGGCGCCTCTGTTTAGTGTAAATGGGTGTGATTACTCATAAAGGAGCTTATTGGGCCGAGGCTGGGAGCAAATTAGAGGTGATAGTGGGACACAATCGATGGTGTTTACCTATGTGAAGTGTGAGTGGATCTATCAACACAGAGGATGGCCTGGACCCCTCCTCCTCTTCCTCATCTTCTTCCTCCTCTTCCCCCTTTACACACTCTCTTATTGACCACTGCTGCAAGACCTGAGGAAGGAGCCACTAAAGACATAACATTCATTTCTGAGCTATCGACAAGCGGGCCAGGCTTTCAAAATAAGTGATTAAGAATAGGAAGATGTAATTAAAGAGCCACCCACGGCCTCTTAAGACGGGTGTACAATCACTCTTACACAATACAAGCATGCTCACATAACAGAGATTTTTCTAGGCATGGGGCTGATTGAATTTGAAGACAACTTATGTATTTAGCTTATATGTACACTTTGAAATAGTAAATATGTAAGATTGCTGATTACATTTTATTTGTACTACTGTATTGTGTTTGTTTTTCAAGAATTAAAAATGATCAAAGCTTAAAGATGCACTATGGCACGTTCTATGGTAAGGTCTTGTTCTTTCCTCGAAATGTTCCACCACATAGCATTAAAACTACATCTTCATTTATAGCTTTTTATTGTTAAAAGATCAAAAACAATACATCGGGAGTAAACATTCAGCCCCACATCCAACTCAGACTGGTTAAAAAATTGTTAAAATAAAAATAAAAAATGAACCTAAAACATAATTGGTAAATGTGGATAAAACTGATTTACTCATTAAGTTTAAAAGTTTCTGTATGCCCATGCTTGAGCTATGGAAATCATTTCACTTTTCGACTAACAGATTAAAATTTATAGCGCATGTCTGCAGAGAAATTTGTAGCTCCTCAAAACCACAAATTAATTAAAGTAATGAGGTATTTTCATTTAATATCTGCTAATATGAAAATAGAAAACTGTTTATGACTCTACAAATATAGTGATCAAATCAATTGACTCAGATAAACATTTGCGTTGGTTTAGGTAATTATGAAGTTAGTGCTAAGTGGATGAAAACTCCTCCAGCTCATTAGTCCAAAGCAGCAGTGCTGTTTACGCTGTATACATATTTACATAATCACAGCGGCCAGGAAAATTAATAAATCAGGCTTAAAGTGGGCACTAAGCACAGATTTGAGGGAGTGGATGTGAGCACTGGGTCTCCTGTCAACCATGGAGAAAGTGATGGAGAGTATGTTCTCATGGCTGCGTTCACACTTATGGTATAGTCCTGTTTAGTCCTGTTTTAGTTCTGGTTTAGCCCTAGTTTAGTCCTGGTTTAGTTCTGGTTTAGTTCTAATTTAGTCCTATGTTAGTCCTAGTTTAGTCCTAGTTTATTCCTGGTTTAGTCCTAGTTTAGTCCTGGTTTAGTTCTGGTTTAGTTCTAGTTTAGGCCTATGTTAATCCTGGTTTAGTCCTAGTTTATTCCTGGTTTAGTCCTAGTTTAATCCTGGTGTAGTTCTAGTTTAGTCCTGGTTTAGTTCTGGTTTATTCCTGTATTAGTCCTAGTTTAGTCCTAGTTTAATCCTGGTTTAGTCCTAGTTTATTCCTGGTTTAGTACTAGTTTAATCCTAGTTTATTCCTGGTTTAGTCCTAGTTTAGCCCTAGTTTAGTCCTGGTTTAGTTCTGGTTTAGTTCTAGTTTAGTTCTAGTTTAGTCCTATGTTAGTCCTGGTTTAGTTCTGGTTTAGTTCTAGTTTAGGCCTATGTTAGTCCTGGTTTATTCCTAGTTTGTTCCTGGTTTAGTCCTAGTTTAGTCCTATGTTTGTCCTGGTTTAGTCCTAGTTTATTCCTGGTTTAGTCCTAGTTTAGTCCTGGTTTAATCCCAGGGCTGTCCTGGTTTAGTCCTGATTTAGTACTAGTTTAGTCCTATGTTTGTCCTGGTTTAGTCCTAGTTTATTCCTGGTTTAGTCGTAGTTTAGTCCTGGTTTAATCCCAGGGCTGTCCTGGTTTAGTCCTGATTTAGTTCTAGTTTAGTCCTATGTCAGTCCTGGTTTAGTTCTGGTTTATTCCTGGTTTAGTCGTAGTTTAGTCCTGGTTTAGACTACAGTTAGGCAAGAAGTGACTATGGTTAAGGTCAGGATCAATAACCCCAGAAATGAAGTCAATGAAATAAGAAGAAATAATGTATACAGGGAGTTTCATCTTTTGGTATTGGTATTCATAACATTTGTGTTGATTTAGAATATGTATTTTTTAGAGACTTTCAGAACCCAAAATACATTTTTTTCCAGAAGTGATTTTTTTTTTTTTTTTTTTTTTTTTAGCCATTGGAACAGATCTCCTTACCAATATTGTCTTTTTTCAAGACAGATTTATATCATATGTTTATATGTTATGTTTATAGTGTAATTTTGCTAATACAGTCCACCTGCATTTATTCAATTACAGCTGTTTTCATAGCAACTTAAAACATGCATTCATACTGTGAGGAACCTTGCCTCTCCACAGATCTGATATTTACACATTCTAGACAAACTAATATCTCCATAGAGACACCCAGGTGACGGACTCTGCACCAGAAAATTTACACAGTACACCTTTAATGTTTAAATCATTGCATCAATAATGTAAATTCTTAACAGAAGTATTTCTGTATCTTGGTACACAGACTGACCAAAAACAATAGTGATACTTGATGAATATAACTGTATCACTCATAACACGATTAAAAAACATATCAGTGATAGGAAATTCTATCTATTTCCTATTTGTTTTCTAATAACAAGAATTCATTTTGGGAGCATTTCAAACATGGGGCAAGCTGACACTAACAAATTGTCTTTTTTCAAGTTCAATAACTCAAATTTGCCTTGAGGGACTTACAGCAGGAGTCTAGATGAAACCACCCCACACTACAGGCCAGCTGCTGTAATAGGTGTCAGGAGCACAGCACAATGCAATTCTATGGCTTACACTCTCGAACCTGTGAATTAAATGAAAAAACATAAGAAAAAATGATTTATATTTTATTTTAGTGCAGTAATTTTGGCCAGTTCATAATTTCAAATGGAGGCAAGGGGCTTATGTAATTCTATGGGAGATTTGCTGTTTTTGGAAGAAATATCAAAACGTTTATCCACAATTGTAGAACCTTATCATTATTTGTTGGGCATTGGCTCCAAAAAATCTTATGGCTTGAGTCCTTTCGATTACAACAATGGGGGCTAAATAATGGCATCACTTTAAAAAACATAGAACTTTCTTCCAGATTATTCTGTTTCTCACCCATGTACAACTACAGCTTTTGTCAAATGTATTTTTTTTTTAACTTTTAATTGGACTATGCAACCACTTGTGACCTCTACATTTTCTGTAGTGTCAGTATCAGAAATTTTACACATATAGAAAAGTGTATTTAATGCATTTTTAAAGAGTGGGTACTATAGCCTACTTGCTAACACATAACACATTTACATCACCATGTTACCTTTTATTGTTTTTATGCTATATTTGCTGAAAACCACTTATTAAACTGTCAATAATGTTTACTTTCATTTTTAATATCCTCCCTTTCCTTGTACTCCCCCTTCAGAGCGCTGTAACAACACAATCAGCATGTGTTCCGCTAATGAAAATACTGCACATCGCATCCGGTTTGTGAAGCTGTTTGTGTATCGTTTTGTATCGTGCTTTTGTAGTCGTGTGGGAGCATGATTAGGCTTGTGAGCTGAGCCTTGGACAACATGGTACTATTTACAGTAAGAGGGTTCGAATAGGGCCTGGAAGAGAACGCTAAATTACTCAAACATCCATATGTTCAAATACAGAAACATGCATATTTTTGATGAGGAAACAATATAATATCATGGTAGAAATCTCCAAAAAGTCAATACACCCCCTTAACAACCCTTAAAGCAGGATTAATATAGAAAATTTAAAAAGACACCCATGTATTTTCCTTCCTTTGTCTGACTGGCTGATAGACTGTGCTGTGTCACTTCTGTTTGCAGGCCCATGCAGTGTTGTCAACAGCGACAGGAGAATACACCAAACAAGTCCATCACAGCCAAAGTCACACACTGGGAGCACGATGACATTAAGGAAATAATAGTTTAACTCGGAGTGAAGAGGTGAGTGACCCAGTTCTGCAATGCGACCGTCTCCCAGGACCTACAGCAGAGAAGGAGAGAGGGAAGGAGAGTCTGTCCTTGATCAGAGCCGGAACTGGACTAAACACAAAATACTCACGCTCTGTAATGGGGTTTTTGGGGGTGTGGGAAATTTGGGCAATATTAAAGAATGATGAAATTATGTGGAGGATAATTGAAAGGTGTGAGGGATTACTCTAGCCAGTAAGAGGTTTTACAATGTGGAATCGACAAATAAAGAAATATTTTTACACACATTTGTTTGACTGTTCAGATGTTAAGTTGTCTGAGATATTTATTTGCCAAATAATGGAGATCGGGATTGTGTCATCATAGCATAACATTTTTTTCACTTTTGCTGTTAAAGATGCTTAATACTAAACTTGCCATTCATTTTAACTGACCGGGTGGCTCATTTTACCTGAACACCGATCATTAAAAAAAATGTGGGGCAGCTGATGTCTTATAAACTGTAAAACCTAAATGATTACATTTTATAAAATAATTCAACCCTAAAATATTAAAGATTGTATTTATTAACTAAAATAAATATAAACCAGTGTCATAAATAGTTTTTTACTAGTTTCCTAAGACATTAACCAAAATGTGGCTCAAATTACCTGATGTCACCCTACATGTAACAAAATAGACCAAAATTATACGTTTTTTCTGATTTTACTACTTAAAGGTATGTGTTTGGGCAAAAGGAACATTTTTGTTTGAGTCTATAAACTACTGACAACATTTCCCCCAAATTCCCGCAAAATTATTATCGTTTAGAGCATTTATTTGCAGAAAATGACAAATGGTCAAAATAGCAAAAAGATACATGTTTTCAAACCTCAAACAATGCAAAGAAACAAGATCAAATTATTCATTTTAAAACAACATAATACTAATGTTTACACTAAAGAAGAGTTCAGAAATCAATATTTGGTGCAATAACCCTTATTTTTAATCACAGCTTTCATGCATCTTGGCATGCTCTCCACAAGTCTTTCACATTGTTCTTCTTGGGTGACTTTATTCCACTTCTGGTGCAAGAACTGAAGTAGCTCAGCTTTGTGTTTGTGTTGGAATTCAAGAGATGCTGGAATGGAATGGCTGTAATACATGTAGAGATGCTGATTTCAGAAAAAAAAAAGCAGTGGTCTCTTATTTTTTTTCTAGAGCTGTATATTTATACATCATCATCATAATAATTAAAAAAAAAAAAACATTTGTAGATCAGGCTGTTCTACAACACCTCCAACAATCACTGTGTTTTTCTGCCCAGTTTTAGTTAAAGACAGAAAATCCGGCCGATGCAATTCCCAGGTTCCACTCTGTCTGTTTTAATAATTGACCAGACAACACAGCGCTCCCTGACAGACTCCTGCTCGGCCTCACATCTTTAAGGAAGTCCACACATTCAACACATCCGCCTTGTTCTCGACGCTTTCCCCCCTACGTTAATGAATAGAACATGAACAGGGGAAATTATGCCTCGAATTCTCTGGGCAGATAATGATTCCCATCTTTATCAGTGGTTTATCTTCTAAGGTCAAGATTAAAGTGAAAAGTGATGTGAACCCCCAGCGTCTCCAATTAAGAGGAGCGAGATAGAGTCGGAGAGGAGGAAGACGAGGAAAAAGAGGAGGAGGAGACCAGCGGACTGTATTAGCCAAACGCACGGTCCCTGAAGCTGCTCGGAGAAGAAACAGAAAACAACGCAATTAAATTATGACACCTGACACCTAGACCCCACATCAGTGCGAATCATAATGGACTAACCGCAGCAAGTGAGAGCCTGTCAGACGATTAATGCGATCGCACGCATTAGCACCTCTCCACTTGACATTTTTGGAAGACCCCCTCCCCCCCTTCAACTGTCTGTGTTGTTTTTGGGCATCTAAATCTTAAAGGGTCCATATTACGCTGTTTTCTGATCTACTGTATGTGATCATGTTGTTTCTTCATCACAAACATGGAGTTGGACTAGAGCATTTTGACCTTTGGAGATGTAGACAGCATTCTAACATGGCTTAAAGCTCACAAGAGTCAGTTTCACTTAATACAGGGCCTTTTTTTCCTGAAATGTTCCATAGTATGTCATTAAAAGTATTGCATTTATTCAGTTACAGGCCTTTTTATTGCTTAAATCCTTGAAAAAACATGTGTTCTTATTATAAGCGGCAGTCACCTTTCCACAGATCTGAAGATTTCTTTTTCTGTCTGTGCTGTTTTTGGGTGATTGATCTAAATCTTAAAGGTATAATATGTAACTTTTCTGGTGTGGGGTCCGCTACCAGCTTGTCTCCATGCATGGAAATGTTCTTTTTTTTTTGCCTGAAATGTTCCACAGTATGTCATTAAACTTATCTGTTTTGCATTTATTCAGCTACATGGTGTTTTTATTGTTTAAATTCTCCAAAAAATGTAATATATGTAATAATATAATATATAATAATACAAATATATAGTATATTAAAATTATTAAAAACACAGTGGAGCACTTCCTGTATTATGACATGACAGCACAAGGTGGAAAAAGAACGTTTTCCATTTGAGATAACTCAATATTTTGGGTTTGTGTGTTAAATGTGTTAATGAAACAGACACAACTCCAGCTATAATTTGTAATGAGGAAACAACATTATAACATAGATCAGAAAATAGTGTGATATAAGCCCTTTAGTCATGGTGTTGACTATGTGTTTTTTCTTATTGACAAGTTGCAATTTGTCCTGTCCAATCTAAGGCCATTATTTATTCAGTTCTGTGTCCCATAAATCCTGGTTGTTAGGTTGGGTCTGGTTTAAATCCAATTTGGTCTTTGTTTAGTCCCATTTTTAGCCATTATTTTGTCTTGAATTAATACATTTGTTTGGAGTTTCCATTTATTAACTTCAATTTCTAATGTTTTTCTTCACATTGAGTGTAGTCAAAGAGAAAATAGTGGTGATTTTCTGAATAGTACCATCTCATGTTTCTTACGGGTTGCAGAATGATCACTAGATAGAAGTGTTTCCATAGCAATAAAAAAAAAAAAACAAGAAAGAAGCTAAAACCCATTAATAAAACTTCTTTGCAATGATGTTTCAGAGTAAAAACACAACACAAATGATTTTCGCCATTTTTTGATAAATTGTCGCGTTTAGACAAAATGATCCATTTTAATATGAGAAAGCCCTGAGGAGACAGAAACGCAAAGACAATGTGGAAATTATACTTTCTTCACACTTTCCTAACGTTCACACATATTTCAGATTATTTGTGGACAGCCTGCTATTATTTACAATTTCAGCTAACTTAATTAAGCACATTTTTTATCAAGCTTAATCATTTAGAGATTAAAATTAAAATTCATTTCCAGTGTCCACCTGTTTAGCTGTTAATATCTTAAATGGTGCAGGTGTCTCAGTGTACCCCCAGCGGCTGCGTGCACACTGCGCTGAACACTATCTTAGCCCTAACCGCACTTAAGCATGCTGTGGGCTGTAATGAATTTTCTTTTATGACCACAGCTAAAGGAGCTTACAAGGTTTAACAAGCAGGGGTGCTACTAGAAATTCTGCCACCTCTGTCAAGATGTCACCCGAACCCCCTGTGCCCCCTCTACCTCCCACTCCTCCCCCACCCAACACCCCGAGCCTGTTAGCATGTAGCAGCGGAGTCTCATCCCGGTGGTGCCACAGTCCGAGTCCTATTAAGAAATGTTCACGACGTTTTTAGACCAGACCAAACGGAAAGGTGGGATGGTGCGGACCTCCCCCATCGAGAATGTCAAGGGTCTCTCAATCACAGCACAAAGAGGAGATGTGACCATGTATATTTTAATGTCTAACCAGGCCATACTAAATTAGACTGGCTAATCGAGACCAGTGGACAAAAGGCTGTACCAGCTGAGCTCAATCTGCCACTTCAATAAGCTGTTAGCCATCAGGGCATATGGGGTTTGCTAATAATGTAGATGTAATTGAATTTGTTTTAAAAAACTTGTATGGTTTAAAAAGCAAAACAACATGTCAACATTTCGGAAACATTTCATTCAACAATAATGTGTGTGTGTTTGGATTTTTACAGTATTTTAATAAATCATTTCCGCACAGCTTGTCCAGAACCTTGGAGTTTGGAGATTCAGGAATTAGCTGAAGATTGTTATTTCTACAGCATTACAGCGTTATATGAAACTGAAAGAACCCATGCATATAGTTCTTTAAAAGTGCATTGTGTAACTTTTTCACCTGCTTGTTTCTATGGATACATCATTGCTCTGCCTGGAATGTTCCACAGTATGACATTAAACAGCTCTACCATACATTTATTCAATTACATGTGGTTTTACTGCTGAAAAATAGCAAGAAAAACATGCCGTGAAACATTCCAGACAAAGCAATAACGTCTCCATGGAGAAAAGCATTTGACGGACGCTCCACCAGAAAAGTTACATCATGCACTTTTAAAGAACTATATGCATGGGTTCTTTCAGTTTCATATAATGCTGTAATGCTGTAGAAATAACAATCTTCAGCTAATTCCTGAATCTCCAAACTCCAAGTCACAGTGTGCTCAAACAGATAACTCCTACACATGAGTCCCACATTGTAACAGTAAGCACTTTGTTATCCACACAAAGCTCGGTTCCAGCCAGTAACTGTTTGAAGGGCAGCTCAAAACAAATGCAACACATTTAATTGCTGTATAGTGTCCTCTTCACAATGTAAAAACCCCACTAATTCTTCAGCCTATCTACAGAACAATCCTCTCCAAGATGAAAATATCTCCGTAAACAAGGAGAATGTGAAAGCGGCGTATGTTGTTGACAGAGCTACTTTAGCACATTGTCGAAAGAAGTTTCTGACAGCGCCATCTTGGAGAATTTATTATTATTATTAGATGAAGAGACGTCAGGAGAAAAAATCCAAGCTGGTTATAAGTCCACTTTTCCCGTTCAAGAATATTATAAAGAGTTTGAATATTCCAATGAGAGGGAGCAGTTTGAATTACAACAGATGCCCTTCCTAAAGCTACTTAGACTTTGAAATGCTGCTAAGGGAATTCTGAGTAGTGAGTGTTTGTGAGGAGATTGCAGTTAACATACTAATTGAGTGCCATTTTAGAATTATAATAGAACAAATACCTTTACTGCTTTATTTGATATTCAAAGTTCATTACAATAAATTATTAATTCACTTCTCACACTCTGGTAGTAAACTCCATGGGTTTCAGAATGATGAAAAATCAGGACTGTTGCCATAGAGATTAACAAAAAGTCCTCAAAAATATTGCTTTGTTGCTTATAACAGAAAGAGGAAACTCATTAATAACCACAGTTGCTTTGGGGCAGACTGACAAAAAATGGCTGCCAATCTGTGCCAATGGCCTCTCTGATTATCACCAATCACCACACATGGGCACAGTTTTTGAACTGTCTTGCCTAAAGACACAACGGCAGGATTAGTCAAAGCACATGGCAGTTCCTATGTTTGAGGGTGAATGCACAGTTGCCCCAAACATTTTTATGCAAAATAATAACCAAAATAACAAAATAAAACAAGTATTTGTGGTTTCAAAACAAAGCACTGATTTTTGACAGAGTCCATGTCTCTTTTTAGTTTCTTTTTGTTCCCTGTATTAGTTGCCTTAATGACGTCACTCAAGGCTTAAGACTCACTAATGCACTTTTAAAATAAAAGTATCATGATGGACTGATGGAGTCACACATTCTCCAGCTGTGAGCTCAGAAATGTTTATTTTATTTTTATATCACTTATTTGTCCCCAAAGGCAAATTTGTCCTCTGCATTTGACCCATCCTTCATTCAGGAGCAGTGGGCAGCACATGACTGCGCCCGGGGACCATCTCCATGATCTTACTGCTTAGTCTTGGTCTGGACCACAGTTGGAGGATTTTATCTATGGCGCATGTTTTGGGTTGATGGAGGAAACCGGAGTGCCCGGAGGAAACCCACCCAGACACAAGGAGAACATGCAAACTCCACACAGAAAGGCCCGGGCTTCCCGGGGATTGAACCCGGAACCTTCTTGCTGTGAGGCGTGAGCGCTAGCCACTCATTTGTAAAAAAACAGATAATTGCTGTTAGAAAAAGTAATTGGAGGCTTATAGTTTACTCTTAGTATAGTAATAATTTCAAAAGCCAAATCAGTTTTACTGGTAACAAATTGTTATTCCATCCCTTCTTGATAAAAGTATTGTCAATGATAATACCTATAGATGATGATAACACTTCAAGTGTAAAAGTGACCAGACTGTGTATGGTAGTGCTACCTACATTCAGTAGACTAAGGGTAACAAACAGGACTCTTAGAGATTTAGATAATAATATTAGTGGTTTCAACACAAAGCATTAATTTGACACCAGTTTCTTGCTATTTCTGCCTCTTATTTTGCTCTTTGTTATTATAATATATTGTGATGTGTGAGCTACTGTGTGGAAATAATTCCCCTTGTTGATCAATAAAGTTTGTAAGTCTAGTTCATGTATCCTTTTAGCTCATTCTGGACAATAGATGGACAGACCTCAGTTGTCACCTCTTTTACAACTGGACCCACTTGGTAAACACTTAAAGGTGAAAGGTTTGTGCAGCCTCGTGACATATGGCTCTGTGCACTGCTCAGTGGCTACATCTGTGTTTTTACATCTCCACCCATTGTAATTGCCTCATTGACACAATCAATTAGACGATTTAAACATGCTAAAAAGCCCCATTTTTACTGCGCACAGACAACAAGAGGAGACATGGGGATGAGGAGAGACAGAAAAACAATGCTTTTGCTCCAGTGATCCATGTCAGATAGATGATTCCTCTAGGTAGATGTTTTACCGAGTCCGCATTGATTCGCTTCCTCTATAGCCGGATGTCACACCATTCTCAATGACTGCGCTATCCTATTCCCATTTAAATTGCCTAGACGTTTTCTTATTCTGACACATGTTCAAATCAATGGCTTCCTCTGCAGGTCATAGACTGGGATGTACTGCGGCGCACACAGCAGCCGCCTCTCAAATCCACTAAAATCAACACAATAATTGAAATATTTTCAAGCTGATTACACCCAAGCCCCGGGACCGGCTGGTTGCTAAGAGTACGCTCCCCGGTTGCTAGGGGGAGTAAATCATCTTGCATTATTTGATTTTTGTTACTGATATGAAACTGCTAGTCTCCTCGATTAAATGTCTCGCAGTCAAACACCTCAGGGATGGACAGAGAGGGGGAAAAAACACTAAAGCAGGCCGGTAAAATAGCATCTCTAACTTGGCTTTTCCATAGGGCTTCAGCACAAATCTTTGTTTACGTTTGTTCCTGCCCAAATAAACAAGGCGAGGGTCTCGACTTTCATTGAAGGAAAATAGAAAAGACAGCAAACCATCCACAAATCCCACATCACACCCAGGTTCGCTATAAGATCATGAGTAATCTCCCAGTCGCTCTGATCAAAATAGATTGCATAGTCAAAAGGGTGATTTTCTTTGGTGCTGCATTTCCGAATGACGATTTTATAAACACGACTCAAAGTGTGTGGGTCAGAGAAAACAGGAGGGACGTTGGTGGCATAATACTCTGTCAAAGAAAATTCATGTCAAATTGACTTGGAAAGTTTCTGAGCGACCTATGGAAACTTGCCTATGCCTGTAACAAACCTGCCTAGATTGTTTGTGTATACAGTGATTGGGCCTATGTGGATGTTATCATCTATGCTATGTCATCCAATTATGGATTCTAAAAGACATATGTGTTTTTCCTCATCACATCAGACTAAAACATGTAATGATCTACAGTTTAAAAATAGAAACTTCCATTAACTTCCTGTACAATATCACAGAAACGTGGCCCTGACTCTTTCACTGTGGCAAGCAGCAGGGTTTCATGTATTTGTTTTGGTTGTTGAAAATGGCTTAACATTTCTGACCTCTATATGTATGAGCTGATTTAAAAATAATAATCGCCAATAAATACCGTTGTGGGTGGAGATAAGAGATAGCCTGAAATTCAGGACAATACAGGATTACTCAAACATGCATAAATCAAACAAAATACAACTTTGAGGATGCTAATGAAAATATGTACCCTTTAAAGATAAATTATAAGTTGCTATGGTTATATTAATATAGGCCTGTACTCAATAACCTCAAATTATGGGGTAAATGCCATATCTATTTATTCACAAAGCCTATAGTATTGACCATATAAATAATGTGCTCCTCACCTTCCACGGTGGTTGGTCACTCACTCTCATCCAGCTCGGGTCCTCTACCAGAGGCCTGGGAGCTTGAGAGTTCTGCGCAGTATCTTTGCTGTTCCTAGTACTGCACTTTTCTGGACTGAGATGTCTGAGGTTTTTCCTGGGATCTGTTGTAGCCTCTCCTCCAGTTTGGGGGTTACAGCCCCGAGTGCTCCGATCACCACGGGCACCACTGATGCCTTCACCTTCCAGGCCTTCTCCAGCTCTTCCTTCAGCCCCTGGTATTTCTCTAGTTTATATATATATATATATATATATATATATATATATATATATATATATATATATATATATATATATATATATATATATATATATATATATATATATATATATATATATATATATATATTTATTTATTTATTTATTTATTTATTTATTTATTTATTTATAACATAGCTATATATTACCCCATAGTAAACTCCCAAACTCCAATCATTACAAACAAAACAATGAAGATACACACTAATTCACATTTTTATTCACCTACACATCTAGAAATGGTTTTGCAGTACAATAAAAGCTCACTAGTTGAACAGCCAACAGTTAAATCTCCATTGTTCGTCATAGCTACACAGCAGTCTGACACTGTGTGATGTGATGTCCACTGATTACAATGGACTGCTCTTCTATTGCGGCTCATATTAATAGTGCATTGAGGAGGATTTTCTCCAAAGACTTGTCAGACATTGAGGGCGGCTCCAGCTCTGGCCTTGTCAAATCAGATCAGTGCTTTGCAATAATGGTGAGGTCAAGTGGAGGGGCAAGCTCTTAACTCCATAACAACCTGACAGCTAGCATTATAGTGGAACTGGAAATATAACATGCACACACATTCATATTGGGTGACAATATGAACTGTATATGAGCCAGGGTAAGCTATTATGTAAAACACCTTTAACTGTGCAGATTCCCTATATGAAAATGGTCTACTCATGTACACTTTTAGCCTATTATAGACATCCGTCTGTTATTAAAAATACATTTAAGGTAGTATATAGTATGCACAATTGTTTTTCTTGAGCCTTAAATGTCATTAGCCTCCTTATATGTTATTTAAGACATAGGCCTAACTCTAGCTGAATCGGACACCCCAAAGCAAAGAATTTATGGACTTTTTTTTTTACAGACATAATAATTTAATAAAAATAATATATGTAATAATAATAATTGTATGTTAAAACAATGCATATATATATATATATATATATATATATATATATATATATATATATATATATATATATATATATATATATATATATATATATATATATATATATATATATATATATATAATAAAAACTGTGAATAACTACTTTCAATATTTGATATAATCATCTAGAGACATATTGGTAATGCTTGCAAAATATATTCAAGATTCAAAGCTTCTTTGTCATATGCACAGAAAAGAAACACGTTTCCCTGTACAATGAAATTCTTACTTTTTTCAAATATATGATTGAAATTGTAATATATCACCTTTATTGATTTGTCATATTTGTTACTCTTGTTTATTTTCTTGAGTATTTATCATTATGGTCCAAAGCCTTCTAAATTGGTGTCATTCAGAAGTGAGTACTTCCTCTTAGATTCAATCAGTCAAGGAGCTAAAGTGAAGACAATAGCAGCCATTGAAGGATCCTTTAGCCTTGATCACATTTTTTCCTGCCCAATTGAAAAAAAACAAAAGAGTTAGCTGACAGCTCAGCTAAACGCTGGGTGAGTGGTGATCACTGCTAAATAAAACCAGTCATTATGTGGATGTCAGCTCTGGCCTGTGGTACTTGGATCGATAAAGCAATCTTTTTTTTCTTTTTTATTTACCAAGCGGCAGCCTCTTGTAGCCCGGGTTGTCTTTTTACATTGTGGTTTGTGTTTAACTGCTTTATTCGCTGCGTACCATCTGGTCTCAGTCCCCTTTCGAAAGCCGGGGTCCTGACAAGCAAGAGATATGTCAATGCAGTCGCGAGCACAAAGCAACATCTGCCATGCCTTGACGCCCACCATTGTCCAACCATTTAATCTGTCCCCCTCCTCCCCTTTTAACGCCCCACAACAGTTCCTCAGTATTATGTTTTGCCACTCAATTAGCATTATCATCGCAGCTGAAATAGAAGCCAATTTACCTTTAATGATTGTTAGATGAGTGACAGGAGTCTCCACGGCCACTATCACTACTAGATAAACTGTCTGCCTGACTTGGTCGCGGTCCGGAGCAAAGGGGAGCGAGGGGGTGGGGGCGAAAGTCACAGCCAGCCAATGGGAACACTCGGATTCTAACCCCTTGAAACACCAACATTGTTCTTCATAGAGGCAGTGTGCTGGAAAATTGAGTCCAGATTCATTAGGTTTCCAGTGTGGAGCTCGAGTCGGTTAAATTGATACATTTCCTAACAAAATTGAAGTGCTTTTGTGGTGGCTTGCGGATGGCTGGTGACCCCACTCAGCCCAAGCAAGCCCGGATGGATCTATTAGGCCGCTTATAGACTGCTTATTCCTCCACTCCCCATCTCTGAGTGACACTGTAAATCTGAACCAATTTCAAACCCTAATCACCATTACCAAACCCTCTCCACTGTCCATTTGTTACTGCGCAATTCGTATACACTGGCGAGATTGGTTCGGAAAGACCCGTTTAGAGGAAGGCCTCCTGCTTCCCCCACGGTTAAATGGCTCATGACTGGTCCCCATTCGCAGCCCAAGCGGAAAAAGCTACGTCCAGGGGAGAAAGAGCAAGCAAATAACACAGTAAAAACAAAACGCTTTAGACAATTCCCAACAGATGAAGACTGGGATAGCAGGAATAGCTGTGCACTTACATTTCAAACTGGATTTAAAAATAGAAAGGAAATATGTACAGTTGTTCAAGAATTGGTTTAATACATATGCCTATTTTATTTTTGTTTATTCAAAGTAAACCGACTGCAAGGAGTCACAATTTCATGACATCAAAAGCCCTAATAAATAACTAAAACACTAGAATTGTGTTATAAATCGTATTCTGGTAAAATTCTGGTAAAGATCCAGATAAGATTTAATTTTTTCTACATTAGATTAAACGATAGAGGAGTCAGGACGGGCATCTGAGGTAATCCCAAATTGCATATCAATCTAAACAAAGCGGGTAAAAATACTGCCTTAGGTCAAAGTTAAATATTACACTGAATCAAAGATAAAAAGTGTTTACAAAATTCAAAAGTGATTTGAAGAAAACTAAAATATTTGGGTGTATAAAAAATGTAGTTGGTTGATTTTGAGTGAATATCAAGTGTATGCAAAATCTGCTTTTTTGTGAGCTATTAACCATGTTATGCTTCTCCTCAACTTTAACTGTATTTTTATTTTTCAAAATACAACCATACATAAATGTAAATCCACTTATATGGTGAAATTCCATGAAGAATTTGGGCAAACAGCAGAAGATCACTTAGTTTTGAACAGGAAGTCAATGGACACACTTTCAGAATTGCAATTTTATATCATTATTGTGTTTTTTGATGAAGGCAATGTAATGCATTCTCTTTAACATTACTGAGGTACTATTTTTTAAACCCTACGAGGCAAACAACACCCCGTCAAAACAAAAGACCTTGGACAATTCTTAAAAGATTAAAAGTCCAAATGAGGTTGAATGTCAGATTACCAAAGTGTAAAAACAGCGTTCACGTCGGTAGGGTGACAGACAGGGCTCCGGGCCTCACCACCGGCTGAAGCAGAGTATCCCAACACTGTCCCTTGAATAACAATTACGGCTACACCTCCAAAACATTTTCCTTTTCCACTCGCCATTTTTACTCAAGCTTTTATCTGCTCAGTCAACCGTGCAGCCCTACCACAGCAGCTCCGGCTTGAGGATATAATTTCCCTGTCAGCCGTAGTCATATAAGTCTGCTTAATATGCACTCTATAATTTACGAATTATATCCCGCAATATGGCTTTTTTCTCCAAATTATCTATCTAACCTTCAACTTTGTTCAACTTTGAATTAGCCACTGTGAACAGTTGAACATCACAGGTACAAAAAAAAAAAAAAAGTCTTATGAAGTCTGTCATGCATTTTTTATAGTCTTAAAGGTGCACTGTGTAACTTCTCTGGAGGGGGTCTCTATGGAGATGCTTTGGTTTAAATTGTCCACAGTATAGTAAATGAATCTGTATTGCATTTATTCAACTAGCGGTGTTATTTATTGCTCAAAAATGTCTTAAAAACATCCATTCTTAATCAGTGGGGTCGCCTCTCCACAAATCTAACATGTAATTTGGCTGGCAAGTCTCCATGGAGATTCTTAAAGGTGCATTGAGGAATGTTTCACAGTATGGAATTAAACCTTTCTATGTACCTTCATGGAGACCAAACCAGACAAGGTTACAAATCAGAGTGAGAATGCCTGTTTTTTGTTGGTATTTTTGAGCTGTAAATCCACCTGTCATTGAATAAATGTAGAGCTGTTCAATGCCATACTGTGGAGCATTCCAGAGAGCAATGACATATCCACAGAAACAAGCAGGTGACAGACCCTCTGCCAAAAAGTTACACAGTACACCTTTAAGTTCATGGCCATACTGTGGAACATTCTAGGCACCTTTAAATCATAGGAGTTCAATTGGAGGGCTTATATTGAAAAATGGTAAGCTCACCCGTCAGTCTCAACATCTAATTAACCACGGCACCTCATATCCTCTAAGTGCACTGGAAACACATTTTAATTGATATTGAGATGTTTATGCCCTTAGAAAGTAATTAAGATTTTCAATTAATCCTGTCTTATTTCTGGACATCTTGGTTCACTGTCCTTGAGCATCCCGCCGATTAATTCCCTAAACCTTGCAGTCCAAATGAGAGAACTTCAATTACTAGGCAGTGAATCGCAACCCCGTGAGTGACCTCATCCAAGGCTGCATCATCGTTTCAATGGGAGCCTGCTCAAAGCCAATTAAAGCAGAGAGAAATGGAGGAATCGCTGTTGTATGACTGCTTTTGTCTCTCCTCTGTTTGGATTGGAACCTGGGAATTTACAGTTATGTGGAGTGTTTTACATTCTGCACATACTTGGGGAAAGGGAAAGTCAGTGTAGCCATTTTATAGAACATGTTATCATATCACTTATAAAAGCCAACCCTTATATAGCCTTAAAAAAAGCAAGAAGAAAGTTTTTGTTCATGCTTTATTAAGGCTAATTAAGATGTAGCTGCCCATGTTATTAATGTAATGTTTAAGTATAATTTACAATGGAAAAATATATGATTGGTTGTGCTAGTAGTTATTACATGTTTTACCTTGCACTTATAGAGGACAGTTCTTATAAGAAGGACTGTAAAATGGAGCGTTACCTTGAAAAGCGCCTCAAGCCTCTGATGTACAGCTCTAATTAGGAGTAACAGTGGTTCAATGGGCTGAATGCCAAACCCACGTGCGCCCCAACCAGAGCATAGTGTTTTTGTGTCTTTAAGCAAGACACTTCATAAGACACTGAAGGTGAGTGAGTGAGGCTGAGATGGGTGGTGGTCAAATAAGAGATTGGCACACACTGGCAGACAAATTTCATCAGTAAGAATGTGGCATAATGAGTATCATGAAATGCATTATATAAATCCAAGGTATGATTATTATTTATCTATTACCTTTAAGCATATGTACATATTATAAATACTTTTCTCTCCTATAGAGCAGTAAATAGAATATAAAGTGTAAAAACAAACAATATCTGTTAAACAGTTTTGCGGTTTGTTTTTCTACTCCACTAAAACACAAAATGTGGTTTGCACTATTTCAGATCTAACTTTCAGCCCGATCTGTAACTGAAACAGTGTAGATGCTACAGAAAAACACATTAAAGGGTGTATGTTTAAAAGAAAATGTACATTTGTGATGTATGGCTCTCCAGGGAGTTAGCAAATGTGGTTTTGTGGAAAAAACATTGCTTTAAGATATTGATAGTTTCATAGCAAGTCAATTAAAAGGGCCTTTTCACACATAGTTGTTCTCCCATAGGACAAACAGACAACATCTCTCAGAATAGGACTTCTTATTCCCCTGCTGTTCTCTATTTGCTTGTTTACGATTCCCTACATACAAAACCATTCTCTTCTTGATAGAACACTCTTTTTATCAATCAACTCCCAAAAAGTATTTCCATTTCCCCGATTTACAAGCCCTTATATAAAAAAACACATAATCCTCCTTATACAGCCGGTTTATACTTTTGGAATTACATATGCCTGAACCCCAAACATCTTACATCGTACAATGTGACAACACTTGCCTCTGTCCAAACAGCAGTATTGTGGGGTGCATAATCATCGCTGCTTGCTGTCCTTGCTGTTTTGCTAACACATAGAGAATCACCTGTCCATCTTGGCCACAGAAAGACATGCTTGGGGATTAGGGTGACATAATCTAGCAGTGGCCCGTGAGTGTGGGTCTGAATGGGCTCCAACCCTCTATGCTACGAGCAGATAACATTTGTGACTGGGGTGCCTGGTGTCCTATTCATAGATTAGTGGACGTTTTTCAGTTTGTGCAATGGCTTTGGCAGAGTCGCATGTATTTTCAAGGGAGGAGGCTTCAAGGCCCCTATTCTCTGCAGGCGTCCCCGGCCTCCACAGCTCATGTCACTGTGGAAAATACTGACTAATGCTCCACATGCACAGTTCACAGGGGTAAGCTCTGATACTGTGTGGGGTTAGGTATTTGTCAGCACTTCTTAATCAAAGAAAATGCATAGGTGTCCATGCACCTTATTTCGTAAGTAAGTGTTTTTTTTTTTTTTAGATGTACAGGTGTTTTTTTTCCCCCTTTTTGTTATATACATTTAGACGAAAAAATATATATATTTAAAATTCCATAAACAAGACTTAAATGTGCCAAATTTGGTTCTTTTGCTGATAACAATGTTAAATGCTGATTTATTCTAATAGTTACAAAAAACATTAGAAACAATGAAAGTGAAAAGTTGTTTATGCTGAAATTTGTTGTTTTGGTTTTCAATATTATTATTCAGTCAAAACTCATTTGGGCTACAAGATTCAATGCTGAAATGCTGAAAATGTTGGTTTAAAGCTAAAATGATCCTCTGATCTGGATGGTTCTAAACCCCAGCACCAATCATTTATCACTGCTAATGCAGCTTCTGCAACTCACCTCATTCTGGAGGTTCTGAGCTTTCACATGTGGCATGACCTGTTCATAAGATGAGAAAAACAATAGATTTACTCTATATGCAGTTTAACCACTGGCAACTGCCAAATGTGAATATTGGCCCATATTACACTATTTTCTAATCTATGTTATAATGTCAAAAACATACCTGGAGAACCATACATCCTCAGTAGAATTACTGAAATAATTTCAGACCTGGAATTGCCAATATCTACTGAACAAAGGGTAAAATGTAGGTGTTAACTTGAAAACTACAGCTTCATGACATCACAAGGTGGAACAGAGACAGACTAACAACAAAGGGTTACTCAAACATGTGTGAATGAAATAAAACACAACATGGGTATATTTTATATAACGTGTGTTAAAGCTGTGTAATATAGGACCTTTAAAAAAACTGTAAGAGTGCAAGCAAATATACAAAACATAATATCTGTAATAGTCTTTAATTTACAAGTCTCAATACTTTTTAATTCACCGTTGGATCAGGATGACATATCTCTCTATATCTCTGTTTAGCAGTGTTTACCTAGCACTCTTAGCATGTGTTATAGATACCTCCGTGGTGGTGATTTAGGGCCCTGCCTTTGTTCACACCCACTGCTCACTTCAAGGGGCCTCCGGTTTGCATCTCCAGCTTTGCATCACAAAGGAAAGCTGGATGTGCAAATGAGATGTGACATTTGTATCTGAGCGGATAGCGGGACAAATAAATAAAGAAATAAATATACATAGAAACAAACATGGCCGCCTCACTGATTGACAGGAAGCAGCGGGGACATCTCCTCCCTTACACGATGCTGCCTGGTTAACTGTCACACCATTAAATTGTCTTTTGGCATTTGACACGAGGGTTTCCGATGGGTTAGCAGATGTAAAAAGACGGGGGTTGAGAGCTGGGCAAATACTTCCTTTCCAAGACCATGAAATTGATATAGTGAATCATATGTGACAGTAGTGGCTCTCTCTGCCCTGTAATTGATCTACATTAGGACTACAAGGATCCTGACTGCGATTGCAAAGCTCCACACATCACTGGGCTGTGTACGTCCCCAGCTGGTAGCCTCCGCAGTTTATTCTAGGACTAGAAGCGATTACATCTTCAATTTTACCTGCGGTGTGAGGACCTCAGCGGGCCAGCCAGATATCTCTCTCCATAAGAAGACCTTACTTATTGCTCTTTCAAGTGCCAGATCTATCAGTTCGCTGTAATTAAATTGAGCGTTTTAATCTGGTTCTTCTAATCCCGAGTCAAGTGTGTTGGGAGTGCGATGATGTGATTCTGAAAGGGAATACTCCTGATTCGTAGGAACACTGTTATCTCCAAACGCCACCATTGAAATAAATTTGAAAATGAGGTTTGTGCACCTAAGAGCCCACACTGGCAGTCACATGACATGAGACGCTGCCTAAATGCTTTTAGAAGAGGGGATAAGTAAGAGGGATTGTTCAGGGAAGTTCAAACTAGGACAAGGCAACGGAAGTGATATGTTTTCTAATGGAATAATAGGACACTGCAAAAACTAATCTCTAGACAATTTAAGATCACATGAATTAAGAAATTTTTCACTTGACAAGTAAAATTAGCTACCAATGGAACAAGATTTATTTTTTACTTAAAATATGAAAATACATCTTTCTGCACTTAAAGGCAAAGTAACGTTATTTTACAATCTGAGCCTTCTTTCGGTAATAAAACAAGTCGTTTGACTCACCCATATCACGTTCGTGTCATTTGGAGCTGTTTGAAGAAAGTTATGTTGTAGCGTAACCATTAGCATTTGTTTTCGGGGCATTACTTTGCGGTCTCCAAATAACACAAACTTTAGCACTTTTCAAATCATAGAAGCCCGATGTCTTAATGTAAGAAATCGTTTGAAGCAAAAGTGGCCTGTAATCCGAGATTTATCCATAGTTTTCAGCTTTGCGTTTCATGTTTGGGGCCCGGGAGCAGTCCGCGCATGCGCACTGGCGTCCTCATCTACTCGAAACTATGGCTAAATCTCGGATTACAGGCCACTTTTGCTTCAAACGATTTCTTACATTAAGACATCGGGCTTCTATGATTTGAAAAGTGCTAAAGTTTGTGTTATTTGGACACCGCAAAGTAATGCCCCGAGCAAATGATACAGCACCATGTTAACAGATACGGGATCATTAGTAGAACAGAACGGCTCAACATAAGTTCTGCGATACTGCTCCAATTGACAGAAAAATGCTATGGGTGAGTAAAACTACTTGTTTTATTGCCGAAAGAAGGCTCAGATTGTAAAAAAAACTTTAATTTGCCTTTAAGGTAAGAAAAACAACAACTCTTGCAAAAATCTAAATTTGCTTGAATTAAAAAAAAAAAAAACAACTTAATCCATTTGAAGATGATTTTACTTGTTGAAGTTGAATCTACTCAAATAAAGTACAATGTTAATTTAAGTCATTTTAACTTATTTAGATGCAGTTTAAACCTAAATACCCACATTTCAATTTATATTTTCATATTGACAATGATTCAGGCCTAGTAACTTATTTATTAAGGGGTTTGGGGTGGGATTTACTATAAAAGGCAAACTGCATAATACTTCAAGAGGAGGGTCCGCCACCTGCTTGTCTCCATGGACGTGTTATTGCTTTGTGTAGAATGTTCCACAGTATTGATTAGAGGCACTCAGGTTACACCACTACGCGACATTACAATTCATATTGTGATAAAATAATCATAGTAATAAATACATGCAAGATGGATATGTTTAATGTCATACAATGGAATATTCCAGGGAAAGCAATTACATCTCTATGGAGACAAGCAGGTTGCAGACTCCTCACCAGAAAGGTTTCACTGTGCACCTTTAAGTACAGTTACTAAGCCTGAATAATTCTTAAACTATTTCATTATCAATTAAGTCTTAGTTCTTGTTTTTTTAAGGCCAGAGTTATTATAATATATTAGTGTTACTACAAAGATTTACATGCCTGGACAGCAGATTGGTGACTACTAAGATATCAGGTAAATATTCACCTCACAACCTGAACAGATGAAGTACATTTTGATTTCCTTTAAAACGAGGACTAATCTGGCAGAGCATTAGCCAAATACACTGACTTACACTTTATTTTTAATTAGCACTGGTATTTATTTATTTATTTATTTTGTTGTACAAACAGTAAAGCGTATTGTGATTGCCAGATTCTGGTAATAAATAAGTGCTAGCCAAACTGTTTAAATTTAGGCCACATTTGGAATGGAAATTTTCACTAAAAACTCTGAGGAAGGACAACCTTTTGTACTAATCGCAGGCGGAAACTTCTGTCTACTCGAAACTGACTTATTGGTAGCAGTACTTAATAGTGGTAGTAATGGTATTTGGAAATGTTCTTTTGATTGGGGATGCACTGATCCAATACTGGTATATGATATTGGGGTTGATAATGAAACATTTGCTGGATCTGATATGTAAATATCGGTTCATCTGAAATCCTGGCTGTAATTTTATAATTTGAATGACTTAATACAAAGGTTTTCTATCTTGAGAGATAAATAACAGCTACAATAAATTAGGATAAGTTTTGTCTTATTTTAGTATTTGTGTATCAAGGAAATAAAGGCATTTTGAGTGTCTGCTCTGGTGATTGTTGATATTAGCAAGCCATAGTATCAGAATCTGTATGAAGAAAAAGCTGGATTGCATCTCTTATAAAAATATATCAGTTACTGAACATGAGAGTGAATGGATGGCTATCAGTCAGGCCCTATCTTTATTTCCTTTTGTTCATTGAAAGTAGAACATGAGCTTTCACTTCAGCTTGACTCAATAATTTGGTATTTTGAAATCATTTCAGATATTGCCTTTAGTACTTGGTCCTGGCTGCATTGCCTCAGACGGGGCTGGTGCCTAGAGTCATTTTGGACCTGGTCAGGGATATCTCTTTTCACTTGGGTTCTCTCGACTAACCCGACTCTCACAGGCAAACACAGCCCACTGCCCAGAGACAAAGATTGTTGACATAAAAAAAACCATATCCACAAACACGCCAATTTCATTCACAATTACAACATCTCTACTGCAACAACTACTACTACTACGACTAACACTATTTATTATTATGCAATTATAATTATGCAATGAAATCTACTACTACGAATACTTTGTACTTTACATGATGCTATCTAGTGCAAAGCCTAAAACTAGTATTTGTGATGTACTTCCATATTACCACTATTACATTCACACTTCAAGTTTTACATTGTTACATTACACAAAATTATAACAACTGGTGTACAATGGCCTACTGAATATATATTACAAATACAACTTACTACAACCTTGTACTAAAGGAAAAAAATTGGCTAATAACTCATACTTCTACTTGCCTGGTTTACACCTGACCATATCACAAGTGAGATATGGTCTGGAAGCCACCTTCAAAATATCTCGTAGCGGAGGTGTGCTTTACGATCGCCAACGGCCGTTTATTGGGCGTTACGAATGTCTATCATTTGGTGTATACATAGCCCATAGCCAATCATGTCAGCTGTCAGTTCAAACTACAAGCTTCCGTTTGTCACGTAGTACGCATCACCGTCTTACCACCCCTCCCCGCTCTCTGATTGGCTCCCAGAATCGGGAGAGCTTGCTTGCCATAGTTGCCAGGCTGTCTTTCAAATCAGAACGAACGAAAGCAGCCTGGGATTTCCCAGGTTATACTTCTGCCACTATTACCACCAATTATACCCACCTTGCCTTATCAGTGCATTCTTATTTGGCAACACCAAGTTTCTGGATCAGGCATTTTTAGTCAACAGTCAACTTGGCTCTTGTAAAACCTGACAAACATGTCCGCCTGCCAACTGCTCGCCTGTAAAACTAGCACAGATCTGTATAGATATTCAAAATCAATACGAGACATGTGGGTGAAGGACTGCAGAAAGATGGCGGAGTAATGGGTCAATGAATATATTCCAGGCAATTACCTCAAAGAGCGCAGTGCCATAATTTACTAGATAAAAGTAATCCACAACATAGAAACTAAAGAGGCGATTTCATAATGGATATTTTAATCAAGTCCTTCAAAGAGAGCAGCCCAAGCCTATTAAATCCACATTTTAATTTATGAATGAAGAAATGACTTGGTGCTGCAGTCAGACGCAAGATGTTGTGATAAGAACTTAAAATAGTCAATAGTGAGTCTGTTAAAGCATGACTTGTTTAGATCTTTGGAGTTTTATTTACAATTTACAACAATATAACGTCGGAAGTTTCTAATGGGGAGTGGAGAATCATAGCAGCCCTAATACTGTGGAATTAATTAAGTACAACTGAATTAATTAAGGCATTTAATTAACTGTTCCCATTAAAGATATTTGAAATTACCCACACAAAATTAATTCAAGAAAAAAAATATTATAGCAAATGATTTAATTAATAATCCAGCAACGGAGGCTTAATGCCGCACTTTGGTGAAGGAGGTATTATTGCTTTCCCTGGAATGTTCCACACTATGGCATTACATTTTTCTATCTTTTTATTCAATTTTGTTTTTATTAAAATTTTGTTTTTATTTTTTTTAAAAAGATGCATTTAAAATTATTATTATTATTTTGTTTTTGTATGCATAATTACAATATGACTTAAATTATTAAAATAAATACAGCTCTGGAAAAAAAAAAAATAAGAGACCACTGCAAAATGATCACTTTTTCTGATTTTACTACTTATAAGTGTGTGTTTGGGCAAAAGGAACATTTTTGTTTGAGTCTATAAACTACTGACAACGTTTCCCCCAAATTCCAAATAAAAAATATTATTGTTTAGAACATTATTTGCAGAAAATGACAAATGGTCAAAATAACAAAAAAGATACATATTTTCAGACATCAAACAATGCAAAAAAAAAAACAAGATCAATTTCATTTTAAAACAACATAATACTAATGTTTACACTTAAGAAGAGTTCAGAAATCAATATTTGGTGCAATAACCCTTATTTTTAATCACAGCTTCATGCGTCATGGGATGCTCTCCACAAGTCTTTCACATTGTTCTTGGGTGACTTTATTCCACTCCTGGTGCAAGAACTGAAGTAGCTCAGCTTTGTGTTTGTGTTGGAATTCAACAGACGCTGGAATGGAATGGCTGTAATACATGTAGAGATGCTGATTTCATTTTAAAAAATGCAGCAGTCTCTTATTTTTTTCCAGAGCTGTATATACAATTGATTTTCTCAATGCCTATGTGGTTAAATTGTAATATTATCAGATATTTTATACTGAATCTAAACCTGCATTTCTTTTTTTTTGTTATCTATGTACAGTCCTAGTCCTCCTGGCTACTGTCACAAGCGTCAACCAAAAGGAACAAAAAAGAAAAGACCGTCATCAATATTTCATGTTGGTTTAAGAGGCTCAATAAAGCCGTCTATAGATTTAAGTGTCTCTATGGTAACGATATATATGGCACATTTACATCAGTGCCTCCAGGGGGCGTGTGCATGTGGCCCCAACAGAATCCCAACACTAAACTAATCATGAAGCTTTGACACCATGCATCTCTCCCATGTACAGGTCCCACAGTGGGCTCTCTCCTTGCTTTGCACTAATTGCACACGTTAGTGACTCAGTGGACGTCCTCAGAGACATCACTCAATAACATTTATGACAGAGGAAAAATGCTGTTAATATCATTATAAAGGCAAAGATCTATGCAACTTAAAGGGCTCATATTATGCTACTTTCTGATCTATTTTATTTATAATGATATTTCCCCATTAAAAACATACATGGAGTTTTGCTTTGTTTCATTCACACGTTTAAGATACAAATCCTGCATATTGAGGAGTTCTTCTCTCAAACAGAAAGCACTTTGTTCCACGTTGTGATGTTGTGCAGTAATAAACGGAGAGGCTCCACTGTGTTTTTACACTCCATACACCTTTAACTGAACCTTTGAATGATTCCAGCCGTGCAATTGCCAATCGCTACGAAACAACTACTATGTTCTATTATCTATTCTATTTATTTTCCAATATTACAAAATCTACTCATGCTACAATTCATGAATGAGTATATGGCCTAACTACTACTACTACTACTGCTACTACCACTACTATTACTACTACTACTACTGCTGCTGCTGCTGCTGCTACCCATACTGCTCCTGTAGTCCATGGCTATTTATACTATTGCACTACTAATACTATTACTACTCGGAGACCTATGGCCCTCGACTTATTCTCCCACACTGCAAGGCCTAACTCTATCCAACTACAGCCACTACTACACAATCCCTACTAATTCTTACCGCTCGTAGCTAACAGTACATTTATGTCTTGTTGTTTCCCCAACAGAATCACAACACTAAACTAATCATGACACCATGCAACTCTCCCATGTACAGGTCCCACAGTGGGCCCTCTCCTTGCTTAGTACTAATTGCACACGTTAGCGACTGTGTGGACATCCTGGGAGACATCAGTCAATACGTCTTTGTCACTTTATTAACATTTATGACGGAAGGAGACGATCCGGTAAGATTCTTCGACTGGGGAGCTCATCTCACGCCTCAATTTGGGTACAGAGAAACACCAATTTGCGCGCCGTGATTCTCTCGATTTGGGCTAACGGCACAAATGATGCTAAATGGCTGCAGTCTAAATGGTGACTTGTAAATAAACAGTGTGAGGTAAGCTCTGGGGGGTTAGCCACGGGAGCGCTACCATGGCGACAGGATGTGATCAGAGACGTCCCAAATGAAATCTAAGCAGGTTTCATTAGAGAGCAGAGGTTAAAAATAAGGATGTAATGAAAGGGCATTAGGGTTCAAGTGAATATAGACGAGTAAATACATAATTAATACTATAACTTGCAGTACATTTACTAATTCAGTATAAATGTACTTGCTGTTTACTAGTACTATAATACATATACATACCTACTATTACACCTAACTGGCCTACTGCCAGGGATGAAAAGTATCTATAGATACCTGATGTATGTTAATGTACTGGCCTGATAGTAGGCCAGTACATTAACATATATGTAATGTAATGGGAAATCTACCTTTTTGAGTCATTTTTATACTAAAATTGATTTTTGTGAGCTTTAAGTCATTTTATAATGTTGTTACCTCATTAAAAACACATTCCCAGAGTTGTGTTTTGTTTCATTCACACATATTTGAGTAACCCTTTATTATTAGTCTGTTTACATCAGTATTTCCCAACCTTTTTTGTCTTTTGTACCCCCTGAGCCTTTTTGTCATACCTTGAGTACCCCCTCACTCATACGTGTTGATAATTCTCCAAAAGTATATAAGTATACGGGTTAACTTGGGCTAACCAATTAACACAGTGGGGTTTTCAGGTTGAAACCAATGCCAAACTGTACCCATTATAATAAAATATCTGTAAGTCAACATAATAATGAAATTACTTAAATAACCTCCCATATGGTAGGATTTCATTGACTAGCGCCACTATGCACTACCAGGAGGTGCCCGGGTTTGGCCCCTGACCCAGAGAGCAGCGCGGAGACAGCGGATGGTAAGGAGAGCGTGTGAACCCGTAGGCGCCAAGTGTGCACCATCGAACGCACTGGGGGAGGAACAGAGTCCAGGTAGTGGGGAAACAGTTTGTGAGCAATCCTGCAGGGTAACATTTTGTATCGGAGCCTCGCTCTGTCAGCTAAAGCGTGCTCTCGCGCCAGAGAGAGGTGCCGGTGTCCGAATGACGTGGCAGCTACGGGCGCTCCGTCACAATAAAAGTTATATTCTCGTAGAGATCAAACTACTGATTACTGTCACATGTTTCTCAATATTTGAGACGGACTTCTTCACGAAATGGAAGCACACATAGGCTAAACTCGGCCTCCCCGTGTGCACAGATAAAAAAAATCTCCCCCTGCGCCTGGCAGCGACACTACCCCCTGCAGTGTGCCTGCGTACTCCTAGGCGTATGCGTACCCCTGGTTGGGAAACACTCGTCTACATCCACAGTTAACAGAAGAGATTGGCAATTCCAGGGCTGAAATTTTCCAAATTATTCTAGTAAAGATGTATGGAGTTTAAAGACTCACTGGAGAACTTCATGTATCACCTCATGACATCACAAGGTGGAACAGAGCTTTGCCTGTTTCAGAGAAGAACTATGCTAGAATTACCGAAATACATTTTGCATGTTAATTATGTACGAATGGAACAAAACACAACTCCAGGTATGTTTCTGATGAGGAAACAGCATTAATAACATAGATCAAAAATATGGGCCCTTTAAATGAACTGTAAATAGTACTTTAGGTAGTTTTATTCTTGCATACTTTTTATTAGTTTTATTACTCTTTCTACCTACTACAGATAAATATAATATACACACTGAATACAGTTCTGTTATTACTTTTAGTACTATCATTACTCATGGCAAGTTTTATGTTGTCAAAAAGAAATTATTTCATTTAAAAATTCTATTGCTTTAGTTGTAAAGTGTATTTAGAAAGTACTTGTAAATACCACCTCAGCTGGTACTATTGTTAATTCCCTCTGTATGCCAGTGTAGATATGTCATTTACCTGTTATGTAAATGTGAACACAGACTTGTTGTTGACTCCCTGAGAAGCAGCTGTAGTGTTCTTTCATTCATATATTTACGTAAGAACAGTCCCTATGGAGCTTTCTACAAGTTGGAACAAGAGTGTGCGGAGAAACATGTCTTTTACTGTCGTACAAGTGTGTGCTTCAAATTACCTCACTCTCTGTGGCATCACCTGTTTGTTTCAATAGAAATAGAATGGGGATATAAAAGTTTAATGCCATACTGTGAAAAATTCCAGGTAAAATAGAAAAGCTACATAGTGCACTATAGAAATCAACCACCTCAGCCTTCTCATTTTTGAACTTTTAACCATATTATAATGTAACTTCATGATAATCAGGTAGTGTTTATTGTACACCATGTTCAGTGTTGATCTGGTATTGGTGGTTTTCTGATTCTAGAATGTGATGATGTCCTACTTCCACATCGGGCGACAGTGTTTCTTAGTGATTACACTGCACTTTGCCATGAAATATTGGAAAGATAATTCTCTAATATAAAACCTGATCATTTCTATTAGTGACTAGGCCCAAGACCATGCTATATTGCAACAGAAATTTGCAGTTAAATAATATAAATTTTATCTGCCCCCATCTGTATTAAATAATGTTGGCCTGTAGAATATATCATGTCATCTGAAACCGAGCAATAGTTAAGCCACATCTCTAAATAGCTGAATCTACTCACTTCACCTTCACCAGACTCATTCTGTCCATTTCATTGTTCACATTGTTTTAACTAAGATGCATCTCAACTTTGAAGGTAGCAGCTATTGTTTTGAACTCATTTAAACTACTTCACTCCTCACTACACAAGGGTGATTGTGATCAGAGCTGATTATTTTTTAGATGTTTTACAATACTGTATTTTAAGGTGTTAAAGGAAAAGTAACGGGTTTTTTTTACAATTTGAGCCTTATTTCGGTAATAAAACAAGTTGTTTTACTCACCCATATCACTTTGGTGTCATATGGAGCATTTCCGGAGATGTTTTAGATTAGCGTTAGGCTAACGCCGTTAGCCTGGCGCGACTTATAGCCATAGCTCGGGGCATTCGCCGAGCATGTAATATGCCCCGTGCGGGCTCCAAATAACACAAACTTTAGCACTTTTCAAATCATAAAAGCTCGATGTCTTAGTCTACGATTTCGTTTGAATCAAAAGTGGCCTGTAATCCGAGATTTATCCATAGTTTACAGCTATGCGTTCCATGTTTGGGTCCCGGGAGCTGAGAGCACACTCCGCGCATGGGCACTGGCGTCCTCATCTACTCGAAACTATGGCTAAATCTCGGATTACAGGCCACTTTTGACCAAACAAAATTGTAGATTAAAGACATTGAGCTTTTATGATTTGAAAAGTGCTAAAGTTTGTGTTATTTGGAGCCCGCACGGGGCATATTACATGCTCGGGGAATGCCCCGAGCTATGGCTATAAGTCACGCTAGGCTAACGGCGTTAGCCTAATGCTAATCTAAAACATCTCCGGAAATGCTCCATATGACACCGAAGTGATATGGGTGAGTAAAACAACTTGTTTTATTACCGAAATAAGGCTCAAATTGTAAAAAACGTTACTTTTCCTTTAAAGGTCCAATATTACACAAAAATGATTCTTGTGATGTTATAATGTTATTATCTCATCAAAAACAAACCTGGAGTTGTTTTTTGTTTCACTCACACATGTTTGAGTAACCCTTTATTATTAATCTATCTCCAAAGCTCATATGCTCTGTTCCACCTTGTGATGTCATGAAGCGGTTTCAAGTTAAGCTCTACCTTTTACCTGTTGTTTAGTAGAGATAGGAAATTCCAGATGTGAAATTATCCAAATGATTCTAGAGAAGGTGTATGGAGTTTACAGCAGAGTGCAGCTCTTCCTATATTATCTCATCACAAGGTGGAACTGGGTGTTTTCAGTTTGAAAGAAGAGCTCAGCTTAAATATGCAGGTTTGTGAGTTAAACATGTGTGAATGAAACAAATCACAACTACAGGTATGTTTGTGATGAGGAAACAACATCACAACAGATCAGAAAACAGTGTCATGTGGGCTCTTTAATATGAAATGCCCGCAGACAGTTGGATTGTTTAGTCCACAAAATAATGATGAATATTGCTTCTTTCAAAATATGCTCAAACTCACACTTAAAGGTAATAAAATTAATAGCTCTAATTAAAGAGATCCAAATAGAATAGACTCAAATGGACATCATGTGAGAGAGATTACACCAATGAGAAATTTAGAATGGACATTTTATCCATTTTATAAAGTGTGTTTTTATTATGTCCAGATAACTCTTCGCTGAATGGTTCCCTAATTGAAATTAAAGATTGGTGTATGGCCAGTATGGTGCAGAGGGGTGAAAGGTGGGGAGAGTTTTGGGGGGTCCACAGCTGGAGTGGGGCCATAAAACTCATGGCAGGGTGCATGAATTAATTAAGCAAGGCCCAAAGCAATATTCTTTGACGTATCTCAGTATTTCAGCTGCTCTGCGTGATAGATCCACCTTTAATGAATAGAGGGAATAGAGAAGTTACCGGAGAAAATGCTCTTATTAATAATTATAATAAGACGTTAGTGATATTCATCAGTGCATTTGTATTATGGCCATATAATTAGTTCTGGAGACTCATTTGTCAACGCACCTTTGTGTGCCCTGCGTGGAGAGTGATTGATTGGGTCGTATTGATTGGTCAAAGAACATTTTCAAATACACACAAAAAAATCAATTATAAACCTTATTTGTTGTGACAATACAAAGACATTAAAGGTGCTATATTATGCAAAATTTACTGAAATTTACTGAAAGCATCCAAATGATTATAGTGAAGGTGTATGGATTTTAAAAACACAATGGAGTTCCACAATGGAACTCAACCTAAATTATATGTGCGTTAAACATGTGTTAGTTAAACAAAACACAACTTTTTGGTATATTTGCGATAAGGAAACAACATTATAACATAAATCAGAAAATAATCTAATATAGGCCCTTTAACAGAACACTTCTTAGTTAATACAGTTAGTCCAGTGTAAGAAAACAAACAAATTTATGTGTATCCTTAATACAAATAAAAGAAATCATTGTAGACTGTAATTTATATACTAAAGTAACTAAACACATATAAAACTGAAATATAATTCACTGGCTATAAACAAACAAACAAACAAACACATAAATAAATACAATGTGTTTAATGTGATGATAGTTTTTGTAATCTCTATACGTGTTGTTAGAATAATTGCACTAAACCCATTTTGGTCTGTCTCAGCTGCCGTAGTGAATATTTGCATAGGGCAATTGGTCACGTCATGGACAATGACAAAGATTGCCTATCGCCGCTTTAATTGCAACCCTGCCAAGTGAAAAATCTATTGAGCTGCTATGCCTCGTCCCTTAATTAAAACAAAGAGGGAAATAAAAATATACAATTTCACAAAATCAATATTGGACCCAGCAGCTGAGAGGGGAATTTGCCTGAGATGTTTTGTGTTGTAATGTCGGATTTGGGCTAAGACTGTGAGCACATGGAAGATTAAAGGAGACGATTGGAAGTCTCTATTAAATTTGCATTATGGCATTGCACATTGTATAAATCCGCCAGTGATTGCTTTGCGTAGCCCCCCCGCAGTTCAGTTTGTCCCACCCTGGCTCCCGTACACTGGCCAGATGGACACTTCAGAATGAGATTGACACAGTGTTTCAAACTGATTTCACGCTAAATCTCCAGAGAGCCCCGACAGACTAGCCTCTCTGTTGGGAATCGGGATTACAAAATAGCCAATTAAAAAGGAAAGTGGTGAAATCTTGGCCTGATAAGGTGCAGATTAAATCGGTTATAGTTTATTAGGCAAAATGAGTTATTAGAAAGTATTCCTCTCCAAACAGACTTCTATTACCAGCTCAGGCCCATTTTATCTGAGCTGCTTTATCTGACTGCTGTAATTACCAGTCCTCCAAATAGCAATTATGACACCAATTGGAGTGCCTTCCCATTTATTCTGTATATGAACGCTCGCAAACATCTTTGGAAATTCTCCTCGGAAAGAAAGCTTGACCCCACTTGCGCAGGCGAAACGTCATTTTATAACACAGCAACACTTTACCTCGTTTGTTGTCATTGAACCTTTCATGAGCATCATGTCCTTGTTTTCCCAGCATGCATCAGGAGTAATTACTGCAGGAGGATGGCTGAGCAGATGCGATGGCGGTGGGTGAGAAAGGGAGAGGTCCGGGTTGGTTGGGGCTATGTGTCCCTGGTTGACTGGTGTTTTCCCCCTGGCATCTGTGCCGCACCTGTGGACGGAGCTTTCCACCTGCTCCCAACATCAGCTGTCTGCTCCAGGTCCACCATGGCATGAGGAAACTATAGTAAGGCTTTCTCACATATTATGCAAAACTGAAATCTGAATAATAATAATAATAATAATAATAATAATAATAATAATAATAATAATAATAATAATAATAATAATAATAATAATAATAATAATAATAATGCTAAACTGAAGGTAATAAGGTGTTTATTTAATAAATAAAAAACAAAAATAAATAAATAATAACAATGCATTGTCAATTTCAGACGGAGGGTCGTTGCATATCACTCTATGAGAGATTCAGTGTTTTTGAAAGAAATTTCCAAACATGCACCAAAGCTTATCATTAGAAAGAAAGCTATGCCTTTATTAGTCCCACAGTGGGGAAATTCCAGTTCTGCATTTGACCCATCCTGTTATTACGAGCAGTGAGCAGCACATTACTGCGCCCGGGGACCATGATCTTCTTGCTTTGGCTTGGTCAGGACCTAAGCTGGAGGATTTTACCTATGGTGCATGTTTTGGGTTGGTGGGGGAAACCGGAGTGCCCGGAGGAAACCCACCCAGACACGGGGAGAACATGCAAACTCCACACAGAAAGGCCCAGGCGACCTGGGGATCGAACCCGGAACCTTCTTGCTGTGAAGCATGAGCGCTACCCACTCAGCTACCGTTATTTGTCAGGGATTGGCTGTGCAAACTTGGGCATATTTATTTTATGGCTTAAAATAATTCAGCAATAGGGGTTGAATAATGGTACCACTATTTATTGACAAAGAATAGTACTGATGTCCAATTATACCTTATATCTGCGACCTTTTTTAAAGCACAATTTTAAAGTATAAACATTTGACAATGATGTGAACCCAAACTATTGATTTAAATTGCATTATTAATCCATCCCCTACCCTCTTACAATGGTATCACTGATTTGGGGTTGACTTATGTGGCCACCAATCTAGGCCAACAGCTTCTCTGACCAACACATTTATATTTAGGCATAAGAGATGGACTGACTTGACCAAGGAGACAACGGCAGCATGCACTGGTCATAGTTGAAAGTTAAATCTCAACAACACCTCTCCAACACCTGTCACCAAAGAAGCTGACATGTAAATTTGACTTGAATATTCTTTTCTGTTCTCACTTCTTGTCAATTCTTTGTTGTGGTCAAACAGTCACAGAAAAATTACCTGTGTCTCAACCAACCATCTCTCATGTCTCCGTCCTCCCCCACTGCAGCAGCAAAACCAGCCACCTCAGCCTCTCCTTCTCCTCACAACTTCTAGGTTACTTTTTCTTTATTGCAACTTTGAGTATAAGTCTACAAAATTGTTTAAAACTATTTCTACACTGACAGATACTTTGAACTATGTAGGGGTATTTGCAAATGTATTAACCATAAACAATGTCAAAACAATTTTAGACTTTTCCACGCAGATTGTTACCTATTCTCCAGTCTGGACCTCTCTCTGCGACATTAGCAACATATTTATTTTATCATATTTTAAGCAAAATGCATAAAATGTTCTCTATTAAAGTTTTGAATAATGGATGAACTGTATTGCCCGTGGACACAACAACAGGTGCATTGTAACTTTTCTGGTAAAGGGTCCGTCAAATGCTTTTCATAGTGGAAATTGTATCGCTTAAATGGAATGTTTCACAGTATGGTATTAAACCTTTCCATCTTCATGGAGACCAAACCAGGCCAAGTTACAGGTCAGATCTGCGGAGAGACAACCCCGCTCACAGTCAGAATGTCTGTTTTTCTTTTTCACCTCTCAGTGAATAAGCTGTTTAATGTCATACTGTGGAACATTCCAGGCAGAGCAATAGAAACAAGCAGGTGATGGACCCTCCACTCGAAAAGTTACACAATGCACCTTTAATAACCCTGTTCCAAAGGCAAGCGCTTGACCTGCAGGACCAAAATGAACCTAAACTAGAATCACTGATATTTGCTGGATATGTGAGGAGCAGGTGGAGCATAGTCCATGAGAAGACCTCCTCTAAGTGTTTCTCACCTTTCCACATTAAAGAGCTCCAGGTCCATCCAGGGTTGAGCCTTTACCTGACACTTCCTCTGACCCCGACGCTGCTAGCTCTCCCTCCTTAAACTCTGTCAGTCTCTGCTCCTGCTCCTCTCAGCTCGTCTCCTATTGGCTGGCTGAAAAACACATGCTCTTTATTATAGCTTCCCCCGGTTGCTTTAGCCAAACACCAGCTCATATCTAGACGGATTTCTCCTTTCTCCTCCAAGGGCCGCAAATACAGCCACAATCAGATTGATATAGATTGAATTCTTAGCTTGCCTATTGTGAACTGCCATTTGTATTCATGAAATCAAAGTATTTACCTGCGAGATGAGGATCTGTGTATCGCTACATATAGTGTGGTCTGAAGTGTTGATAGCATGAGGCAATAATACGTGATCATTTTTCCATCTTGGGTTTCATCTCTGGCTCCTAAAGCCCTTTACTCCGCGCACAGATAACCCTCCTCCACCAGGACAATGTACAGCTCTGTAATTGCAGCAGGGAAGGAGAGGATTCATTAATTTTGTGAGAAATTAGACCAATGTGCTCTCGACAGTGAGTTTAATACCATACCTGTGAATGCTCTGCACATCTCTTTTTTAATCACATGACTGCCTTCAGCTGCTTAGGGCCCGCTCTTTCAGCAGAGAATGAAAAGAGCCCATCAAATACATTTCTGAGAGTATATTTATTTGCAATCAAATGGTGAAATTAAACCAGCAAACGCAGGCTGTGTATTTAAATGTTCCTGTGATGAGACATTGGAGTTTTAAATCTGCAGCAGGCCTGGCCCACATCCTTTTGTGTGCTTTAATAGGGCAGTAATTGTGCTGTGAAAGGACAACTTGTGCATCGGCGTGCCACTGTAGACAGCATTGTGTGAGAGCTCGCCGCCCTGTTGGCAGCCTCGTGTTTGGACACTGCTGTTGGCATACTGAGGAGGAGCAGGCTTCAGCTGGTCTATCACTTCCACTAAATGGCCTAATGAAAAACTGGCATTGTTTCCACGTGCCATCTATGGCATAATAGCATATGCGGTGCTGTTGCCGGTGGTAATTTTCATATGCATGCTCATATGTTACTCTATACAGAGAAAATAAAGAGGGGACTTGAGCTGCGGGCCCCATCTCGGCTGCAGATATTGCACAAAGCCGAGTGATGAGGGATATTGGGAGGCCCTATTTGATTTCATTAGACGCAAAATTAGATGAAAGTCCTGATCTCAGAGGACACTTAGCACTGCCTCTGGCAAATTGACAGACATAATGCTGCTTGATTTGCAACCAAAACTGAACAGCTGAATGCTGCCGAATGCATTTACACAACACAAGATTTGATTAAACAAATGATACTGGCTTATTGATAAGAACAAAGCCAAATACCACAGGGCCAAGTGTCACACCATTATGTGCACTGTAGAAACAGAAGGGTCCATAAAATCTTATACGTCCACATAATATTGTTTGCATTAATATTTTAACACAGTCTCCATCAAGACAATATTGCCTCCCTGTGACCTCACCTTGCTGTTTTTACAGGAATAATGATTTGGTGAATGATAAAAATCAATAAGAGCTGTATTCTGGCTGCTCTCCCTGAGTCTGTGCTGGCCCATTCCTCATGCTGAATGTGAGTGTGACGTGGTACATTTTTAACCTAATGGCCCGTCCGCTGCACACAGGGCCTCTGATGAAGACAATGGCACTTTTATGCACAATTACAGCGCGCGTTTGGCAGCCCCTGGCCCTCTCGCCACATTTGTTTTCACACTGTGTCCTGCCCTGTGAGTGGCTGTCGGGATCTTCTTTATTCATCCGTAGCTGACAATCATACTTTATTGAGAATGGAAAAGTGACGGCTAATTGATTTTACAGTGATACCGATGGAGAGACAATGAATGTGCCATCAATTCAATCCGCTATTTAATGGTTCCAATTTAGTCTGTAAACGCTCGCTAAACTAATTTCAGCGGGTGCAGCAATCTGAAAAGCTATCATATCTCTAATCTACCCCTATATATTCATAAGGAAAAGGGAATTTAGCCAATTCCAAGGTGTGGAGATGATCCGTTAGCGTGGTGTAAATGTTTAGCGCGCGCCATCCAGTTCATTTATAAGGATATGAAAAGTTTTATTGGCAGGGTCAGTGGAGTGGAACTGTAGGATAATAGGCAGTTACTGAGAAGTGTTTGAAGCCTATGAAGCATAGAGATGTAGGGAATAAAATGCCGGGACATACCGTAATCGTGCGACTAAACTGAAATTCGGAAATGCCACGCCTGTTAGATTCCCACTGATAAAAGGTTTCGGAGGCAGAGGCCATTGCTATTCAACCATCTATTTATTTTGCCACAATGCTAACGCTTCAATTCAGGGCCCAAAGTGGGAGTCAGTGAGGCGAGGGTGCCAGGGTGCTGCTGCTGTGAGATGGCCATTCACACACAATGAGATCTATTTCTGTAAAGATTGGGGCACTTTTTTTTACCTCCGCACAAAGCAATCATGGTCGGATATGGCTCGGACACCACACAGAAAACAATGTTAATGTGGCGATTGTCTCAATAAAACGCTGCTTCTTTAAAAAGAGGTGCATTCAATTCACAGCTCAATTCAGTGGCCACCACCATGACCCCGATACTGCAATTTGTTATGTCATCAGCAGACAGGTGGTGTCCTCTTCTAACTCAAAAACAAAAAAAGGTTTATTTTAAAGGGCTCATATTTATTTTCTGATCTGAATCCTACATATTTAGGCTGTTCCACTTTGTGATGTCATGTGGTAGTACACAAAGTGCTCCATTGTGTTTTTAAACTCCATACACCTTCATTACAATCTGAAATCTCTACTGAACAAAAGGTAAAGGGTAACTTTTAACTAATAAAGCAGGATTACTCAAAGATGTGTGAATGAAACAAAATACAACTCCATGTTTTTGAAGAGGTGTCAACATTCTGCCATGGCTTAAAGTTCACAAGTCAATTTTGTGTAATATAGCACCTTTAAATAACCTATAACATACATTTATTTAGAGTCAATTCAATTAAGAGGATAGTGCCTTTGCTTTGTTACCAAAAATGGACACAAGTCCTTCCACCCAGCCATATACCATCACAAGGTCGGAGGTTTGCTTCCAGTTCAGACCAGTGCACATTATTGTTGTGCCCTGGGACAAGACATTACTTTGCCTATAAATGAATGCTGGGCATGCGAGTGACTGGTGGCAAGGTGCCTTATTCTCCACAGTCTAGGCCAGGGCAACTGCGGCTACAAAAGTAAACAATCCTACGTGGCTTTCAGAGTCCAGAAAAGCACTGTGTAAATTGTATGCATTCATTTAATCTTGTCTAATAAAACTTTTCACTCAGCCTGTTAATTTTGTGTGAGGCCATTGTTATTTTACAATTATATGGGTTTGCAGTCATAATTTAACTTGAAAACACACAGTCTCAAACATTAAATTGCCCCAAATTGTCCCTTTCTCCAATTAGGTTAAAATAGAAAGCAGTAAATTGTTGCGTTTGAAGTGAGACTCTTGTTTGGGCTCTTAACTTAAGTAAATGGTCATGGGCATTGTAATGTAATTAACAGAGTCCACGACCAAAATAGCTTTCTCTTATCTGTGAACACATGGGAGTGTAATTTAAGGCTAAAAGAACAGGTAAATAAAACACTTTGATTTCATTGTGCTGTTAACAAAGAGGAGACTGAAAAGTGGGTTTTAATAATGAAACACTGTTGAGGTTTTAATTGGACAGACACATCTCTTATCTTTAGAGTTTTGACACAAACTTTAAAATTTAGTCACTTTACAGCTGGTCTTTTTGCATTCCCAAATGTCCATGTTGCATTTTATATAATTATACAATTTATAAAATATGTGATTTGAAATCTGTTAAGGAGGTTGTATTTTACTTGGAGGTAGTAACTGCTAACCTATGACATATTTAGACCACCAGGTCATCTTTTGTTGATTTGAAAATGCTGTATTTACTAAAAAACAATGTATTAACATATTATATACAGTCTCTTCACCTTTGCTCTCCATGCTAGGTCACTCCCCCTTCAGAGCCAGTGAATCAGGTTTGTTAAGTTTTTGCTTTGGTATATTTATGGAGGATTGTTGTGTCTTTTTTAATCTATACTTGTCCTGTTTTACTCTTCTTGAGAGCTTCATTATCCATCATAATTTCTATGTCAAAAGAAATCGATAAATGATATTATGAGAACAAAGATCTCCACTTACTATACTTACTACTTACTTCTACTATTTATACTTATACTTACTATATAAGATAAACACAATTACCTAATTCAGAATAGCTATATTTATGGGCTAACTGAAACCACTGTAAGGATTCGAGCCAATACAAGTGACGCATGTGTCTCCAAATGGCCGACAGTTACGATTCTAACAACCTCACAAACTGAGTTAAGAGTACTTGATTTCATTGTGTTTCTGCCACAGAATAATGGCTGTTCCCCTTACATTATTGCCCCTTTTTCCTGGAAGCTATCGTATCTGACGCTAATCCCAACAGTGGGTAAAATTGAGGTAATAAAATTCAGAAGTGTCGGCATCCACATATCCACATTTCAAGCCCCTAAAAATTATAGATCAGTGGACAAACATTGATATAAGAGGGCTTTTCTCTGCATTGGCCCTTGGTGTACAAGAGAGAGACATTACACCAATACTGGAATATGACCTCATTTGCTGCAAAGAGGAAATTTAATTAACAGAGCAAACAGTGACTGCCAGCATGCCTCCGCCGAGACTGCCGCGCCAAAGAAATACCTTTCACAAGAACCTGCAATACTGCCTTAAGACTGGACTAACATTTGGACACGGGGAGCCCTCATCCACAGCCTTACAATGGATATTAATTTAAGGCCATTTTAGAAAGCACACTGTTGTTCGGAATACCAATGGAGAAGGCTAGACTTGGTCCTAAAGAAGGTGTAAAAGATGTGAAGAAGAAGTGAGATTCAATTTGAAAAGACCAAGGAAATACTAAGATACCTTTTAAAACAGATGCTTGGCAAACAGGGAATTTGAAATCACAAAGGTCCTATATTATCCTATATTACCCTGGAGTGTTTTATTGCATGCACAGATGCTTCAGTAATACTGTATTATTAGTCTCTCTACATCTCCAAAGCTCAGAATGCTCTGTTCCACCATCCACCATGTGATGTCATGAAGCAGTTGTTTTTAAATGAACAGCTATCTTTTACCTTTTGTTTAGTATCGACAATTCTAGAGCTGAAATCATTATAGTAAGGGTTTGCAGAGTTTAAAAACACAGTAGAGTGCTGTATTATCCTGTATTAAATATGACATCACATGGTGGAAGGAGTGCTTTCTGTTTGAGAGAAAAACATTTAACAGTGTCAGAAACAAGGGAGAATAACAGAGGTGCAGAGATGGTAGTCGCATGGTGTAGTGGTTTAAAGCTTTAAGAAGGTCCTGGGTTCGAGTCCCTGATTACTGACCTTGATAGATCCAATAAAAACAAGCATTCTTACTGTAAGCATAGCCATATCTCCTCAGATCTTACCTGCTACCTGATCTGGTGGCTTCTCTTGCTTGTCTGTGAAAATAAATAAGATTAATAAGATGCCATATGGTGGAACATTCCAGACAAACCTGTAAACTCTGTAAACTATCTTCATGGAGACAAAAAGGCGGAAATAGGTCTGAGTTCCGGTTACTGTGGTCCCAACTAATTTCAACTATGAAGGTCAAATTGGCCTAGAGTGGCAGTGTGCCTCCAACATTTAAGTGTTTCTCAGTCTCAGTCCTGGTTAACGCCCGTCTGAACTCTGCAAGAGAAGATAGTTCTAGATCATATTCCTTTGTAAAATATAGCAAAATCAGTCTCCCAGAAATCTCTGAAACAACAGGACCCTTTGTTTTGACTCTGCTCTCTTGCACTCAGCATTCCCAAGGATACAGCTGTGTTTATCACAGCACACCGTAAACAAAAGGACATGTTATCAAATTCGGCTGGAACACTCTGAACATGTATACTGTAAACCAGCGTTTTGTAATCTTCAGATCGCGACCCCACGTGGGGTTGCCTAGAATTCAAATGGGGTCGCCTGAAATGTATGGAGCAGGGCAGTCACAATAACTAGTGATGGGCAAATGAGACAGAGTTCCAGAGCACGTCTCGTTCTTTCTGAAACTGTCTCACAGCAGCCGCTCACGTGACCAAAGTGTCGAAGTGTCAGTCTCTCCCCCCGCTGCTTCGCTCTGCGTGTCAATCGCTTCAGTGTATCGAAGTGTTTCATTAGCTCTGCGATTGGTTCAGAGTACTTCAGAGTGTTCAGTGCGCTTCCTTGGTTTGACAAGCGCTAAACTGCTACAGTATAAAAGATGCACCAATATTTTTTTTTAAATGTTGGGTAGTGAGGAGTATTGTGTGACGTTAGTGTTGATTTTGGTGACTTCTGGCGACTTTTGGCATTTGTTTCATTTTCGATGGCATCTACAAATGGAAAAAAGCGATCCATTCCCAGCCATCCATTTGGGAACTTCCCAAATCATGGGCTGTGTGTTGGTTTGCAATGGTTAAATTTGCCCATTAGAGATCAGTGTTTCTCCGAGGCCTCAGACACGTCGAACCATTTGACACAATATTGCGATTGAGGCTGAGACTGAAACATGATTTTAAAAAAAAAATTTTAAGTCTATGGCATCGCCAGAAATGTGTGATGCCAAAATGGGGTCACAGGCCAAAAAAGTTTGGGAACCACTGCTGTAAACACTCTTAACATTCTACATTCTATATATAACACTGTGTTATATATAGAATGTCCACCTCAATTTTCATCAGTTTCATCATTATTCTTTATTTTACACTCTTGTTCTTGCCCCCTCCCCACCCTCCCATTTGTTTACCAAACAAAAGGAAGCCTCATGTTTACCTCTCCCCTTGTTTTCATCGTAATATGTTGTGAATATTGTTATAGATTGTACTTACATTTTTTTCTACTCGCACGCGCATGCGCAGCAGCTCGTCCCTGGCCGTTATTTCTTCTGCTTGGCCAGGGAGCAACGCAATATCAATTCACTGTAGGTCGTGTACATATGGATTGACAATAAAGCTGACTCTGAATCTGAATCTGAAAAGTGTGTAATGAATGACCAGGCTACGTGTAGACAGTCACAGAAGCTCAGGACTAACCCTCCTTAAATAATGTCACATCAAGCCTGTTACCATTACCTCATTTTGACTAACAACTGTTACTATTCACTTAATCCTCTATTTTATTTTTTTTATTTTTTTTCATGCAAAATTACAACTTTGAATTTGTTCCTGTGAAATTTTATGAACACAATTGTAAAGGAACCATTGTCAGCCCACTCTGTCTCAAACTGCTCACTTGACTTGCACACAGTTCTTTTGCTTCTTCTGCTGCATTTCTGGTGCCAAAGTAAACTGAATATCCTCAGAGGAACCAATATGTTCCTATTGTGTGTAACCCGCTGTAGATCATCTGCTGGCCAAATGTACTTTAACACACCACAGAAGCCTCACCAACTGTTTTCCTTGGTGTCACATGAGAAACAAATATCCAATTATGTTACTTCACTTTGAGAATGTTTTAAAGATACAGTCTCCAGCCAAAAATAAAAGAGCAGTCCAACCTCTTAAGTTTCAAAAGTTCTAATTATTCCTGTTAATATTGCGACAAGGAAATTTGTTTTCTAAGTTGGTTAAATTGTAAAAAGTGTGGTTCAAAACTCAAAACTAGAAGGTTCCAGGTTCAGTTCGTAGTAATGCCTGTTCAAAGTAATATGTAATCTCCTTATGCTTGGGCATGGGTTTCAACTTCGTCTTTATATTTAAGTATTTTTCACCATTCAAAAGAAATAATGTTTAGTTTTAAGTTTACTAAGGAAACAGTAATAATTATTCTTCACTGACCAAAGAATTGAGAAGGATACTCCACTGCTCCTCGGTGTTTACCTCTGCTGCATGTGTCAAATGCAGAGGAGAATTTTCAATAGAATGAGTCTGTGGACCCTACGTAATGCATTACACAAGATTTTAGACTCCTTAACCTTGGGACACATAGACTGTATAAAGAATTGGAATAAGTGAGTTTGACGTTACCCATAGTGTTTTTCAGTCAATTGAAGCTCACCAGGCTGATAGTCATAGGGGCGAATTTGAAGCCCAGCTCCATATTACAAATTGGAATTTATTTACAGACAAAATGGCAAAATAAAAACACCAGAATCATGTGGAGCGGGTTAATACAAAATGATGCAGCTCACAGCAGCAATCACAGAGAGAGGGATGAGAGTTTTTCAATGTGAAGTCATTTGGAGTAAGTCGATGGGGCTGGAAGCACCCCCATGAACACTTCCTATTTGGAACAAGGTGGATAGCAGGTTAGCTATGTCCATTTATATATACAGTATGGTCCATGGTCCTGTAGTATAATCTCATGATATTTATATGTTATGGAATACTAACATTTCTAATAAACTGCTATGATTACCTTTAATATTAACTCACAATGTATGTGTCTTGGAAATACCTCCTCATACATACAAAAGTCAAGTGTGTCTGCTACACCACTTGCTAAGATATGGTTAGGGACTTTAAAAACAGTATGGAGCTTCTTGGATTACCAATGAGAGACAAATGAGATAAAGATGAATGAAATCTGCAGTATTAGTTTAACATCAAAATGAAACTGCGTGTATGTTTTTGCGTGGTTAAAAGTCATTTTAGCATAATTAAAGCCCTTCTAATTCGAGAGGGACGACTACTATCTTCAAATCTGGCTAATTAATGTATATAGAGAGTTCAGGAACCTTATGTCAGATTGTTCATATTCTCTCTAATTGCTTTTGCAGTTTTGCTCAACACCTGCCTGCAGCACATTGGCAAATTACAACAAAATGTATTGGTGCGGAAAGCCAAACGTTTGATTGAATTAATGCTTCACCCCTGAGCTCTGCTAATGAAGCTAGGTGCTGCGTTGACCTTTCAGTGCCTTCTCGACGTGCTAACATCTTCTCCTTCTCACACAGTAGATGAGTATGAGACTATTACACGTGTTAGTTATTTTATGTGATGATGAGATCCTGCTTGATATTCTTGTGCTGTGTGTATTATTGCTGAAATGATGTTTAAAGCTGCACTATGTAACTTTTCTGATGTCATCTGTTTGTCATGTTATGTTATTGTGTTAAACTTATTAAACTTATGTATCTTGCTTTTTTTGTTTTCATCTAACAGACAGTATCAGATGAAAACAAAAAAAAGTAATTTGAAGAAAAAAAAACAAAGACCTAATGAACCTTTTTGGATTATATATCTTGCACAAAAAATACATTTCATTCTACCTCAAACTTTCCATCTTGTTGGAAGCATATATGTTGGAAGCATATACTGTATGTCTATTTATTGTTGATGTCTGTATACACTTCATGTCCATGAGTGTAGCTGTGTGTTTGTGTGCATGTGCTTATGTGTGTGTAAGTGTTTTTAGTTTAAATTGCACATTTGGTGTCTGGTGAAATGCAATTTCAGTCATCTGTGTAATGCATGTTACATAGTGAATTGACAATAAAGAACACTTTGACTCTGACTTTGACTTTGATTAATTAAATGTAAGTAATATTTTAAGAAAACATGCATTCATACTGGGAGCCGGCTCACCTCTTCACAGATCTTTATTGTAACTTGTGTAATCTGTGTATTTCTACCAACATGTCTACTGCAGCTACGTCACAGTAAATGCAAATACTGTACTTGTATATTTCTGTTTGTACTGTTGTTACTGTTGGAATTACTACTACCTGGGCAACAGTAGCTTAGTTGGTAGAGTGTTCATCCTCTGATCTGAAGGTTGGCAGTTCGAATCCTACTCTCGACGTGAACATTGTTGGTTGAGAGGTCAGATCCACAGGCCCACAGTTTGGCGGTGCAATTCCAGCTCCCACAGATGAATGCTGTTGTTTTATCCTTGGGCTCAACACTTAACTAATATTGCCCCCAATTTTATGCATACACTAGTGAGTAAATCTTACCCCCCCATACTGCTCCGATTACGTCTGATACTACTTCATACAAGCCACATTATGGAGTATTAGTTGGAGGACATTTTCCAATATTTACTCAAGGAAAACCAAAAGTAAATGTTAAAATCTGTGTAAACCGATGATGGAAGCTTCTTAAACCCAAAGTAAAAGAAAGCATCCTCCAAACTCCGAGTAAACAGTTTTAAGCCCTCATTTGGTGAGAAAAGTGTCTGGCCCAGTGGCAATGTGTGACTCCAATTATGATAAGAATTAAGCTCATGCAATCAAAAGATAGAACAAGATAATGTGCAAAGATACATTTGGCAGGCGAGCAATTAACTGGAGGAGCATAACACCCTCCCTGCGAAAGATGATGTCTCAACACTTGGGCATTATTAGTGGCAAGTCTACTCATTGCTTCGTCTTTCTGTGAATTGTTAAAAAAAAAAAAAAGTCTTGACATTGTTGGAGAAAGATGGGGGGCTCCAAATGACCAAGTTCAACAGTTGATTAATGAGCGCAGTTTCCACCACTGTGAAGTCCTGACACTGATGCTGAGGAGTTCCCATGTGTCAAAATATAAAAGTATAGCTGACGATTTATCAATTTAAAAGTGTGAATGGAGGATAATTCAAACCAGCTCTGATACAAAATGTGCTTTGTGCTGGCTAATCACACACTTGTGTTAACTGGTCTCACTCTGATCATGAGAGCTGTGCATGTTTTTGTTCGTCAAGCACCAATCGTCTGTCTGGTGCCTGAGTTTGTCTGAAGTACCAACCCACCAGTACTACACAAGTGGAATTATATGTGCTTCTCAATAGGTCACATTTAAGCAATATTAATATAGACTTTTTTACGCTAAAAAAAGCCCTACACAATCATTTTTATCATAGACTCTATATATAAATGGACATAGATAACGTGTTAGCTCCATTGTCTATAGTTCCAATTCACTGATTGAAAACTGTCGTCCCTCTCTCTGTAACTCCTGCTGTGAGCCTTGCCATTTTGGTCTTAAAATGTTTGAATGAACTCCCTCTACATGATCTTAGTGTTTTTATTTTGCTATTTTGTCCGTAAATCAAGATATGAACATTAATAGCAGACAAATCAGATGCCTTCTTTCCCTGAGGTCACTCCTGTAGCATTAACAGCATATTGACAGCACTGCTAAGTGCTCGCAGGTGGGAAGGTGTGTTGCCTTCAACAGCCTCGCTCTGGATTGGCTCTTTGGTTGCTATGATACTTCGGATTTGAATCCCAAATATGGAACGCGGCGCCACATAACTGCTCGCTTCGACAAGTTTCATTTGTCTAGAGCAGGGGTCGGCAACCTTTACCACTCAAAGAGCCATTTGGACCCGTTTCACACAGTAAAGAAAACACTGGGAGCCGCAAAACCCTTTTGAAATTTAAAATGACACTGCATATAATGGCTTTTTTTAAACCTTTGTGACATGGAATTACATTTTGAATATGAACGAACTAAAATAAAATACATTTTAATTAAATATAGTGGTCCCTCGCTGTTTCGCTGATTTTTTTATAGTGTATCAACGTGTATTGTGTTCTGCATCCTGATTGGCTAAAGGACTGTAGACCTTTGTCTTTGTCAGTCATTCTCCTCCGTGTCTGCTGTACAGAATGCGGTCGGTTTGCCAAATTTATTTAAATGTTTGATCATGAGCAGTGTGACTCTGAAGACTGAGCGGTCTGGTATTTGAGCACATGCCAGAAGGGCCGAGGCCGTGCTATATTACGGATTTGACCGCGCGCACACTTCTCCGGGTGGTCAATGCGCATCGGGATGTAGCGGCAATGTTTGCGCATAACGAACTGGTGGAACCTGAAGTCCAGGCGGCGGAACCAGTCCTGAGAGCGCACGGATGCATTCTCACTACAGTTCTGTGTTTGGTGCAGAGCTGTAGAACCTCTCCCTCCCGTTCCACAGACTACGGGGACGCTTGTAGGTGTAAATTGCCAGGGCCGATGATCCCAGTCTGTCACTGCTCTGAAGTGCTGTATGTTTGCAAGTTTTCTCCCCAACAAAACCCGCAACAGCGCAGCGCCGCCAGGCGCCTCGGTCAGAGGAACTGTGAAATACACACATATTTATACACGCAATATAAAGCTGACTACTTCACGGATTTTGCCTATCGTGGGTTATTTCTACAACGTAACTCCCACTGTAAACGAGGGCCCACTGTACTGAGCCGCATCAGAGGGATCAAAGAGCCGCATGTGGCTCCGGAGCCGCGGGTTGCCGACCCCTGGTCTAGAGCCAAACACTATGGGTGACGTCACACTCACACACTTCTTTATACAGTCTATGGATATTATTCAGTAAGCCACTATAGTCACAGATGACCTAGGGTAGGCTGACAAAACCAAGGCTACAGATATGGCCCCTCTGACCATCGAAGTCCAAGTCAAAGTGTATTTTATTGTCAATTCACTATGTAACAGACATTACACAGAGGACTGAAATTGCATTTCACCAGACACCAAATGTGCAATTTAACTAAAAACACACACACAAACACACACACATACACACACACACATATGCACACACACACACGCGTGCACGCACACACGCACAGCTACACTCAATCAGTCAATCAATCAAACAATATTTATAAAGCGGTTTTCATACAGAATTGTAGCACAAAGCGCCTAACTCATGGACATGAAGTGTACACAGGCATAAACAATAAATAGACATAAAACATACAGGTAAGCGTATACTCTTCCAACAAGAAGGAAAGTTCGAGGTAAAATGAAATGTGCAATATGTAAAGTGCAAAAGTGAATACTTCTTGTTTTTTTATCTTCAGAGTAACAAGATGTATTTTCCAGTATGCATTTTCCTGTTTTAAGAATGAAAAGGCTTATTCTGTTGGGAGATAATTTTATGTGAAATTTATAAAAAATCAAGATAACTTTTTCTTAATTCAAGTAGTGCAGTGTATTTTTTCAGGTTTAGGACTATGATGAAGAGAACACTGGTTTTAAATGTGTGCATATATTTAAAGTGGTAAAGTTTGCATGATCTAAATCTGTGCTTTGAGCTCTTGGCTCCTGTTCACAGCTCACACTCGGATGTTGACGGACAGGCCTGTCTTTTGGTCTTCACTGGAGAAGAGAAATGGAGCAGTGAGGAGAACATATGTTTAATGTGTTTGCAGCTGACTGTCCGACTGTTACAAAGATGATGAGATTAATAATGAGGAAGAGGATGGCTGCTGAGGGAGGGATGAAGCTGTCATCAACTGTAGGTGTTGAGTAATGAGCACTGCCTCAGAATAGCCTCTTTGTTTTCCAGCACCACAAGTTCAGCTTTAGCTCCCTTTTTGTCTTAATTTGTATGTTTTTTTAAAGTGAAACAGATGCAGTAATATATATATATATATTTTTTATTTTTTTTGTGAAGTTAGCAGCTCACTATAGTATTTTTAGATGTGCAAACGTTAGCATTAAACGTGAGGTACCATAGGTTAGACCGAACACTGATGCGCCCCTTTGTGTTAGGGTGCTAGAAAGGGGTTTGTGAGCTCTACAAGTTACATCTTTTAAGAAACATTTACTTCCTCCTTTCACAGTTTGAAAATCATGCAATGCAGCTTTATTGATAAGCATTTATAATGCTTCAATGTTAAACATTGCAATTTTTATTGTTGCCTTATTTGCATCTTCTTTGGTGAAAAGGACTAAAAAAACAGCAATAGTCAGAGCTGATTCACCCCATAAAGGCTCTATATTGAGCTCTATATTGATCTGACTCTTGTGAGCTTAAAGCCATGCTGTTACTTCTTCAAAAACATACCAGGAGTTTGAATGATCTTTTATTATATTAGCTAGAGCTCAAAATGCTCTGTCCCGCCTTGTGATGTTACGAAGCTATAGTTTTCAAGTTAACAGCTACTTTTTACCTTTAGTTCACTAGAGATTGGCAATTCCAAGGCTGAAATTATCCAAATGATTCTAGTGAAGGTGTATGGAGTTTAACACAGTGGATCACGTCCTGTATTACCCCATGACATCACAAGGTGGAACAGCGTGTTTTCTGTTTGAGAAAAGAACTCAGCCTAAATATGCAGGGTTTGTGTGTTAAACATGTGTGAATGAAACAAAACACAACTCCAGGTATGTTTGTGACAAGGAAACAACATTATAACATAGACCCAAAAATAGCATAGTATGGGCTCTAAATATTTGCAGTGATTTATTTTAAGGTATATATTGTTGCTTTAACTCTGACCCAATTAAAAGCGGAGGTAAACACACTGGCGCCGCAGTCGTGGTGGGCCCGTTGCCCCCGGAGACGCCCTCTGAAATGAAGCTGTACATTTTATCTGTGCATCACGGTCGGGAAAGTCAACTTGACAGAACGCGGGTTCACTTGATAAACAGTCTATCTAGGGCACGAGGCGCGGAGCAGGCCTCTCAGGGGGAGCACAGCCAAAACCCAAGACATTACACACAAACCCAAAGCAAATTATCCTGACATGGATGAAACAATAGCAAATTGGACAAATGATATAATTTGAGTGGTATGGGCCCCAGTAGAGTGGAGTTGTTTCGTGGACTCGGTGGGATTTGGGAACAGGAATAGTGTGTGATGGTAAAGGTCAGGTAGCAAAGGTAATGCTGTGTTCTGTTTCTATTGGAAGACACACACTGTCCCCAAGAAACATGCGCCACCAAATGTATTCATCATTATTGTGTTCCTGTTTTTGTAATGCGGCGTATACATGTATATAAGGGCCAGCGCTTTCATTATTCACAAGTGTTTCTGTCTCGGGGAAAAACAGAGATTTGAGGGATTGTGGAAAGGTGTCAACCACAAAGCAGGCCTGTCTCGTTTTTGCTACATACAATAAATCATGTTTTGTTTATATATTTTGTGTGTGTTTCTGACAGCAGACAAGTTTACACAATGTTGCTGTTTTTTGTGAGTGAAAGTTTAAACACTGGCCAACTGTGTATTTGGCGCTGTAAAAATATGGAAGTGTAACAAATGCTTTCTGTGAGATCTTTAATATTCAAACACAACACAATATCTACATGTATTTTCTTCATAGTATACAAGCAACTGACATGCTTAAACATCTAAATAAATGTTAAATTATTTCAAAATATATGTTGAGTATGGATGAATTGCAAATATATTCTCTCTATAATAACATATTTTAATATACTGTATATGTTTATGAATAATGTGTTTTGATGATTGTCTCATTATATTATACAGTATACAAACAAATGCTCAATAACAAATGTTTTTAGATTTTAAAAAAAGTGTGAGTTGATGAATTGTTTAAAAAAAAGATAAAACACACATTTTAGTATACATTTATAGATATGTGATTTTCATTATCCTCTGTATCTACTGTATACAAACAAATAGATTTATTTTTGTTATTTATTGTACAAATAACGTATATGGATGTTGTTGTTCAATATCACATACTGTAGCCCAGACTCACTAACATTATAATCTAGTACTGTAGCCAGTCTGATCTCAGAATGAAAAATGAAAACCCAAAAAGAAAAGCAGTAAGTATAAAAACAGGAAATCAATTTTGCCTCTTGTTCCAAATCTGTCGTGTCCGGCTAATTAGTCTTGATTAGAATGAGAAGTGACTTTCAACTCGGGAAAAAAATCAATTACAACGTTTTTCTTTTTAGGTCAGGCGAGCAAGTGTGTTAAATAAGTTCAATGGTACAAGGGCCTCTATGGGAATTCCTCAGACGCGGTATAGTGTAGTACGGATATGTCCCTTATAAGGATGGTGCTTGGGTGTAGCTTGGGGAAATCTTATATAGTCTGGACTGAGTATGCACTTTCACCGCCAGGCTATTAATCACTGCAGACTGACACTGGAAACCTTCTGAACCTCGTAAGGGCAAAATAACATCCGACAATGAGAGGAACTAAGTGGCCGTAGACAATGTGATAGCGCTGTGTAGTTTATGTTGTACTCGTATAAGCAGTGAGCCTGAGAATGGATGGAAGGAGCTATTGGACAACGCAGTAGGGAGCAACATTACATGCTTCGTCTCTGGTAAAAACTCAAAAACAGCACAGTGGAACATGGCTCATTTCTCAAGATGAAAGTAGTCCTCTGTTGTTGTATGCACATTTAGGCCTGAAGAACAACCAGCTGAAGGAAAAATTGCTACATTCAAAAGCAAAATATATGGACGATTACCACGGCAATGACACCTAGCTGTCCATTATAAAGCATTGGATGATCTTGACCAGTACAGTCCACCTGCGCAAAATGTAAGAGAGATAGGTTTGGGGATTCACCGACTGTAAATAGCAAAAGAGCAGAAATGGTTTACTCTTCACTCAATTTCATTCATATGTTATTTTCTGTACACACATATTTCCTGTATAAATCACCTCCAATATACTTCTATTGTTTTCTATCCATTGTTTTCTCATGTTAAGTGATTCCATATATGCAGCAGCAAACCATCAGTCACCTAATCCTCTCTAACTCTTCTTCTTCAGCTCCATTCATTTCTATAGGATTCAGACTGTTTGCAGATATTTACCATTGATGTCTAATCTAATTCAGGTCTAATCTCAATCTTTCCAATTACCATATACTAGTAAGTACCATGTAAAACTGAATCTATAATGGGACTAAACTTGGCTAAATTAGGGTAAAAACACACACACACACACACACAAATTGATATTAAGATCGAAACTAGATACTTTTGAAAAAGTATTGATACCATAGACTGTGGTATCAATGTCTTCGGCTCCAGTCAAACGCAGCTCATCGAGCCTTTCAGTTATAATATCAATGTCAGTTATGATGTCACATTTGTCCCTGAGGTTCATATTTTGAATTCCGACCACAAGTATGATAGAAACCAAAGAGCCAATCTGGAGTGAGGCTGTTGAAGGTAACACCTCTTCACTTAGCGATGCTGTCAATCAAACCTATTGCTAACGCTAGCAACGTCGGGAAAAGAAGGCATCCGACTTGTCTGCTATTAATGTTCATATCTTGATTTATGGACAAAATTGTGAAATAATACATCAGGATCATGTAGAGCAGGTTAACTGAAGCCAGAGTCGATGGAGCAAGAAGTGCGCCCATGTTCACTTCCTGTATTTGGAACGTAGCGGCTAGCAGGTTAGCTATGTCCATTTGTATATACAGTCTAAGATTGATACAAAAAAATTACATCACATTTGACCTTTACTGAACAGAATTAGAATGGTCATAGAACTAATAAAAAAGATGATAAGATGATTGCGTTCAAAATGTATGTTCTATTGCTTTAACACCACTGTAGTATCAGAAGAGGTATTTTGTATTATTTGTGACACCTGCAGAACACAAATTGATTTCACGTTGTCAGTCAAATATCTAATTGAAAAAACGAAATGCTTCTGTGACTTATGTCTGGACACGTCTCTCTGATGTTGTCAATCCCACATATTGAATTTGTGACCCTCATATACAATACTTATCACTGAAACCACCGGTGTTTATAATGTATGAGTGTGTAGGCAAAGCTGTCAATGCAAAAGTAAAGGCCTGAGTCTGCCGCTGAATTGTGTTGTCAGGATCGTCATGGCGCTCGTCTCCGGTGAGAATAGAGTGTAGAAAAAGTGATGAATCTGCCAGACTGAAATTGCACTCAGAGAAGTCAAAACAGAGAAAAGGCATTTGATTTTGCATCGTCAATAGTAACGACAGGCAGTAATGTTGTTGTCTGACACATGACAAACTCCACTGACACTGACGGTGGCCTTTATGTTACTGCTCCAGGTTTCCCACTGCTCCCTGCTGCTCCGAGTTGTTGTGTATTTGTTGTATTCTCCTCTCACAGGGAGAAGGCAGGGCTCCCATTGAGAACATGAGTGTTATGGGCCGAGATGTAGAATTATATATGATCAATGGGGGTGCACAGACCACCTCCAAGGCATTAGATGGACATGCGAGTTTGCCTTTTCATTTTCTACTGGTTTTGAATTGACCGATGTAACAAAATGGTGAAAGCTTACCTACAACAATACATATTTGAAAGTTGAATATGAGTTGTGAATATATTTTTAAAATGTATGGTAATATTTGTGACTATATAGAGGGATGACTTAAAAAAAAAAAATCTGTTATAATGTTGTTTCCTCATCAAAAACATACCTGGAGTTGTGTTTTGTTTCATTCACACATTTAACAATAAAATCCTTCATATTTAAAGGGACAGTGTGTAGGATGGTGGCGCATTGGTGGATGGTGGGTATTGCAATTCCTGTCCTAGCTGCGGTAGACCTCGAGGGTCACCCGGGCGGAGAGCTCGGCGTACCCGGAGGTGGGTTCCAGCAACCGCGCGCACGCGTGAAGCGCACCCGGCGCTGTGTGCGGGTGGGGGGAATCGGGAATCGGACCGCAGAGGGCGGAGTTCGGTCTGAGCCCGGGGTGCGGGCCCGCGCTGCAACAAAGCCCCAGCCGCGGTAGGTACTATGTCCTTCTTCTTTTCCTCTTAGATGAAGGTGCTTGCTCCTGCGATGTATGTGCGGAGTAAGTGTGATCTGGCAACATGCTTGTCGTTGTTTATCCAAATGCGTACTATCTCGTTGTGTGAAAACCACGAGCCCTTTGACAACTACTGTATAAAGAAAAGGCGAAGGTGGAGCCCAAATGTCCTTCTGCGGCTCTCGTAATCAAAATGGATGCCTCTACATGGGGTAGATCCCCCTTTTATGCAGGTATATCTAAGTCCAACAGAATACTTTGATTTCATGATGGAAGTGAAAAGGCTTGGAAAACACTGTATTTTTGAATGGGTATCTTCAATATCGGTAATTAACGGGTAAAAATCTTACACACTGTCCCTTTAAGATGTCTTCTCTCAAACGGAAAACACTATCTTGTGATGTCATGTGGTAATGCAGGAAATGTTCCACTGTGTTTTTAAATTCCACACACCTTCACAAGAATCATTTGGATAATTTCAGCCCCTAGAATTGCCAATCTCTACTGACCAAAGCTAAGAGGTAGCTGTTAACTTGAAAACTACCACCATGACATCAGAAGTTGGAACAAAGTATTTTGAGCTTTTTAGATGTAAACAGACTAATAATAAAGGGTTATTCAAGCATGTGTGAATAAAATAAAACACAAATATGTATGTTTTGAAGGGGTAACAACATTATAACAAGGCTTAAAGCTCACAAAAGTCAGTTTTGTGTAATATAGGACCTTTAATCATCCCCAATTTTACAATACGGTAATGTAAATAACATGCTAACCACTCACTTCCTGATTCTCTGACATTAAAACACTAGCGGACTTATTTTGACCCCATGATCTTCATTCATTCATTCATCTTCTTCCATTCTCTGGGTCGCGGGGGCAGCAGTCCAAGCAGTGTTCCACTGCCCAGAACACAATGCACCAGCCCTCATGAATCCTCCCGCGGGTGGTGGGTCCACAGGAGGACGGCTCACGTCACAACGGGCCTTGATGTATCTTCTGCCATGGGGGCTGCCAGTGTCCGCAGACACTGGGGGCGAGGTGGGGTTAAGTGTCTTGCCCAAGGACACAACGGCAGTGCTGGGATCACACGCGGTCCATCCGTCCGGGATTCGAACCGCCAACCCCTGGATCACTAGGCATGCGCTCTACCAACTGAGCTACTAGGCTATAGGCAGATCATGCCCCCCATGATCTGCCTATACTGGGGCAAGATTATTTATTCATGTATTTATGTATTTATTTGCTCAAATACATGGGAAAAATCAGGCACAGGCCATTTAAGGCTGCAAAGGCTGTATTTCCTATTGAAAATTTGTGTTTGGAAATATTTCATAAAACACCAAATTGTATTTAGCATCGATATTGACATTGCTTGAGCGTTTAGGGTAATCATTCACATTTGGCCTTTGAATTGATTATAAAAACACCAGTGAGACCGGGCGCTAACTCAGATTTGCATGGCAGATCTGGAGAAGGCCTCAAGGTGATTGATTAATAGAGACAGAGCATGCCAAGCCTTATCAGAGCTGGAGCACAGGTTAAGTGGAGCTCAGATTGTTTTAGACTGGCTATGATGATGAGGAGGAGATGAAGGAGGAGAGGGTGATCTGTGAGACTCCCTGACCTCTAATCACCAGGGGTCTGTCCATCCAACCTGCTACAACTGCAGTCACAGGAGCAGAGCTTAAAGGAGGTAATGAGAGAGGAAGTATAGACCTATGTTAAGGACAGTTACTGGTAATGTGATTAGTACACTACAAAAAGCAATATCTAGGTAAGTTAAAGGTGCACTGTGTAACTTTTTGGTTGGGGGTCCGTCACCTGCTTTGATTCTATGGCTATGTCATTGCTCTGCCTGGAATGTTCCACAGTTTGACATTAAACAGCTCTACCTTACATCTATTCAATTACAGGTGGTTTTGTAGCTCAAAAATAACTACTAAAACAGGCCTCCTGACTGTGAGCGAGGTCGCCTCGCCACAGATTTGACTTTTAACGTGGTCTGATTTGTTCTCCACAAAGATAGAAAGGTTTAATGCCATACTGTGAAACATTCCATACAAAGCAATTATGTCTCCATAGAGAAAAGCATTTGATGGACCCTCCACCAGAAAAGTTACACAGAACCTTTAAAATTAGATAAATTAAGAACATTATACTTTATTTGAGTAGATTCACTTGAGTAGACAGGTAAAATGATCTACCAATGGAATAACTGTAGTTTTCCTTAATTCAAGAAACATTACATTTTGTTTCTTATTTTAAGTGCAAAGAGTTCTTGTTTTTCTTGTCTTAAAGCTGTACTGTGTAACTTGTGTTTAAAATGGCCATAAACTAAAGAATCTCTATGGAGACTTGCAAGCCACTTGCTAGTTAGATTTGTACAACCCGACTCACAGTAAGAATGGAACCAAAGCATTAACATCTCCATGGAGACAAACAGGTTGTGGACCCTCTTCAGAAAAGTTACACAGTTACACCTTAGAGGAGAATCAACGGTTTTTACAATCTGCCTTATAAGCCTTATTTCGGTAATAAAACAAGCTGTTTTACTCACCCATAGCACTTTGGTGTCATTTGGAGCATTTCCGGAGATGTTTTAGATTAGCGATATCCGTTAACGTGAGTGATCGAGGCACGTTGCAGTCACCAAAATAACACAAACTTTAGCACTTTTCAAATCACAGAAGCTCGCTGTGTCAGCGTAGACTTTAAGTAGAGTCCAAAGCGGCCTGAAACCCGATATCCAGCTATAGTTTCATTTGATGACGTCATCATAGAGGACAGCGCGCATGTGCGAATTCCCCAGCTGATTCGCAGATAAACATCGCTCTGAACTTTTCTATTGCGAGCGAGACATGGCTGAAGATTCAGACTTTGAGAATGAAGAGGAGTTATTTGAGTATGATGGCCGTCCCTATCGTTTTGTGCCTGAGTACGGATGAGGAGACAGAATGGATATGGAAAGAATGAAGCGGAGAGGGAGCAGCGCAGAGAACAGCCATCAGTTACTTCTCAGAATCGTGCGCTGAATCCGCTGGCCTTCTTTCTTTTCCTTTGCTGGTAAAAAATTGTCCTGACTGGGTACTGCAAACACGATGGTCCAAACGTCTTACAGCTTTGCGTTTCATGTTTGGGTCCCGAGAGCTGAGAGCGAAATAAGCTGTGACTGCGCACATGTGCACTGGCCTCCACATCTACTCGAATCTATGGCTAAATTTCGGCTTAGAGGCCACTTTTGACTCAAACAAAAGTGTAGACTAAGACATTGAGCTTCTATGATTTGAAAAGTACTAAAGTTTGTTATTTTGGTGGCTGCAATGTCGTGCCCCGATCACTCACGTTAACGGATATCACTAATCTAAAACATCTCCAGAAATGCTCCAAATAACACCAAAGTGCTATGGGTGAGTAAAACAACTTGTTTTATTACCGAAATAAGGCTCAGATTGTAAAAAACGTTAATTCTCCTTTAAAGTGTAGCAAGATGTATTTTAATATTTAAAGAACAAAAAGTTTTCATTGGTAGATCATTTTACTTGTCAATGGAATTTTACTTAAATCATGATGAAACTTTTATATTCAAGGAATTTTACATGGCTAAATTTAGTTTTTGAAACATAAAGGTTAAAATAAATAAATAAATAAAAAATACTGCACAAAATGGCTTATAAGAGTCTTATTTGATCTGTCAAGTGATGCAAACAGCAGGGAGAAAACTTGAAGAAACAGCAGGGATGTTACAAGCTGTGCACGCATGAGGAAAATGATCTTTTTCATTTGGATTGGACAAAAAAGGGTTACATATTGGTGAGTTAAACCTCGTATAGTTTCAAAAAGTCAGAATGGAGACAAAAATATTAAATAAAATAAATAAAAGGCCAAAACTGTAAACTGCATTGCAAAATCTATATACTGAGAGTTATGTTAAAATCTTGTCTTGTTTTTTACTTATGGACCCACTCTCATATCTTGTCTCCTCTTGTGGAAATTCTGTCTTGCCCCATCTTTAAGAAACAGTATTGGAGAAAATAAAAAACAGGTGCCAGTGGCTCAGAGGCAGGTTAATACAAAGATTAGTGGTTCAATCCGAGCAAGTGTCCTTGGGCAAGACAATTTACTTAAAATATTTAGCATTTCCTGGTCACAACGAGGTTGATTCTGTACTTTCAAAGTTCACCTCCATTTAAGTTTTGTTTTTGGTTAAATATGCACTGTGTACATTTTCTAATGGAGCATCTGCTACTTGCTTGTAGCCACGGATATATTGTAGCTTTGCTTCAATTGTACCACAGTATGGCATTAAACTTATCTATTTCTATGGAGACAAGTAGATGCCCCATGAGTCCAAGCTACAGGTCAAATTTGTGGAGAGGTGACCCCATTAACTGTAAGAGTGCATGTTTTTCAATAAAAACACAAGATAACTATTCTGTGGAACATTCTAGAGCAGGGATCACCAAACCTTTTTCTCTGGGGGCCACATTAACGCTCCTGACTGTGTTGGGGGGCCAGGGTCGGGTAGGCCACATAACAGAATTGTATGACCCAGACCAAAAGGACCACCAGCAGCCCTCTTTGTGGAGTAGAAATTACTAGCCTGGTTTTCATACTTTAAAACTAGTCATTTTGCTGTCCTTAACTGCACTACAGTACTCTGCATGTGCGTCACTGTTTGATCTCGAGTTTGCCAGGTGTCAAAATTTCTACAAATTCGGCTGCAAATGTAACAACAAATGTTTTTATTGCTCAAAATTACAGAGAAAAACAGGCATTCTGACTGTGAGCGGGGTTACCTTTCCACAGATCTGACCTGTAACTTGGTCTGGTTAGGTTTAATACCATATTAAACATTACAGACAAAGCAACATGTTCATGAAGAAAAGCATATAACAGACCTTCCACCAGAAAAGTTACACAATGCACCTTTAAATAAAAAGGGCTCCTGAGTGGATAGTGGCAGAGCAGTTAACATCTCTGTGTAAATTCTAAAAAAAAAAATCACTCTCCATTGTATAAAACTCCAGCCTAATGCTCATAGTGACTGGTGTAGCTAACATCCACCTCTGACCCAGGCACATGGTGACCAGATAACACCATTATTCACAACGACTTACATTGTCCAGCTGATGAGAAAAAGAGCGGTTTGAAGCTTTCCCACTAATTTGGCCCAGCGCTACAGTCTGCACAGTGCAACATAATTATCTACTTCATCAAAAGCAATTATGAATGCATAAATTGAATGCATGTCTCCGTCCCCATTGTCCCCATGCGTATTTGTCCCCCGCACAGATAACACATATTACCATCACAATAGAGCTGGAATAATGAAGTTGGCCAGCTGGGGTTAAAGGGACATGACAATAAGTGTGACAAGGCACAGAGGAGCAGAGAGGAGCAGAGAGGAGAAGGGAGGATGCCTATTGACTTATGGGCGTGTGGTAGCTACGGCGACGCTCTGTCATGCTAATCACAATGTAAACAGAGTAAATAACAAGAGCCAATTAAAGTCAGTTCAAGCGCAATCACATGTCAAGAGTCGTGACAAACTGAGTGAAGAAGCTAGGATAGTGTGATTTTAGATGATGGTGAAAGAGTGATTTTTTAAAATTTATTTATTTATTTTTTGCAACCCCTCTTTGCAAAATTGCCAAAACATCTCTGAGAATACACTATCAATTTCACAAAAACGCATAATGACATGTAAGTAACCTATAATTAAATTAAACTTATTATACTAATTAAATGAAATGGCAAAAGGAGAAATTCAATTTGTGAACTGGACAAGAGTTTATTTGGTCGAATATGTTTCGCAGCTCATCCAAGCTGCTTCTTTAGTTCTGGCTAGTGTGCTGGTGACCACTGCCTTATCTGCCTGCAGGGAGGAGCTAACTGCAATGAAATTACTTTGAAACTACTACACCTACTTGTTTACAGTTTCTGTTAGTTAGGTGGGCCTATTAAATATGCAGTGGGAGTGGAGTGTGGGGTCTTGTTAGCAGAACCATTCAGGGACATAATGGGTGTTTTCGCACCCCTGGACCTGACCTGGCTGCCCTATTGTTTTCTTTGTTTGTTTTGATTTAGGTTTGAAGATAGAGTTATAAATGGGAGACAAATGATGGCATTTCTGTTCAAGGAAGGATTCTCTTTCTCGACAAAATAGCCTCTGTAACTCTCAAACCAGTTATTTTCTCTGGCTAAGATCTGTACCTCACTGTCCTCAAAGGAGTGGCCTTTGGCTTCTAGGTGGAGATGTACGGCAGAGGAAGGTCCACTCTGGCTCGCCCGTCTGTGTTGAAGTGGCTGTTTTGTTTCTCCAATGTAACGCTCACTGCAGTCTTCAATACACTGAATGGAGTAGACCACATTGCTTTGTTTGTGACTCAGTGTTCTGTCCTTTGGGTGGACCAGTTTCTGTCTTAAAGTGTTTGTGGGCTTGAAATAGACTGGGATTTCATGTTGTCTGAAAATCCTCTGTAGTTTTTCAGAATCGTATTTGACCAAATAAACTTTTGTCCATTTGACAAATTGAATTTCTCCTTTTGCCATGGCTTCGACAATGGACGACTGAGGGCTTCTACACACAGCACATCTACATTTACCTTAAAATGCAATGTGATTAAATGCGTAGTTTAATGTATGCCTTTAAATTAAGTTATTGGCTAAAATCTATAGACCTAAAATACGATTTAAGGAGGAGGTATTATGCATTATGTCTATGTCACCTCTGAAGGGGGAGTAAGGGGAAAGGGAGCTCAGAGTGTCAAACACAAAAGCGAAACTTGTGTGTGGAATCCCTCAGTTGTCCATGGCAAAAGGAGAAATTCAATTTGTCAACTGGACAAAAGTTTATTTGGTCAACATTTCGCAGCTCATCCAAGCTCCTTCAGTTCTGATCAGAGTGCTGGTGGACACTGCCTTATATCCGCCCGAAGGGAGGAGCTAACTACAATGAAATTACTTTGAAACTACCACACCTACTGGTTTTCAGTTTCTGTTAGTTAGGTAGGCCTATTAGATATGCAGTGGGAGTGGAGTGTGGGGTCTTGTTGCATAACGTATTTGACCAAATAATCTTTTGTCCAGTTGACAAATTGAATTTCTCTTTTTGCCACAAAAGCAAAACTTATTAATATGTTGTTTTTGGCAAATATAGCATTTTAATATGGTAACATGGTGATCTAAGTATGTTATGTGTTAGCGGCATGGTGAGTGGCTAGCGGTCATGCTTCACAGCAAGAAGGTTCCGGGTTCAATCCCCGTGTGGCATGTTGGTATGGCCGTAAGATTCGAGTTGCCCGGGCCTTTCTGTGTGGAGTTTACATGTTCTCCCAGTGTCTGGGTGGGTTTCCTCCGGGCACTCCGGTTTCCCCCATCAACCCCAAACATGCACCAGGTAAAATCCTCCAGCTTAGGTCACGACCAAGCCTAAGCCACAAGATCATGGAGATGGTCCCCGGGCGCAGTAATGTGCTGCCCACTGCTCCTAATAACAGAATGGGTTAAATGCAGAGAAGAATTTCTTCTTCTTCTTCTTCTTCTTCTCCTTCTTCTTCTTCTTCTTCTTCTTCTTCTTCTTCTTCTTCTGGTTAGCTCAACTGGCGGCTGGTTAGCTCAACTGACGGCTGGTTAGCTCAACTGGCGGCTGGTTAGCTCAACTGACGGCTGGTTAGCTCAACTGACGGCTGGTTAGCTCAACTGACGGCTGGTTAGCTCAACTGATGGCTGGTTAGCTCAACTGGTAAGTCAGTGACTTTCCCCAGGGGGATGTGGGTTCAAATCCTTCCCCGGCAATGAGCAAGCCAGTGTGGGTCCTTGGGCAAGACCCTTCATGGTACTGCCCCCCGGGCGCCGAAAGATGGCTGCTCACTGCTCCTGAAAAAGGATGGGTCAAATGCAGAAGTCAAATTTCTCCCGTGTGTCATTGTGTGTGAGACCAAATAAAGACTTAATCTTAAAACTTAATCTTCTAAATACCCCATTTTTAACATGGGTTAAATAAACATGAATTAAATTAATCATTGCATTATAAATTATAAATTGTTATACATTGTACAAATACCAGATAAAGTTTTGCTGCAGTATGTATTGAGTTTCACTATTTAATGGGCTGAACTACATTGAACTTTGCCTTTGCAGTTTGGCTCCTATAATTTTCTCACAAGTACTTATAATTGGTTGATTGTACAACAGATTACTAATTTAGAAACAATCATGACCTAAACTCTTCATCATTACAAATAATGATGTGTCTTTAAAAGCTACAGCACTTTCACATTCTCAAGATTTAGATAACCATGAAGCATTTAATTATTTGATATTAAAAAGTTGAATTGTATTTTGCCTCTTGAGAGTTATAGAACTGTTTTTATTTTATCAGTGCACTAGGATCCCTCTAAGGATCCTTAAAAATAAAACCCCCAAACTCACAATTTCCTAATCATTTAGTTTCACATATTAGACACACTCCGGTAACTTCAACTCAAATTTCTCATCAGTCCATAAAATGTTATTGCTTTTTCATTTGCTGCAGATTGAAAACACAATAATCATAGCAAAGATGTGAGAAGATTCACGTGACGTCTGCTGGTTGAATTGTAAAAAGTTTAGATTGTTCATCGCAGTGCCGATGAAAGCTTTTTAACATCTATTTATAAATGGATCTAACATCCTTATCCTCCATCAACACAAAACTGATACACCAGATAACGGATGTGAAGGCCCTTTTAGTCTTATGTTGATAAAATGTATAGGGTAATTTATCATTTTCCAATTCGACTATTAAAAGTTCAGTATGCAACTTTTCTACTGGGGTTTGCTGGAATGTTCCACTACTCTACTAAACTAATCTTTCATGCATTTATTCAATTACAAGTGCTTTTATTGGTAAAAAATTGAAAAACACGCATTTTTACAAGAGACTCTCAACATGATCTAGCTCTGGTAAAGCCAACTGTCTCCATGGGGATAATAAGTATATGTCATATAATGGATTTGCACCTCATAGGCATGTAGCACATTTGATTTGTTTCCATAAAGTAATTCCACATTCCATAAAGTAATATTTTGCTTTTTTACATCTCAAAGGCTCAGAATGGTCTGCTCCACCTTGTGATGTCATGTAGTGGTACTTTTCAGTCACAAGGAACAGGGTGTTTTTTGTTTGAGAGAAGAACACAACCTACATATGCAGGATTTGTGTGTTAAACGTGTGAATGAAACAAAACACAACTCCAGGTATAGTATGTTTTTAATGCCGAAACAACATTATAACATAGATCAGAAAATCGCGGTTTATGGCTCCTTTAAACATTATGTCATGTTTGGGTGCATTTTCCCAAAGTTACATTGAGCCCACCAGGCTTCTGTCTCTCCGCACAGATCCCTGGCAGCTCATACATCAAGAGACATCCTCACAGCGGCCCTCTTCCCTCTCTTTCAATACACAGGGTAAGTATTTTAATTAGTTGGCTAATTGTCTAAGTAATTGGAAGACAACTTAGCTCAAAGAGTAATCAATCTCTACAGGGCTGTGTGCTATCACGTCAAAGGATCTGTAATTAACACTGCAAACCATGGGACGGTGTTGGGTTAGCGTCTGTTTGGGGGGGGGGGTGTCGATCACCCGATAGAGGGGGAGAGATAGAGAGGTGCACACAGATCTGGGAGGCTTTCAAAGAGCGTAGAGAGGTTTATCACTTAGATACAAGAGCAGCAGATGTACATGAAAGACTCCAATGGATGTGACGCAAGAAGCAAACAGAGGTAAACAAAAGAAAGTTAATCCATATAATCTAATAGTCCTGGGAAGTCTATTCATTTGATGTAATTAATAAAGGTGCATTGCGCTTGTGATGTCGATGTGTAGCGTATTATAGCAAATAAAGAAAGTGTAGTCCCACTGTTTGCAATTCTTTACACAATAAGCCTTGTAAATGTATATATGGCTGTTGAACATTGTTATGGAAAACTTTACATCATTTTCCTAATTTGGGCTGTTCATAAATTGCATCTAAAATGGTTAATGTTATTCGAGATTATCACAACTTCTTTATTCCTACATCTTAGTTCTCATGCCTAGTTTCTTAAAGGTGCATTATGTAACTTTTCTAATAGAGTGCATCTGCCGTTTGCTATCTGCCTGAGGATTTTTACTTTTACTTGACCAGGAATGTTCCACAGTATAGCATTAAACTTATCTAACCTCATGGAAAATAGCAGGTGACACCATCAAGCCAAGTTACAAGTTACAAGTCAGATCAGTGGAGAATGAAGCCCGCTCACTGTAAGAATCCATGTATTTTGTGGCAATAACAACACACGTAATAAAAAAAAAGGCAAGATAAATAAGTATAATGCCATTCTGTGGAACATTCCAGGCAAACCAATAACATCTCCATAGACACAATGACATAACTGACCCTCCGCCAGAAACTTACACAGTACATCTTTAATGTATCGTAATGTATCTTGTATCTTAACACGAGCTGTTATCCTGTGTGACAGTGTCTCTGACTATAAATGCTGCTCCTAATTGCATTGCCACCGATAGGTTTAATATCAATGCACAGTTATAAATATTACCTTGGACCATTACAGCGCTTTCTGGTTGTTGTTTTTTTATTATTTATTCTTTAAGTGATTATGTAGAAATGATTTATCTATTGAAAAGCAATGAAAATCACAAAAAATAACTATGTTGGTAAAATGAAAATGTTAACCTGGTGCAAAATTTTAATTCACTGTGGTCTGATGTGGTCCATGTTATTGGGTTGTGACACGGAGGGCATCTGGCTGAAAAAGGTAACCAAATAAGAGTATATTTGTAGTAAAATTAGCACTAGCAATATTTGAATGTGAATTTGAAAGTGTTTTGCTTTGGATAAAATGAGTGTGTTACAAAAGCTCTAAATAGCTGTTAACAACTGACATAAGAATAAATCCATTTTACTCTTTCTAGATCAAAAACATACCTCCTACTCCACTTTTATTGTCCATAAAAATTAAACAAACCTGCAGCGTTCATGTTTGCCTCCTTTTAAATTTCCCATAAGAATATTTGTTAGCTTGATTTTGACAACAAAATTGCCAATTCATTAAATGTTTTCATATAGTGAGTATCAATTTCACTTTGTAGCAAAAGCCTCGCGCCAGGCATAAAAAAAAAAAATTATACATTTGGGATGAACAAGACTAATCATGTCTGAGATTCATCCGTTTGAGGCTCCTTAATTTCCCCATCGTAGAAAACAAGACGTATAATGAACAATTATATATAAAGTCAATTTCACTGTTGTGCAGAAGACTTAATTAAAATCACTAATGAAAAAAGGCCCGGCGTACAGTGGGCAAGTTTACTCGTCAATTTCCAAATGACTAAATGCTTTGTCTTCATGGACTGAAATGAAAATGACCCAAGTGGCAGCACGCTCCAGTTTTGTTTACAAACAACGATTAGGAATAAAATGAGCGAGCTACGACTCAACCCAGTGTGGAAAGAATCTGACATAATTGACCAAACTGTTGAAAGAAACCAGCAGGGAAACATCAATACCATTACATTATTGCGGGCCACATATTGCGATATCAATTAGCAGCTGTATTCAAAACGCAGAGCTGGATGTTATGCTTGAAATGGATAATTATGATAAAGTGGGGAGGAGTGCAGACACTGGAAGACATCGTATTCCCTAAAGTGACCCCCCCCCCCCCATCTCCAACCACCCCCACCCCCCCTCCGCTCTTCGCCGCGAGGCACTATCCCCATGCTGGCACTGACAGATTGACAAATAAGGTTAATAAGTACTTTCCACCCCTCCTAAAGGCTAATCAAATATTAATCCTTGAGGTGTGGTCAGCAGAAAAAACAACAAACAATTGGTGGACGAGAATTGATCGGATTGATTCAGCCTCGTAATGCTCCGGGCCGAGGGAGAGGGAGAAGGAGCACAGGAGAGAGACAGAGAGAGGGGGGTAGTAGTATGTGTGCTGGACTTGACTTGGAACTGTAGGAATTCATTTCAGCTGGAAATTAATGGACAAATATTTGGACGTTGACGCTTAAAGCAATTTCAATTTTTAATCCGCCTGTGCGCTCGGTGCTGGGTGAGCACTGGTGTGGGCGGGAGTGTGGCTCCTGACCCCCCTCCCACAGACCACACAGACACTAAAATGTGACACTGTTTATGGACAGATTTGCATAATTAAACCAAATTATCTTAACTGACCTACTATGAAACTTTTTACCATAATGCAGAAATAGTAAAAACACAATAATAAAAAATGAAAAACAGTACTGGGAATATTTTTCATTTGTAAACACTGACACTGTCTACAATGCATTGTTTTGTTGCAGAGGTAAACTACTGTACATTGACCGTAATCCTTTACTGCAGGGGTCTTCAACGTTTTTCAGGCTCGGGACCCCCAAACAGATGGCCAACTGGGTCAGGGACCCCCTACTATATATACGGCATAGAATTGTGTTTTATATTATATTGAGCTTAGTGTCATGTATGAACATTGCTACTCTGTTATGGTACATCCAATACAAGGAAATAATACACAGGTTAATACTCAAAGATAAAAAAAAGATCAAAGTCAGTTTTATTGTCAATTCTGCCATATGTGTTCAACATACAGTGAATCGAAATTTCGTTTCTCTCTGGCCAAGTAGTGCAAAAAGACAGTGTACAAGATACAATATGAAGACAAAACACAACAAAAACTATCTAAGACAGAGATCTAAGGTTAAACTAAAGTCTAAGATCTAAAATCTTAAAGCAGTGCAACATAATAAATAAATACCTATATACAGATTTCCAAAATGTGCAGTGTGCATCAAAATGTGCAATGGAAGATACAGCAGTGAAATGGTAATGTGCAATAGAATGTGCATTGAAGTTAAGATAAAATAAATGTGCAACAGTAGTAATTCTAGTGCAATAACAGGAGTAAACAACAGTAGTAAAAATACTGTATTTTACACTATAAAATATAAAATTATATTATTTTAAAGTGAAATCAAAAGATTTCGTGACCCCCCTGCAGTACCTCCGCGACCCCCCTAGGGGTCGCGACCTCCTGTTGAAGACCTCTGCTTTACTGCATACAAGTGTGTTTAGTGTGAATATTTTGAAATATGGCAGCAATTGTTGTCCATTAAACACATTGCAATATTAGAGAAAAAAAAAAAAAGCAAGTCAACAAAGCCATGAAACTTATTATACCAAATCAATCACCCCGCTGCTATTTTATATATTATCAGTAGGGGGAGTCAAGAGCAACTGTGGTATAACAACTATTTCAAAAAATTATGCAAAAAAAAGTGAATATAACTTCATCATATTTTATACATTAAATCACTTTCAGCTCTCTACTCCCCCTGCTGGTGATTTCTTTGTATCACAGCAACGTTTCCTTTCAAACTCCTCACAGAAACAAGTTTTCTGTATATACCTCACTATATGTTTAGAGAAATAGGTATTACTATTGGTGACAAAATTCCTAAATTTCTTCTCTCGACAGTTTTCACTAATCGGAGGTAGCCGCAGGACGTCTCGGGGCCTAGTGGACCGTATGCGCGCAGCCACACTCTTATGTACTGATAGGGCAAAATTGGATGCAGGGAGAATGCAAAGAAGCTTATCACCCCACACTTCCAGGCAGAGCTCTCCGCCAGAGCATATGTCAACATCATTTATTAGATGTGGCCCGGGACTAAATTATGTATGATCACAAAACGAAAAAAGGGGGGAAAAATAGGATTGCGCGCAGCAGGTGGATAGAATAATATTTGTTGAGAGAATGAAATTATTAATAGAGCCCCTTAAGGGAGAATATTTGTTAGCATTAACTGGCCAGTCATTTGTAATGTCTGAAGCCTTTAATTAATCATATTGAAGTTTTCAGAGTCATGTATAGGGTTAAGTGAATGTTTTATTTGCTGTTGAAATTGTGTATTAGAGCTGTTGCTTTTTTTTTACATGTTTAGAAAAACTCAGTGAATTATAAGAAGAGACCTGCTCACCGTCACATGTTCAAACATTTCCTGAAGGTATTTATTACACAATTTATATATTGTAAGTACATCTAAGAAAAAATAAACATTTCATGATGTCATTCATACAATTCCACTGTTTATCTCAGCCTCTTATGGCGATAGCTCAAAATATAATATTTTAAAGAGCAACTAAAGGAGCAATATTGCACATTTACTACTGAAATTACTACTGTTGCACATTTATTTTTCTATTTACTTTCAATGCACATTCTATTGCACATTACTGCACATTTCACTGCTGCATCTTCCTTTGCACATTTTGATGCACACTGCACATTTTTGGACATCTGTAAATAGGTATTTATTTATTCTTTTGCAGTGCTTTTAGATTTTTGTCTTAGAAGTGTTTATTTTGTCTTTATATTGTATTTTGTACACTGTCTTTTTGCACTACTTGGACAGAGACAAACACATATGGCAGAATTGACAATAAAGCTGACTTTGAACTTGAACTTTGAACTTTTTGAATATACAACTTTTTTGGTGGGAGTGAATCATCTGCTCATTGGAGCGGACACAGAATGTTCCACACTATGGCATTTAGCTTATTTATATTGCTTTTTGTTTCACTTACTGTTTTCATTCCTCAAAAAGACTTTGAAAAGCATGCATTCTCACCGAGAGCAGGCTCACCTCTTCACAGATGTAACTTGCAAACTTTACTGGCAGTGACCTTTTTGTGTCTCCTGTTTGTCTCCACAAGTCCTTGGTGATCAGTAAGTTTAATGCTGTAGTGTGGAACATTTTCATGCACACTCCATGGCCATAAGCAGGTGGTAAACCTTCCAACAAAAGAGTTGCATGATGTGCCTTTAAAATAAAAAATTGTAAAATAAAAATTGCTCTGTTAAATTTGTGTTATGTTTGACAAATTTGCATAATTGCACAATATATTATTTCACATCCCCATACATTATGTTAAGTGAATATTTTAGTTTCTTTTAAAAATAACATCACAGCTGTCAGTTTATTTACTTGGTGTTTACAGATACACACATTGAATCTTAAGAAGCCTTATTCCGTCAACTCTGTCCAAACATATATTAAGTAGCTTTAATATTGCCAGATGAAGCAATCTCTCAAGTAAAATACTCTTTGGAGATACTGTGTAATTGACTCCACATCTAACAGTATGGAACAAATCCCAGCAGCTCAGGAGGTGACAAATTGCATTAAAAAACACTCAATTGGGCCAGGATTGGAGAGCAGCTCATGTTCACTCCTTATCCCATTAAACAGGAAACAGTTTAATCTGGAAAAGTTGCTGACATACGGAGAAACGCTTAAGCATACAAGATCCCAAAAGAAATAAATACAAATTCAAGGTACAACAACGCTAGCTGGTAAACTACTATGTGTATAATGTGTTTAGACAAGTGGAATTTGAGCATTATTTTAATCAACATAATTACACGATGGTTTAGTAGCAAAAAAAATGAAGAACTAGCTAACTGTAGGATTTGTTTCAGACCTCAAAGCGACTCAAACTTGTCATATGATCCAAGTTTCCTAGGTGAATGGCTTACCCGATTTGAACATGCTACGCTCCTATTCATGACATGTAAACAGATTTTGACATGCTTCTAGTTAAATGTGTAAGACATGGTGGAAAAAAAAGGAAGAGCAAAGAGCCGTATGAGGGAAAAAAGAAAAAAGAGAAAAAATACAACCAAACCTGTCAACGCACACTACCTGCTTTAAATCTGTTCCCCATTTCAGGCAATCTGTGGGAACCAGGAGTGTTCGGTCTAATCCTGTTTTCCCCCTTAACCCCCCCAACATCACCCCCTTCCAACACTCGTCTGTATCACACTTTCAATTCCACTGGCTTCAGCCTTTGTGTGAATTTCATTTGATCTAGCTTTTAAAATTCAAAATCTATTCAAGTTTTTTTCCCCTCTCTTTTTAGTTGGATTCACGCTGTTGCTGTGAAGTGGCTCTATTTATACTGTACGTGAGACTGGATTTGCAAATCAGAAGTGTGCAAAATTCCACGACATAACCTTTTTAAAACTGTGAGGGTTTAAAATGTTAACTATAGTGTTTTAGCGGGCAGGCTGTGTATGGACTGTGACTGTGGGAGATAGTATATACAGTATACGCATGTTTAGTTGTCTGTCGTACCTAATACAATGAGCAATAATGAGCATAATACATAATACACATGCAGTAGTGTAGTAGATAATACTGAAATTAAATCAGATATTAAACTCAACTCATTTATAACAACATTATTTACAGTCTACAGTCAATATGGGGATAGGATTAAACATCCTGTATTACACAAAACTGACCTCATCAAAACCTCATCAAAAAAAATACCTCAAGTTGTGTTTTGTCTCCATGTCCAAAGCTCAAAATGCTCTGTTCCACCTTGTGATGTCATGAAACGGTACTAGTAGTCTTCAGGTTTACAGCTACCTTTTATCAGTAGGGATTGGAAGTTCCAGGGCTGAAATTCAAAATCCAAATGATTCTAGTAAAGGTGTACAGAGTTTAAAAACACAGTGGAGCACTTCCTGTATGACCAAATGACTTTACAAGTTGGGAGAGAAGAACTCAGCCTAATATGCAGGATTTGTGTGTTGATGTGCAGAATGATAAGGAAACATTATAACATAGAGGTTAATTCAGGTGTTTGGATTTTGTTTTGTTTTTTGTTATTAAATATATTTGCTTTAGCCACTGGTACTTTGTTACATAACAGGTCTCTACAGTAAATTATGCAAAGGGGAGATAAAAAACAAAAACAACAAATTTTGCTACTACCTCTGTGTTCTGGGGCAAGACATCCATATTCATAGTCAGTTGCTGCATGTAGGGCATCTGATTCAAAACTCTACCAATTCACTGTGTAATTGACTAGAAAAAATATGTAGACTTTAAAATTTTCAAACGTTAAAGGAGAATTAACGTTTTTTACAATCTGAGCCTTATTTCGGTAATAAAACAAGTTGTTTTACTCACCCGTAGCACTTTGGTGTCATATGGAGCATTTCCGGAGATGTTTTAGATTAGCGATATCCGTAACGCGAGTTCTCGGGGCATATATTATATGCCCCGAGCGGTCTCCAAATAACACAAACTTTAGCACTTTTCAAATCATAGAAGCTCAATGTCTTAGTCTACACTTTTGTTTGAGTCAAAAGTGGCCTGTAATCCGAGATTTATCCATAATTTACAGTTTTGCGTTTCATGTTTGGGTCCCGAGAGCAAAATAAGCTGTGACGCTGCACATGCGCACTGGCGTCCTCATCTACTCGAAATTATGGCAAAATCTTGGATTACAGGCCACTTTTGACTCAAACAAAAGCGTAGACTAAAACATTGAGCTTCTATGATTTGAAAAGTGCTAAAGTTTGTGTTATTTGAAGACCGCAAACATTTGCCCCGAGAACTCACATTACGGAGATCGCAAATCTAAAACATCTCCGGAAGTGCTCCATATGACACCAAAGTGCTATGGGTGAGTAAAACAACTTGTTTTATTACCGAAATAAGGCCCAGATTGTAAAAAACGTTAATTCTCCTTTAACTGGGATTCAATTTGCTACATTTTTTACAATACAGCCCCACAACTTTCAGCCTACTAAAAATGACTTACTAAGAAGTTTGAAACAACAACCAGAAAGAAAAATCTATTGTGATCCCTTAAGAAAGAAAGAAGCTTCAATGGTTTTTATATTGTTTTTTTCAAATTCACTTTTTAACAATTATTTTTCAATCTGAATAAAATGTTCTGCTCTCTTTCAAACAGCTCCCCTTCAATAGATCTATATTTGCACACAAGATTGAATTAAACTTAAGTGCAAAAAAGAGTTAACTCAATACGCACCAATATATACATAAGAATATAACTAACAGACCTTTCTATAGAAGATATTTCATAACCACACACAGGACAATATCAATCTGCACCAATGAAACCAATGAATACCTCTCCTTAGCGAGCGATCTTCACCCAGCCACCTGTATCTCTCTCCCTTTGAATGTATTCACAGCACAAACTTCAGATCCATTCAGTAGTTTCCGAAGAGCAATTTATGCGATGAAATTTAATATAGAAGCTCAGCCGGGCCTCATGCAAATAAATGGCCACTTCTACTTGTGAGATAGGACTGTAAAAGAGCACATCACAGCGCGCCGCCTCATATTCTCCAGTGACTGATTTTCAAAAAAAGAAAGATTGTTGTTTTTTAAATGTCAGACCTTAATAAACAGCTGCATATTTTTATTATTTGGCACCACGCGTTGTATCTAAGGCCCTGGTCCAAGTATACGTAAGCCTATTGAAGTAATATTTGTTTTGCTGTGATAAAACTCCCATACGGAAATAGTGGATTTGCTTATCTAGGAATATTATTGACATGCCCAGTGGGGGATTTGCGTGCAAACTTGCCCATATAATAAGCCACTCTTCATTATTTGACACAAGATGCTGACAAGACGCACGCTCTGTTGACATTTCTGTTGATATTGGCGGAGAAGGGACAGAGACGGTGCATGTTTGATACAGGACTTACGGTATTCGTCTTGTCTGCTTTGTTGTATAGCGTGTCATAGCGTATCCGGACTAAACCCATTTGGGATCAGTGTATTTTGCTATCCGCTGTAGTGGTCAGACCTTAACCTTAAAACAGCTGAAACGTCACAAATGCAAAACGCTAAGAGCTCCATTGTGTGTCAAAAAGACGCACATGTAATGGAAGCCAGGTCAAAATGTCGATGTTTTTCCGTGTTGCTAACCTGATTGGTTTCTGTTCAAAGTTATTATTAGTGTAACGCAGGACCCTACTTACCATAAAATAACTGGGTGAGGTTAATGGCGCACGATTTAATGCATTAAATCCACAGTTTTTGCATCACTTTACTGCCCTAATGGATTTGATGTTAGCAAATATTCTCCCGAAGCATCCATAATTCTCTGAAAGCAAATCTATTTTTCATGAATACAAAACAATATTAAAAGCGTGGCTTAAGAGTCTATGAATTAATAATTTTTCATTACCAAACACATCAAATGTACAATTTCAAAGTGTTTTTTACTCTTCTGCACATTAAAACTTGGAAATTAAAGCAGTGCGGGTTTTCTCGATGTGTAATTGAAAGTGTATCACAATCTTACATTCAGTACAGGTCATATGGCAAGACAAGAAGTTATATGGTTTCAGATTACATCAAAAGGCCTATTTTTTTTTAAGTAAGTAAGTACATTGGTACAGTATTGTGATATGGCATGGTTACTAAAGCATAGTTACTAATAAACGGTTAAACATTTGTGGATGTAAATTTAGGATATTTCTGATAAATGTAATAAATTCATGGATGTTCATCTCTGATTATGGATGCCATCTTGAGGACTGGTCACCATTCATAAGATGTTAAAGTACAGTTTGTTACAATCTTAGGATCAGATTCATTCTCAGGACATGATGATAACTGAAAATGAAGCAGGAGGACAGGTCAGATTCAGTGGTGAAATGTGCTGTTTAACTGTCAGGAAAAAATATAAAATTTTCAAAAGTTAACTGGGATTCAATTTGCTATCATTTTTACAATACAGCCTCACAACTTTCAGCCTACTAAAAATTACTTACTAAGAAGTTTGAAACAGCAACCAGAAAGAAACATCTGTTGTGATCCCTTAAGAAAGAAAGAAGCTTCAATGTTTTTTTTTTTTGTTAATAATTATTTTTCAATCTGAATCTGACAGGTCAGAATTCAGTGGTAAAATGTGCTGTTTAACTGGCACACTGCAGATTTGTTCACCTGTTTAACGGTTGATATCCTTGTAATTGCTGAGTCATAACATTTTTGAAGCAAATCTCTGGACCCAATCTTTACCAAACAATGACAAGGTTCATAACATGGATCATAAGTTTTGATATTTTTTTTTCAAAAATAGTAAATCTCCCCATAGAGTTGATAACACTTTTTAATAACTAGTAGACGTTTAATAGCCTTAATAAAGCATGAACAAAGACTTAAACAAAGCGTGAATACAACTATAGCTTAACTAGCAATCAGCTCATTTAAATCATTCATATCTGACAATGGGTGTTGTAGGCCTATTATTTATGTTTACAATCCAGACATCCTCAAAGAAATTAAAATACGGTTCATTGATTTTTAACATTTATACCAGTTTTGACCTAAATATATCAACATATATTAAATCAAACTATTTATTATTACAGTACTTTTTATTAACATTCTTTTGGTCCTTTATCTACCCCAGTTCTAATAATTACAGCTTTAGCATTTTTCATTTAAGACTAAACAATGACCTTTCATATTAATAAAAGTCTTAAACATAATAAATTATTTTGATTTTGATTCATTACGATTTTGAAAAACTAAAGGTTACAGTGCATTTCCTGTTATTACAATCTTAAGTGTTAGACTAAAATCTGATACCTGCAGCTCTACAGTAATGGTTGTGGCAGTGGTTGTTCCCATGACATTCGGAGGTTAATTTGCGTTGCGTTCATGGTCACTTATCGATGTAGGCTTTTCAAAATTAGCATTCACCACGCTTTTTATTGACAGGAGTGTTTAATAACCCATCAAATCCAACAGCCCGAGCAGACAGGAAGTAGATGGCATGCAAAGGAAACGTGCATATATCATTTTATCACGCTCACACAATAGAGACAGATTTATGGTGGGAAGCCATGGTGAATATTCAGGAGGAAGTGAGGGGTCCGCAGGCTTTTGAACAGGAAATATTTACAACTGTGAACTTTGGCACCTTAAGTAAAAACACATTTGAGAAGAAAATATTAGTTGAAAAGCAGATAACAAACCATAATAATGTACAAATTAAAACTTAAGGAGCTTAAGTTAAGAGTTACTGCTGCTACTGCGTGTACCATGTTGAAAGTAGCGGGTTAGGGGTAAAGACAACTTATGAAATGATTTTGATTGATTGATTGACTGATTGATTTTAGTTAAGTATATTGGCCACCAAACAGCCTTTTGCATTAGGCCAAAGCTAAAAACAGCCCTGGTAAGAAGTATTGAGAATATTCCCAGTATTGTAGTAGAATATGAATAACTTTAAAGGGCCCATATTACGGTATTTTTGAATGTGTGTTATAATGTTGTTTCCTTATCACAAACATACCTGGAGTTAGGATTTGTTTCATTCACACATAACACACAGAACCTACTTTAGGCTGTGTTCTTCTCTCAAATTAATGTCAAGTGGTATTACAGGAAGTGGTTTAAACTCCATACACTTTTACTAGAATCACTAGAATACCAGGACCCGGTCAGGCCAGCAGCACTGTCTGATTCCACCCAGGACACGGCTAAAGACCATGGGTGACAGGGCCTTTCAAGCCGCAGCTCCCCGTCTGTGGAATACCCTTCCCGACCACCTTAGGGCCCCACAGTCGGTGGATGCTTTTAAAAGTGCACTAAAGATTCACTTGTTCACAAGAGCCTATGGCCAATTGGCCCCATAATATGTTGTGTTTTTACCTTGCTATGTTTGTATTCTGTCTGTGTTTTTACCCTGTTTTTAAATGCTCTGTAGCACTTTGAGATTGTTGTGTTTGTCTGTGTTTTTACCCTGTTTTTAAATGCTCTGTAGCACTTTGAGATTGTTTTTCAATGTAAAGTGCTTTATAAATAAAATCTATTATTATTATTATAGAATAATTTGGATCATTTCAGCCCTGGCATTGCCAGTGTCTACTGCACTAAAGGTCAAATGTAGCTCTGACACTTCATGACATCACAAGGAGATGTAGCCAGTATAATAATAAAGGTGAATGTTTTGTTTCATTCAAGTGTGAATGAAACAAAACACAACTCCAGGTATGTTTCTGAGGAGGTAACATTATTTTAGCATGACTAATAGCTCACAAGAGTTAGTTTTGTGTAATATATGACCTTTAATACTCAAATATTAAGTTCATAAACTACTTGTTCCTTTGTGCCTTTGTTCATGCTTTATTAACTTTAATTAATTTCTTACTATAAAGTGTTTTAAATACTGTTACTTTTAGAGACATGTTTGTGTTGCTATGGTTCTATTTTACCACATTTACAAATAAATACTCCTTTAGTTAAACCCCCTTTCACTTTTTTCTCATCGTGAATCTGCTCTGTCCTTTTAGCCGGAGAAGAGAAGAAGAAATTGTTTACTTTTGAACGTGAATGCCTCTTTCAGCGTCTACCCCACAACACATGTACAGAGCGAATTGAAAACGCCAAACACTTTTTTTGTTTGGGAAATGACTTCAAGGCCATAAAATACACAAATGCACATAATTTTTTGTGATCTCTTTTATAAAACGCTTCTTCCTCCTCTGCCCTTATCTCCCGCTACCACTGTTGTGTCTAATTTCACTTCCAAAGATGTGCACATGGCTTGCCACTGCTGCTAGGAAAATACTTATGTTCAAAGCTCCTCTTCTAATGTGGAGTGATGGCTGAGGTCTACTGTAGCGGTTATTTCTCTGACACACAGTTGTCTACGCCATAAATCTTTACAAATCCGCGTTTAGAAAAAAAGAACGAAAAACTATCTCCAGAGGGCTCTTTGAGTAGTAAATTGCTTCCTCTCTGCAAGTAGTGTTGTTAAAATATTCCTGTGTATGCGAGCCACAATTGGACTTTTAATAATGTCTCCTTTGTGAGAGTGTGACCATATGTAAATAAGTAAACAAATCTGACTTCTAACATATAAGTTAATCCCAAAGGTTAATAAATACTTAATAAATACTTGTCAAAGTTGCTTTATCTACAAGCTGTGTGTCTTATTATATAATTATATCAGTGTATTTGTCATTTGGGTTGGGCCTCTGGGGGCGAGGAGCAAATTAAAGTGGTCAGTGTAGTGTAGTAGTCATTTCTATTGATCCATGCATGTTTGTGTAATCTTGTACATTCTGTTGTATTTGAGGTTTGAGTGCTCCAAAAATGTCAGTTTTCACCTGTCAACGCTCATTACTTGCAAAGACAAATCATATACCACATTACACATGTACAAAAAAACAAAAAAAATGGACAATTGAACTTTTAATAAAATTTAAAATAAAATTTTGAGAGTGTGACCGTATGTAAATAAGTAAACAAATCTGACTTCTTCTGTATAGGTTAATCCCAAACGTTAATAAATACAATGCGTTTGACTCCTAATCAGTGTTGGGAGTAACTCGTTACAAAAGTAATTAATTACTGTAATGCATTAGTTTTTGGTGTAATGCAGTAATGTAACGCATTACAGGGAAGAAAATCTGTAATATATTACTCGTTACAATGCCAGTAACGCACATTACAATGCATTTTTAACCTGCTTTGTTTTTGTGGGTTTTGCGTTTTCTTCATACAAAGTTCGCGGATCACCGCGAGATCAACTACTGAATCTGATAAGTCCGCGCAGAACATTACATTTCATACAAAGTTCCGCGAGATCAGCTAGTGATATAAAAGTCCGCGCAGACCATTCCATTTCCTTTTACTTCGTCTGGAACTGGCAGACTGACAAAGGATGACAGAACCAGAAGAATCGGATAGTGCTAGCTCCTTTTCAAGATGGGCATACGCCCACTACTTTCACTTCGTTCAAAATAAGGACTCCAAGAACATTTTAGTTAAATGCACACTGTGTGTGAATCCCAAACCTCTTTCCACGTCGAAATGCAATACAAGCAATTTGACGAAGCACTTGCAGAGGTGCCATAGCAACACGACATTAGTCAGGAAAGGAGGGGATGGGACAGGGAACGATACAACCCCAACAAAGCAGCCGAAACTGATGTTGACCCAACCAGAGAATCTCAGGCTCCCAAAACCTCCTGGATGGCAGGTGTCATGACACATGAGAGATTTGCACTGTAGATTGCCAAATCCTTATTTCCAGTCATTCTGGCGAGAGTAACTAAAGTAATGCAAAAGTAGTGTAATGCCTTACTTTTTATTTAGAGTAATATTGTAATGTAAGCCATTACTTTAAAATGACAGTAACAAGTAATATGTAGTGCATTACAGTTTTTGAGTAACTTGCCCAACACTGCTCCTAATAACATTCTGGCCTTGTTGAAGTTGCTATATCTACAAGCTGTGTGTCTTATTATATAATTATTTCAGTGTATTTGTCATTTGGGTTGGGCCTCTGGGGGCGAGGAGCAAATTAAAGTAGTCAGTGTGTTAGCTTTATGACCAGAGACACAAACCATAACAAAAGTTCATATTTCCTGTGTAATGAATGCTACATTATTTATCACATGAATTATGGATGCGCTCCAGACCTGCTCAGGCCTGAATAGGGAACTTGTAATCAATCCTTGTCTGATGGACTTCTCCTCCAACGCTGTCCAGGAAACCAAATCAATTGTTAAGAAAACTGAGGTGTAAAAACTGGTTTAGAAGAGTTAGAAATTGAATCCAGAGTTTGTAATATTTTTACAACATGTGGTGGTGTATGTCATGGGTTTCAGCTTCTTGTTATTATAGAACATTTTGAGGACTTTTTTGCAAATTAAACAGATGAATATGCTGTTTTAAATTGTCAGTTGCTATGGCAACATTTTTTTCTTCATCCAGAAACCTATGGATAGGTTGAATGTTTGTAATTATAGCCCTAATTAAAACAAAAATAAATAAATAATGAAATTAAGGAAATGAAAAATAATGAGATAGACTGTATACATAAATGGACACAGCTAACCCATTAGCCGCCTTGTTACAAATAGGAAATGAGCCTGGGCGTGCTTCTGTCTCCATCAAATCTGGTTCCAATTCACATTCTATTGAAATACTCTGCTTCAAATTGGCCCCTATAACCACTAGTCTAATAATAATAATACATTTTATTTATAAAGCGCTTTTCAAGACACTCAAAGACGCTCTAGATGAGCTTCATCTGACTGGAGATGAACACTATGGTTGATGTTACACTCCCCTAGTTCACTTTCTCTGGTCTTCTTCTGTCAGGCCAAAGCTGGCACGTTGATAGCATCTAGTGATGATATGTGAAAATGCAAAAGGGTCGGGTGAGTAAATTTAATTACAAATATATTATACTGATCCATGTGTAACATGCGATATTGGACTTGTGATGTCTGACAATAATGCATTTATTTATATAGAATTAAAAGGATAGAACATTTTAAAATACAAAAATCATCAATTACAACATTGACAGGATTTTTTTTAAACTTTATAAACTTTATAACAAAATATAAATTGTAATAATGGTATATGATTATCTATTATATGACTTGAGAAACAGATATATTTAGAATTTTCTGTCCACAATTTTGAACAAATCTCCTTTATATACAGTTCTAATGACTTTTATTATACTCGCCAACAAGGAACAAAAAGCATATTTCTGCAATGAGCACCTTACCCTGAGTATATCCAGGTCACTCCAGTCTATGTCAACCTTCTACCAGACGAGCCACAGAAACGTCCCAACCCTTTATCCTAAATGAATAAAAATACTAAAATAATTCTGTCTGATTCTATTTCTCCGACAAGAGCCAACTCCCCCTGCACAGAGGCCAAACTTAACCCGGACTAACCACCTCTTCATCCAGACACTATAGAAAACACACATTTACTGACAGCATCTTTTTAATTAATACACTTTGTAAGTTAAAATGCTACACACCACGCTGGGATAGGCCTCTTTCTATCCTTATAACTCTACTTTATTAGCTTATTTGATTCCCCATTCTCCTCCATAGTTGATTCAATACATTCCATCCTATTTGCATAAAACTGTCCAGTAAGATTATCTTCACTTATTCCATCTTTCCTAAGAGTCACCTTGTTCAGGATCTTATAGGAATAATGAGATTTTAAATTGGAAGACACTCGCTCAGAGAATGAGCCATTTACAGTTAATTCATCATTGAGTTACATTGCTTAGAGGTATTGGAGGGTTTAGATTTTCATTCAAGCATCATATTTAACACAGCCTGCCTCCCCGCTTTCTCATCTCACACACACACACACTATGGCAGCATTCAAATTTAAATGGCCCAAGCCTGACAGATCCAATATTGTGACCGCTGTTGCTTTTCTTCCTGCAAGCAAATATATCGTCACATGTGGATTCACTGAATAAAGAGGATAAAAAGATAGAATAGAAGCTTGGGTATTAAAATGGTTAGAGTTTTAAAATGGTTAGAAATTTGGCTACCAATAAAGGATTCTAGTTCTGTATCCAGTCTTGTCATGTTTGCTTGGTTATTGTTAACTGGACTATAGCTACCTGTCTCCTATATATGTCTCTCAGCTCATTACTTTAGTTTTTCTTCAAATGGCTGCTCAAATCAACTTTTATCAGCTTTATAGCTCATAATAGTGCTCCCATATTATTATCTTATTTCTATTCATTCTTGCATGCTTGAGTAATCCTGTATATTCTTCTACATTTGAGGTTTGAGTGCTCCAAATGTTTTAGATATCACATGATCCTGGTGTTTTTATTTCACTTTTGTGTCCGTAAATCAATTTTTATTCCTAATGTGGAACTCGCCTCCAAACTTGCCCATATAACTCCTTAGTGAGCTTCATTTGACTGGAGCCGAAGGGTGACGTCTCTTAGTCCACTTCTTTATTCTATGTTGCTAATGTGAAATACCACCCTTTCACAGTTTTGAGGAAGTCACTGGACCTGTTTCTATCACAAAGCTGTTTTAAATCAATATTGAGGTTCAAAATATGTCAAATAAAGTAAAAGTCTACATAATGTTATAAATACCTAATGAAAATTATTTAATATACTGCTGCTTTCTTGGAAGATCTGATCATTTTTGACCCAGTGCTTCCCAATAACAACTTCTTTTTTTTAAAGGTCCCATTTTATGTTATTTTCTGATCTATTATATTGTTTTTTTCCTCATCAAAAACATATCTGGAGTTGTGTTTTGCATATTTGGTTTTTAAAGTTCTTCTCTCAAACAGAAAACACGTTTTCTCTTTTCCACCTTGTGATAAGATAAGACTATTGATCTCACATAGGAGAAATTTACTGTCATTTGTAATACCTGAAATTGCTCATCTCAAACTGAACTAAAGCTAAAAGGTAGATGTTAACTTGAAAACTGCTCTTATCAAGGTGACAAATGACATCCCCTTGAACATTGATGCAGATAAAGTCTCAGTTTTGATCCTGTTAAATCTGAGTCGACAATGTCGATCATGGGATCCTCTTACAGAGACTAGAGGACTGGGTGGGCATCTCTGGTACTGCACTAAAGTGGTTCAAGTCCTATCTAGAAGACAGGAAGTATTTTGTTGAAATTGGAAACTGTTTCTCAGATCACATGGCCCTGACTTGTGGGGTGTCCCAAGGTCCGATCCTGGGCCCCCTTTTGTTCAACCTCTACATGCTGCCGTTAGGCCAAATAATAAGCAGCAATAATGTGTCCTACCACAACTATGCAGACGACACTCAGATCTATGTCCCACTGGCAGCCGGGGACTATGGACCAGCGAACTCATTCTGCCACTGCATCCAACAGATCAGTGTGTGGACGCAAAACAACTTTCACCAGCTAAACTCAGACAAGACAGAAGTCATAGTCTTGGACCCACAGAAACAAAGAGACAGCGTGAAGCAGTCACCTCCAGTCTCTCGCTCTCTCTCTAAGGTCGTTTTCACACCAGGAAAGTCCGATAGTTCACTTGCTTTGGTCCGGACCACATTTTTAATTTTTTTTTTTATTTTGGTGCGGTTCGCTTTCACGCTGCACTTTTTTCCCCAAGCAAACTAAAGTCTATAAACAAAAGCACGTGCGCTGAGGTTGCTCAGCCATTGGACAGAAATGAGCCCTGTCCAAACGCGGAAGGAGGAGAATAATGGTGTTACGTGCTGTTTTCAATCTAGCCTTAGCGATATGGTTTGCTCAGTTTTTACAGTTTGCACAAATGTTTGAGTAGCATCGTGAGGTTTACACTATTTTACAATCAATTTCCAAATGACGAAGACACAGGGCAAGACGGCTACGGAGGACAGCGCTCATGTGTGCATCTGACTCTTGCTCTTCATGCAAAATGTAAGTAAGCCTCGTAAGTTTCGTTTTGCTTCGTTTTGTTTAGTTTCGTCAGCCTCGGTTTCCCATAATGGTCAACATACGACGGGCGCTCGTTAAGTACAAAAAGCCAACTTGCGTCGGATCGAGTCCGGTCTGCATTCTCACCTCAAACAAAAGGATTCGTATGGAACCGGACTGAGACCAGGTCTCGGTTCGCTTGTTTGCTCCGGATCGAGACTTTTGGTTTTTATTCACACCAGCCCAAAAGGTCCGAATCAAAGGAGCAAATGAACTCTAACCAAAAACCAAACAAGGCAGGTGTGAAAATGACCTAAAACCTTCAAATCAGGCTAGAAATCTAGGAGTAATAATAAGAAGAAAGAAAGAAAGCTATGCCTTTATTAGTCCCACAGTGGGGAAATTCCAGTTCTGCATTTAACCCATCCTGTTATCAGGAGCAGTGAGCAGCACAAGCTTCGGCTTGGTCAGGACCTAAGCTGGAGGTACCTATGGTGCATGTTTTGGGTTGGTGGGGGAAACCGGAGTGCCCAGAGGAAACCCACCCAGACACGGGGAGAAACATGCAAACTCCGCACAGAAAGGCTCAGGCGACCCGGGGATCGAACCCAGACCATGCATGCAAACTCCACACAGAACACACACAGAAAGGCCTGGGCGACCCGGGGATCGAACCCGGAACCTTCTTGCTGTGAAGCATGAGTGCTACCCACTCAGCCACCGTGCTGCCAAAATAATGGACTCAGACTTGAACTTTAACAGCCACATCAAATCAATAACATCTACAGCCTTTTACTGTCTAAAAAACATAGCAAAAATCAAAGATATATTGTCTAAAGCAGACTTGTAGAGACTTATCCATGCGTTTGTCTCTAGTAGGTTAGACTACTGTAACGGCCTGCTCACTGGCCTCTCCAGACGAGCTGTGAGACAGCTGCAGTACATCCAGAATACTGCAGATCGGGTCCTGACTCAAACCAGGAAGTGCGAGCACATAAGTCAGGTGCTCAGGTCCCTGCACTGGCTCCTGTGGCTAAGTGAATAGACTTTAAAGTGGCTCTGCTTGTGTATAAGTCTCTCCATGCACCAAAGTACATCTCTGACATGTTAGTGCCACATGAACCATGTGCACTCTGAGGACCTCAGGGACCAGCCTCCTGCTGGTGCCCAGAGTCAGGACTAAACACAGGGAGTCAGCGTTTCAGATTCATACAGTTAAAACTTGGAACAGTCTTCCTGAACAGGTGAGACAGGCCTCTACTTTGACTCTGTTTAAATCCAGGCTCAAAAGAGTTCCGTTTAGCTGGGCATATGACTGAAAGGTTTTCATTCTGCACTCTTCCCTCTCATTTAATGTCTCTCGCTCTCTCTCTTTCTTTTTTTTACTTTATGATGATTATTTATGTTTTAATTTGTTTTTGTATTGTGATTGTAATGTATTTCTTATTCTGTAAAGCACTTTGAATTATTTTACAAATTGTGCTATACAAATAAACTTGGAGCCGCTTTTTGAGCTTTGGAGATGTATACAGACTAAAAATAAAGTCAAACATTTGTGAATGCAACAAAACACAACTCTGGGTATGGTTTGAGGAGGTAATAACATTATAACATGGCTTAAAGAAGAATTCATTTTGCGTAATATGGGACCTCAAGCTTATACTTTCCAAATCTTCGTTGATCACTGTTGTAGCTCTCAACTCCATCTATTGGTATACTGCAATTATAATTTATTATATCTTTAATATTATTTCAACCCTTTTTAAATGTACTATGTATGTTTTATTTGTATATTTTTATGTATTTACTTATACAAATGTAGCTTTTTTTGTCACATTCAATACTTGATTTCATTGTTTTCTACTAAAACAGCATATTTGTGTCAGTGACGTTTAAAGAGTGGGCCAGGAGAGAGAAGACAGTGCAAAAAGGAGAGTGGGTGGGGGTTAATTGGCTTTTTATGACTCCAATTAAATAACATTATGCATATACTGGCTTAACGGCTTATATGTGGCCCCCATTAACAATGTCCTCTTGATTGCTTCTTGGGCTTAAGGTCTCCTCCAAAACTATAGCCAGTCACCAAACCTACAAAAAAAAAAAAAAAAACTTGACAGAAAAGAGTGTTTGTGAATAATTTAACATGGGATCGCTGTATACTGTAGTACCACCCTTACGAATCAATCATTGCTGGGTTTGATCGAGATTGAAAAATGTCTTGAAAATGCGACGAGGGCAAAAAAACAAGCATGTGCCTGTCCTGAATCGCAGAGGTGTTAACTAATCTCCAGTGGCCAGTCTATGCAGTGCCTTCCTCTAATTGCTCCCTGTATTTCAGCCTAGTGTGAGAGAGACCACTGTAGCAAGCGCCCAGTCGGTCTCTAGAGGTCTTTCACCTTCATTATCACTCTTTATTGCAAAACCTTATATGGGCAACTCGGCACCAACCAGCCTGGCCGTTAAAAATAGACCCCTACTCTCCTCTCCTTTTGGTGGTTTCAGTTTTAATTACTAACACAGAGCCAAAGCCACAGTCCTCATAGGCTAGCCTGTTTTTTTTTTTCTTCTTTTTTTTTTTTTGCTAATTAAAGTGGAGTTTATTGAAGGCACCCTGACTCGGCTCTCTCATCTATTATTAAGAGGGCAGGACAAATCATTTTCAAATTTATATGCCGAAACTGGTCCGTGGACAGGCCCGGGCGGAGGGGGCGGGGGTAGGGATATAGGGGAAGGGTGGGGGTGTTAAAGAGGTGGGGGTGCAAAGATCACTGGTTAACACAATAAAAGGTGCTTGTGTGTTTGGATAGTGGAGGAGGGCCAATAGGAACACGGGGATAACTAAAGGCAATCAAAGTAGAGAGCATAATTGTTTAATGGGGGGTTTTATAACAAAGGAAGAAGAGAGGCTGCATATGGGCAGTGTGGGGAAACCAAAATATGAGCGTTTATAGTAAAAGAGGATTATTGAGATGGCAATTTAAAAACATGAAGTTCATATTTAACACTCTATCATCAGAAGAATTGTAATGTTTTTTAATCAGATACTGCTATTGCCACTTATTTTGAATGCATTATTAACTATTACATTTTGCTCTTTATTAGATTATATTGTGATGTGTGAGTTGCTGTGTCAGTAAAGTGTGTCTAAGTCTAAGATACAAATCATAATACCACTTTTAAGATTTTAATCTTAATAAACAGTCTTAATAAAGCCTCAACAAAGACGTACTTCATGATGAACAAATAGTATAAAGCAGAAAATAAATATTCTGTCTTCGTAACTTCATTACTGTTACAATTAGAGTTCAAGAATAATTCATACTGTTTTGTTTTGGGGTTTATTTTTGCAGTTAAAATATATTACTTTCCTCTCAGAATGTTTTTGTTGTGTCCAGGAAAATGTAGCCACGATATAGGCTATTATGTATTAATAACACATATTATTATGATTATTATGATTATGATTATGGTTATTATTATTATTATTGTTATTGTTATTATTATTATTATTATTATTATTATTATTATTATTATTATTATTATTATTATTATTATTATTAATAATAATAATAATAATAATAATAATAATAATAATAATAATAATAATAATAATATCAGTTTCGGTCATTGTGCTTTTAATATTTAACTGGACCTTTTAAACTACAGATAATAAAAGATTGATCAAATAGTTAATAAAACAATATTCAAACTTAGTAACCTCATTGATGCTACAATTAGAATCATAATTCAACCTTTCAAACTGTTTTGTTTGGAGGTTTTGCATTTTAAATCTTTTATATTCCATTCAGAATGTTTTTGTTATGTGCAGAAATACGCAGTTACGATTGGCTATTAATCACAAATATTTAAAAAAAAAAAGTAAAAAAAAGAAAAATCTGTTTCAGTCCTTGTGTTTTTAAAATTTAACTGGACCTTTTAAACTATAAATAAGAACAGTTTAACAACCTCCATAAAACATATACGCTATAACTGATTAAACTTAGTAAACTGAAATATAAACAAATAGCTGATAGCTTGCAGACAGTACAAGCACTACAGCTCCACTGTGTAAACTCCAGTAAAAGTTGTCCTTGCCGTGCTGTTGCTGTACATTTAATGCAGATCCTCTTGATACAGAAGCCTAAAGCAGATCCACATTGGTCACATTAGCAAAGATAATGGCATTGATTGGAGGACCCCCTTCTGAGTGCTCTGTGTAAACAGTGTGCATAAATACCTAAACAGCGGGATGGTAATGCGAGCTCACCATCCGCTCTGATTGATGTGAGGTAGTGATTGGCCCACCCCCACCGTCCTGGACTCCTAATTGTCTAAACAGGCGTGACCCCGGCAGATGCACAGGTACAAGACAGGGCCACGGAGAGACAGCTGGCAACACAACCACAAATGTTCTCTCAACTTCACTCAGAGACACAGAAAGTTTGTGTCAACTGTTAACAAACTCCAAAGAGCACAAAGTTTAGACAAGCAAGTTTCAATTTCTTTAACAAGCGACATCAAATTAAATATTTTTGCAATCTCTTTAACAGTGTTTGGAAGTAACTAAATACATACTGAGAATAAATATTCTGAATACTAATTTAGAGTAACTGTATTCAGGTACAGTTGCTTTTTCATTTGGTTGTATTCAGAATACAGTTACTTTCCTGGTGGCATTTGATCGTGCAATTTAGGCTTCAAACTACACATAACTAGTGAGAAAAATAGAAACCACTGGGCCGGTGGTGAGCACAGGTGAGATTTTTCCTTCTCCAATGAGTGATAGGAAAATCAGAACAAACGGTGAAATAAACATAAAGCTGATTTTAATCCTGTGGTGTGTTTTTACACTATAATTGATGCATTTTATGTAAAAGTATACTAAGTTTTCAGAATACAGTACAGCAAATGGACCATGTAAGGGAAAATGTTACAAAATACATTTTCAAAGTATTCTTCCCGTCACTTCTCTTTAAGAATTATTTTATCCATTTCACTAAAACGCAGGATAACTACAACTACAAAAACTATACCTTAATTAGCCTTGATAAAGCATGAAGGAAGACTTAATTCATAATGAACAAATATAATGTTAATACAATGTTATATAAACAGTGTATTAAGAGTTATTCAGGCTTAGTAACTACTTGATTAAGGTGTTAGGGTTTTAATTAAATAGTTCCTAACAAGGTTCAATCTTAATAAACTTATTTTGTTAAAGTATTACCTTGTTTTCCCTAGCTTGGCATTTTTAGTGAAGTGTATCTTTTTACTTCCTAGTTGGACATCATACAGGTAATTCCAAAAGGTAAACAAGGACCAAACCATGTCTACTTTACCCAATAGTTATCATTTGAAAAATGAAAATATAGGACATTTTGTCATAATAATGTTACGATGTAAGCTCATAAATTGTCCCTGCATTTTGGGTGGAATTTTGTGCATTGATAACATTTCTTCATACTTGACTGATGTAAAACTATGATCAATATTTACCATGTTATTATCCCAGTAACAGGCTAATAATAATTAGAAAAACATGAAAATGCCCTGTCCACATCTATCCACATAGTATACAGTATTTCTTTATACTAATTTGCACAAAAATGCTTAATCAAAATATGCCCACTGATCACTTTCTAGTTTAACAACTGACCAAGCTGAACTGTTGAAATTACCCACACAACAGCAGCCCTGCTTTATACTGTACAAATGAAGGCCTTGTCAAAACGCTGCTATACAGTAAATTGGTTTCTAAGTGGTACAGTATGAGATTCCCGAAAAACACTACTGGGAGCAAGTCCACAAGGAAAATTAGCAACATACAATTAGAGCAGGGAAATCTTCTATCTGGTCTCTAACCTTTGTGAGCGCAGAAACACTGGAGTGAATTGAAAAGGAGAAATAATGAATTTAGCCGGGTGAAGTGCCGAGGATCCTGCCTTACCCTAACAAGCAGCTCGCATCCTCAGGGCAATTAGTCACTGTCATATGAGGGCAAATGTAGAAGCCAGTGCAGCTTGTTAAGTAAAAACTTACACAGGGGTCAGTGACATGCAGAGAAATGCACAGAGAAAGCCTGGCTCAAATAAGTCAAACAAAAGTTAGCATTACTCTGAATGTGTGTGGATGAAACAGGATGTACAGTTAGCATGAGTCTAAATGTGCAGTGTTGTAAACTGCACCCACTCACAGCGCTGACAGCCTGTTTTACTCTTCCAGTCTTGCTTAATGGCGTTTCATTTAGTGTTTGCGCAGGATTCCACTGATTTCCTCTCATCCGTACAGAGCCTGTGGATGGCACACATTCCCTGGACAAATTGGCCTGATGCATCACCAGTGAACACAGCTTAAATCCACATGTACAGCAAACGCACAATAAAGTGATTTCACAGCCTCTTCATGTGGGATTGTTTCATTCTTTCATTTCTATGCATTCTAAATGTACGTTTCTTTCAGGGTGGATTTTCCAATCCATACAGAGGGGGATATATGGGTCAGGGACCCCATGCCTTATCAGTGATTGGCCATTGCCTGGTTATTAAGGACAGCTTAGGTGGAGAGGGCTGAGTACAGGGGGTTAAGGTGAATTGATTGCCTGTGGACATGTTAAACATGACCCTGTCAGGCCTCCACTCCACTGCTAAAATGCACCAACCTGTGCACCTCTCTCCGAGTAATCAGCTGTAGAGGCTTTAATAAAATTCAGAATGCCCTGAGAACCTGCCCCCGGGGACCACACCAAGTTGGAAATAATCGAAACCTGCAGCAAGAGACATTTGCAGTGTGTTAGGAAGGAAGCATAACAAAATAGTCTGACTGGAGCTTCAGAGCCTTTCCGAGCGTCTCCGAGCGTTTCCGAGCATTTCAGGGGGACAGAGTTGTAGGTGTGCTGATGTTGTCCCTGGTAAACAGATTGCAGAGTAATGACTTAAGTGTGTGTTGGTTTAGATGCAGCAGCTTGCTCAGAGGCCGGTGGCAGGGTAATTATGGGGTAACGCGCTCCAATCTGTCTGGAGACGCCCTCCCTCTTGGAGGGGTGTTTCCCTTGATTAGCCCGGCGCAGGGTGGAGCCCCTCTGCAAACGGCAGATTGAAGTTGAGCACAGGGGTCTCAGCTGCCAGTATGTTGCAATGAATTGCTCGCTGTAAGAAGGTGTTGACAGGAGCAGCTGGACATCAGCGCACATGAAAAGAAAGGGAAATTCATGGAGAAAGCCAGACAGAATGGTCCACAGGGGAATGGGCACCTGCTGGTGGGACACAGAACTGCAGCTCGTGTGCCCTGGCCTCAGGCTGTGGGCTTTTATTTATGTAAAGAACTAGATCAAGCTTAGTCCCTCTGATTGATCTGACAATCCCAATCATAACCTTTTAAGTGAAATCATATGTAGGAGATACGCGGCCACAGCCTATGACAAGACACAATACGAAGAGCCTGACATAAATCGGCCCTTTTGTCGGTGTGTTAGCGCGCTTGTTTCAGACACAAATCACTGGCACTTATTAGCATTCCCATTATAAATGAGGCTGCACGGGGCCGGACAGCACACACGTCCTGCTCTATTGTGTGCTCCTCCTTAACTCTGTGCGGGTGAGTAATGCCACTGAAAATGAGACAAGAGTGTGTGTGTTTTGATGAATAGCGATGGTTGCCCTAAGGTGAGGACTGACGATATTGGTGTGATTCTACTATTCACTATATTAATGAACTGCCTTAAGGTGCAAATTAGCTTTTAATGGGTGTTACTTTAGTAGCTTGGTACCGCCGCACACAAAGCCCCCAATGTTCCTTCAGCACCTTTGCAGAATAAGAGAATATATTTTACTCATGCTGGGTTCAAATACAAACATTAGCTGCTTGAAATACCTTTTAATAATCATATAGATCCTTTCACCAAGAAATGAGACAAATTGTACATGTTTTATTTTCAAAAAGACTAAAAACAACTCACAAAATTCAAAATCACAAAAACAAACTTTAAATGCTAGAAAAGAAAGGCTATTGTTTATGAACTAGAACTACTACAGGAACTAAAGCCAAACACTGAAGAAAGCAAAGAATCGCAAATGTGAGCCTTTTACTTACAAGATAATTAAATATGCTAATTGATAATTAATTAAAGCGGCATAACATTGACACTCTTGCTAATGTGTTCTAACCAAGAGCTGTCATTACACATGAAGTGGTAGGCCCAGTTATTTTCATTACTAATATTTTGTGCATTTGACTATAGTGCTTAAAGCTATGCTATGTAACTTTTCTAGTTTTATATTATACTGTGACATGTGAGCTACTGTATCCAAATAATTCCCCCTTTTGAGGAATAAAGTTTAAGTCTAGAGGGTCCGCCACATGCTTGTCATTGCTTTGACTTAGAATGCAATAAAAAATAGCCCATCTAGTGTATCTCCATGGAGACAAGCAGGTGACGTTAAAGAGCAAGTTAGAGATCATATCTGTGGAGAGGAGATAACAAGAACGCATGTTTTTGCATTAATAAAATACATGTAATTCAGTAAATGCAGGATATATACTGTAGATATGTATGTTTAATGCCATTAAATATTCCAGACAAGCAATAATATCTCCATGGAGACCAGCAGGTCACAGAGTCTTAACCACACAAGAAAATTACATAGTGCTTCTTTAATGCATTGCGATCTGAATGACAATGAATGAAATAAGACAATGAAATATACCGTATACTATAGCAACAAAGTGCTCAGACATTCAGGAGAGCAGTTAGCCTTCGCCACATCTTTTAGTGTATACTTGACACCAGCCAGTGCTTAATTAGCTGCCATCATCTCCTCTACACAGCCCTGGAGAAAGGGGACATGTCAATGATTAATGATAAAAAAATATGGTAAAAAAAAAAAATAGAAAGAAAGAAAGAAAAAGAAAAACATGTCATCCAGCTACTACAGACACAAACCACTGGTGCGATTTGCCTATTATCCATGCACCCACCATGATTAGCCTGTGTTCATTTAGTAAAGATTTTTTTCAAGAAATTGTTGATGTTTTCTGACATGTATAACGACCCCGTGAGCCTACAGGGAAATCTGCAGTGTCATGTTTCTGTCTGTATCTTAATGGCAGACTTGTATTGCCTCCATTCACGCGTTAACGCCTACAATGAATCTCTGAGCATACTGCAAAATCAATTGGCGTATTGATCTATAACTAATTAGAGGAAGATAAATGCTCAGGCTAAACAAATTCTCCCACTATAATGAGACGATACATTGTAAAACATGGAAATTGAGCTAGCTGTAATTTTACCATTCTTCTATATTAGTGCGCTAGCATTGGATTTTGTGGACAAATTGTTTCTATTGTCCAGCACTTTTGAGGGGAGGACCTACTGTGCGATTCGCTCTGTGCGAGCGCTCAGAGGCTAATTAGCTTGAGCTGACACAGGGTATGGTCCAGGGGTCAAAGGTCAGCAGTGATGTTCTTAAGATGATGGCGAGGAGAGAAGGGATGTAATGCTCATTAGGCAGAAATTTGTGTTTTTTGTGTTTTTCCCACGTAAACTAAACTGGTTTCCGATTTGATTGACTGACAAAGTGAAATTTATGATACCATAACATAAATTCAGCTGGGCAAATGTTTTGCATTAACCAGATTATGAAGTTTTAATCAGGAATTTTACTGGGTGGACAAGTTACAGATGCTGTGGTATTTATATGTGTGTGTGTGTGTTATATTATATTATGGTAAGTATGGATACAAATTTTAATAAGTAATAGCTTAACATGAGACATTTTTCCTATGGTAATATTGTACTACAGCTACTATCACTGCATGTAATTTTTCACAAGTTATGATGAATACAAAACACCATATAATCTTAAAAAGTTTTACAGTTTTTATCTATGAAAACAATGCACTAAGTCTTGAAAATTCAAATACATCTTGTTCATATTTTTTAAGGTTTAAGAAATGTTCTATTGCTTTTAAATTAGATTTCTTATAACAAAAAAAAATCATAAATTTCATATTGTATATCATACATTATCATACACAAAATTTACCCCAACTTTCTGTCTTTAAGTGAGATTCATACTGGGACATACTGTGTAACCAGGGGCGCCCTCTACAGGCTGAGCGCCGTCTTCTGCCTTGTCACTTCCTCTCTGACAGCATACTCACTCGCAATGCTCCATTTGTCATAGCAGCTGTTCCAAACTCTTTTCCCTGGAAGCCTTTAAAAATCTGCAGAAGTAAATGAATATCCCCTCCCTTTGCATTGGCGGTCCCACAGACTCAGTTCATAGGCTGCTCTAAGTGCCCTTGTTGACTCAATTGGATTAACACTAATATGTAAACACAGGAGGTATAAGAGCAGTAATCCTCTAATGAGAGCAGAAGGAAAAAGTGAAATAAATAAGTTGAAATGCCAGGCCATTAGCGCGCTAGCATCTGTCAGGTACACGCCAGATCTGCGTCGATTAAACCTGGTATTACATTTGGACCAGGGGAGGTGGATAAGGTAAACAGTTGTGACCATTCAGTGACAGCGTAATTACTCGTTTGTAACTTAGTTGGATAATAGGAGCAGAGCCTCTAGGGGCACAGACAAAGACTTGTTAATTATTAAAGCTTACATCAGCCAGGCACCAGAGAGTTGCAATTATTAATGTTGTTGTTCATGTTTGTTGCTTAAACACTACCTCTGCTGTTAATATGCTCATTAACCAAAATGAGTGATTTTATTACTCCTGATTTGGTTTGGGGTTTGTTAAACCATCAGGGTTCAGCTGTCACACAACGCCATGAGAAACTGAGTGTGTGACAGGTGGCATCTTCTAACCAGGAGGAAATACATTATCCAAATATACTTTTACTGAGTTTAAACAGGTTAAAATGTACCTTAATGTGTTTGGTATTGCAGTAGTGTTGTAGATTTATGGATAGTTACACTGTATAGCTTTATTCAAGATATGAATATTTTTAATTGTACGTCAGTGGGGAAATTTTGATATTTCACACGAAGCTCCAAAAAAAGATGAGAAAAAATAAGATTAAGTAAAGATGAATTAAAATGGATCAGTTAAAACGGATCTTGTAACTATACAAGTAAGTAAAAACCCAACAAAGAAACTACTCTACTTTATGGGCCGTAGTAGTTTACTACTACGGCTAAGTTAACTATCTGCTAAGTTAATAGCAGATAGTTTTGGTAATGCAATTAATTTTATATGCAGATTTCTTTCTCAGATTTCTTAATCTTGAATAAACCAATCTTGAATCTTTATCAATGAATATAGTTCATTTATTTAATTTAATATCATATTTTACTATTGCTGCAATAGGCCTTTTTTCTACAAAATCACGAATATGGGTAGTGCACATATTAACATTTTAGTAGTAGTAGTAGTAGTAGAAGTTTATCACTAAGTTTATACTAAATTGTTTACACAACATTTTGGCATTTGAGTATTGTCCCATAGTTGAGTAGTTTACTTCTATTTGAGTTTGAATATATTTTTATTTTATTTTATCAAATAAAAAATAGCTTGTATCTATCTCAGTCCATGGAGACGAGCAGGTGATGCTAAGGCCAAGTTAGAGATCAGATCTGTGTAAGAATGCATGTTTTTAGATGAATAACACACAAGATATATACTGTACATTTAATGCCATACTGCGGAAAATTCCAGACAAAGCAATCACATCTTCGTGGAGGTAACAGACCCGTAACCATGCAGGAAAGTTACCCAGTGCCTCTTTAAATCTACTGTGATCTGAACTTGAGCACATATTTTTATTTTTAACCTCTTCACATCCCTGCTCTTGTGTCACTTATTATCACTCCTCTAAATGAATCACTTGTAGTTTAAACAGAAAATCTCACTACACAAAATTAAACACCGGTGTCTAATTAAGAGAATATTATTATCAGTCTTTCCCCTTTGAGAGTCTCATTAGAAGGGCTGTCCTAACACAACACTCAGCTGTAAATGAAAAAGCTCTGTTAATATCAGGTGAGCAGACAAAATGAAGATTAAAGGTGCATTGGTTAACTTTTCAGGGTGGGAGTTCGCTACCTTGGAGATGCTGTTGCTTTGTCTGTAATGTTCCACAATATAGTATTAAACTATAAGATGCATTCATTCGATTATGGGTGTTCTTATTGTTCAAAAATACATGTGGAAACATCCATTCTGACTGTGAATAGGGTCACCTCTTCATAGAGCAAACCTGTAAATTGCCCTGGTGGCATCTCCTGCTTGTTTCTATGGAGACTGAAACATTGCCATATTTTGAAATACTGGAAGTAAAGCAATAACATCTCCATGGAGACAAGTAACCCTCTACCAGAAAAGTTACACAACGCACCTTTAAAGGACAGTCTTAGACAAACTTTATTGATCCACAAGGGAAATTGTTTGAACACAGTAGCTCACACATCACAATATACAATAAGAAGAAGAAGAAAGAGCAAAAATATAAATGGTAATAATTCAGCAAAAATAGCATGAGCCTGGTGTCAAATAAGGAATAATTATATAAATGTAAATGTACAAGTCAAAATAAAACAGTAGTATAGAAATACAGCATTATTATGATATTTTTTTTTAACTTACTCACTAGCTATGAACCAGATATTATGTGTTCTTAATAAAGATTGAATTGAACTAAATAATAAAAATATATGTCAGCTATATCCAAGAGGACTGACAGGAGATAGAGCTATTGTTTCTTTCAAATGGCGTTGGAGCTTCAAATGATTGTGGAGTGAAGTCTTAAGTCTGGCCGATAAATGCACCTTTTAAGTTTGCCAATAGTGATTTCAGGTGTGTGCTCTGTGAAGCAGCTTGTGAGGACAGTCTAATTGGATCTGTCGTGTTGATTTCTGGACCGAGCCAAGATGGAAAATAGCCACAATCTTGGCTGCAGCACACTTGGACCAAGCAGGCACTAATGGTGGAAACATGCACAAACAAAGGCGTGTTTAGTTACAAGAAACTGTTCTGTAACTTTGTCAAGGAAATAGAAATACACAAATGCTTTTTACTTTTTTCCTATCTCTTTTAGACTCTTAGACTTACACAAACTTTATGAATCCACAGTAGCTCCCACATCACAATATATTATAATAACAAAGATGTAAATGGTAAATCGTAATAATTCATTCAAAATAAGCAGGAAAAATATCATAAAGTTATCTATTACATAAGGGTGAGTTGTTTTACAGTTGTATTTAGTGTGGTATGAATGTAGTCCTGTCAATCAACTGAATTACATTAGAAACACTTTATTTGTCCCACAATTAGAAAATATTCAAACGGTAAATGTACAAAGTAAGTCTTAAAGGTGCATTGCGCAACTTTTCTGTTGCGCAACTTGTCTCCATGGAGATGTTCTTGCTTTACCTGGTATGGTATGGTATGGTATGACATTTAATATATCCATCTAGTATTTATTCATTACTGGTGTTTCTATTGCTCCAAAACATTCACAAACAAAGCCATGTTTAGTTACAAGAAATTGTTCTGTAACTTTGTCAAAGTTTCCTTTTTATAGTTTTGAGTTTAGAAAATGCATAAAAGAGAAACCACATCCAAAGCTAAAAATAAATCAAGATGAGTTAAAATGTATCTTATGTAATTTACAGTTTGCACGTTAAAAACACTACATTGCAAAAAGTTAAAACACCGTATTATCTACTAATGGAATAAGTGATCAAAGGAGAAGTTCAATTTGTCAACTGGACAAAGTTTGTTTGGTTGAAAACGTTTCGCCGCTCATCCGAGAGGCTTCGTGTATTTTTCTTAATTCAAGCAACTTTTTTTTCTTATTTTAAGACTTGTTTTTTCTTATCTAAGTGTAGCAAGATGTATTTTCATACATAAAATCTTGTTCCATTGGTAAATCAGATTACCTGTCAAGTGAAATTTACTCAAATAGGATAAAAATGTATTAATTCAAGTAATTTAAACTTGGCTAAATTTGAGTTTTTGCAGGTGTAGATTATTTGAATATATTTAAATTCCTGTATCCACAAGCTTCCAGTGAGTGAAAATAGCTTTGGACAGTTTGTCACATTAAAGTAACAAACCAAATACAACGAGAGCCCAGCACTGATAGAAATATCTGAGTGATCCTAACTCAAAATTTTATAATAGCCAACTTCAAACACGGCAAATGAATTATCTTAGAATCAGTGGTGGAACATAACAAAGTAAAAGTAGTAAAGTAGTAAAGCACTAATTATACATATTCTAGTATCTGTACTTTACTTAACTACATTTTAAAGTGGATAATTTTTACTTAAACTAAAGACACATTCATAATAGATAAAGAAAAACAGCTTGGGGGGAAAAAAAAATGTTTTTGTTTGTTTCTGCACAAAATACTTTGACTTTTTATTCTTTAAGTATATTTTTAAATGGGTACTAATACTGTACTTAAGTAGACTTTTCCATGTGATACTTTTACTTTCACTTCAGTATTTTGTTTGCTTCAGTATCTACTTTCACTTAAGTAACCATCTTGAGCACTTCTTCTGCTACTGCTCAGCATATTGCACTGAATGGGGATTAACCACTTCTCTTTGATTTGCTTAATACAACCAAAAAGATGCACAAACAAGTGAATGCATAAAGCAAACACACAGTGGTACATGCTCAGAGCCTGTGGGCTAAAAGCAGCTCTAAAGGGTGTGCCTGCTCCTAATGGGTCCCGGGGGGCTTGGGGTTAATTGATGCAGATGTTGATGCCTTTTACACACGATGCAGAGAGCGCCTCCCTAGTGGCTTCTATTAGGACCAGTTTTAATGAAGTGCTAAACAGAAGGCTCTCCAACTCTGGTTCCATCCTTATACGAACAGGCCGCAACAAAAAAGCACTTAAAAAAAACCTACAAGGTCCAGTTATTGATCGCTAGCACCATATAACTGAATCCTGTCCCGATCAATGCTTATTTCACAACTTATGGAAGCTAATGGATGAGAGAGTGAGAGGAAGTCAATTGCGGAGGTGTTGTGTTGTTTAAGGCTTGAGTGAGTTTGGGGTTGTCATGGAGAAGATGAGGGCTTAAAGGGGCAGTCTGGGTCCTTCGAAGTGAGAATATGTCAGTTTCAGCGGATAGGATAGTGTAAAATCAAACTGACTTTTATCAGAAGTAATGGCAAAAGTAATAATACAATAATGCAATACAGTACAATTTTAAGATCACCAAAAAAGCAAAATTAAATCTAAAAATTATCTTGTCAAGTTTATAAAGAAAAGAAAAAAGAATCTGTAACATAATATGGAATTTGTAAGTAGTAACGTAGGAATACAAAGTTTGTTTTTTACTATAAACTGTGAGAGAAAAAGGCTGTGAATATGAGGAAAAAAATAAAAGAAAATTAAATACATTTACTTGTTTTTATAAACCATGCACACATAGGGGACTAATTAGAATTTATATGTTATTTTTTAAAACATAAAAATGCACAAAATCACGGTGAGCTAAACTTTTTTAGCTCCAAACCCACAAAGTTACACAAGTTCTTATTACTTTACATTACAAAGAACAAAGGACAAGTCGTATTATTTATATAGTCGCCCATTCTGTGTTTTTGTAGTTGAAATTAGAGTGTGAAAATGATGGTACATAATGCATATACTGTTGAGTGGAGCTTGGTTAAAGTGATGGTAATGTAATAGGGCTTCTCATGCAGCGTTACCAGCCCATAGTCACTAAATTGTGCTCATTAAAATGACAAACCCAAACACACGGTTACTCAGGCGTGATCTTCAGCTGTGTATGGCATCTGGCCCTGGTGCCCCGCCGCCCCCTATCTCCCTGGAGGGCCCCGCACGCTCACATATGCGCGCACAGTAACCCCAATCAAATCCAAAAACAATCAGCATCGCCTTCATTTCCAATTTAGTCACCTGCCACAGACTCCTATTAGTGCCCGCTATGATACAAGTATTTATAAATGAAATCACCGCTTTGGGTCCGAAGGCACTTTTCTTTCTTTCCTCCCTCCCTCCATCCCTCTCTCCCTCCTTCCCTCCGCTGCTGGGCCTTCTCCAGTCTATCCGTCAGCGCTCCTCCATCCTGATTATCTAGAGACGCCAATTTCAAAGAGACATCTTAATAGTGATGTCAACGTATTAATTAGAAGTGTTAATGAGCTAAAAGCAACCCAAATTAAATTAATGCAGCAATAGACAGAGAGCGAAATTAGCTTCAATTTCTGTAAATGATTCTGAAGTGTGCGCAACATATCAAGGCTGTCTGAACATTCCCATCCCCCAAAGCTAATCAAGAGCTACATTGCAATTAGCTGCTTAATTAAAGCAACACTCTGCTCACAAAATCCGGCACAATTAAGTAATGGCTGTTATAGCATGGAGGCAGACTGTATTTTTCTTGCAGAGAGAAAGAGAGGGAGAGAGAAAGAGAGAGAAAGAGAAAGAAAATGCAAGACAAAAAAAAGCAAACAACATATTCTATCCCTAATGGCCTGCTGGGGATCGAGCCAGCCAAGACATGCCAAGATGGAGGGCTCCTATCTCACGCTTCAATGGGGGCTCCAGCTGGAAACCTTGTGAATCAATGACAGAGGAGCATGGAGCCACAGAGCCCAGGGTTAGCTAGACATCTGAACTGGCACTGACGGGGGTTAGTGTGTGCCCAAATAGAGCGGTTTTCTTTTAGCGGCTTCATGGCTTCCAGTTGGACAGAGCTGCTCCAGACTATTGACACTAAGCACATATTTCAGGCCTGGAATTGTTGCTAAACCTCGGCGTCCTCCTGGCTCTGTTGGAATGACCACAATAAAGTCAGGGTAAACAAGGGAGAAGCCAGTGCAGAGTGCAAGTAGGGATGCTGTGATAGCGTTGCAGTGTTAGCATGGCAATATTTTAGTATCAATATGCAATTATAATTTTCTTTTGAGTTGAGATGGTTGTGATTTGCATATTGATTTGACGCCAGTGATTCTAAAATTTTTACACCAACTAATACCCAATAAGAATTGCTCTATTCTAGACTCATTGCAGTTGGTTCTAAACTAGAACTTACTGAGGGAAGGACAAAAATGACTTTAATTTTCTGTTTACAGCTGATTAATAATTGTGATTGAAATGGAATGTATTGATGAAATGTTTTATAGTCACTATCGGTGTTAATGTATTGTCTGGAAAAGGGAAGAGGAGGCAGATAACATAAGATTACTCTTCTTTCTGCTCCCTTTCATTCATTTTTTTAAATCACACTCTTGATGTGTTTTTATACTTTATGAATGAAATAAACAAACACCAATGGTAGCATACACCTACAGTACCACAGTTTGAGAATCACTGGCATTGGAGTTCAACACAGATGCTCTACTGAAACCTCTCAATTTATCCACTGCCCTCTGACTAACAGACTTTGAAATATTTAAAATAATTATAAGAAATGCAACTAAGGTCAGTCCTCTATAACAGTGCAATGTCATATGGGGACATAGTGCAAGAAAAGAAAGTACTTTTCATAGTGTGGCATTAAATGTATCCAACAGACAGGTCTGATCAGATTCGTGGAGAGACACTGTTCACAGTTACAATGAACATTTTAAAAAACACACCAGTAATGCAAAACTGTGGAACATTCCAGGTAAAGCAATACCATCTCCAAGTAGACAAGCAGGTAGTGGACCCCTCACCAAAAAAGTTGACCTGTACTATTGAGTCTATGATAAATTGAATGATTTGTTAAAACAGCACTTTTTTCCAGTATCATAGTTTTTATTTAACAAAATGCATGTAAGAAATCACTGTTAAGTGGCTTTAGCATGCATATATTACACTGTATTAGCATATGGGTCAATGTAAATATTATTTCTACAAAATGAAGGGCTAATTAGCAGTGCGAGAGCCAAATGGTGCCCTGAACGATCATTTCCATAATGCTAAAGAGTTAAGATTTAATTTTTCTGGATCTTGTGTGAAGAGGTCAGGAGGTCGTTTGAATTTACCTTCTAATGATGAGTTGCAAATTACTTTTCAGGGGCTGATGGAGGAGATGGGAGTTTGCCAGAGGCTCAACCAGCCGTCTCCTTAGCCAATCAGAGGGTCCTGAAGTTGAACATTCAAATACAGCAGTAAAATGTACAGACATGGATAGTTATATTATATTATATTATATTATATTATATTATATTATATTATATTATATTATATTATATTATATTATATTATATTATATTATATTATATTATATTATTATTTTTTATTTTTTTATTTGTTTAGCACTCATCAAGTCCATTCTTTTTATTTCATGGTTTAGTTTATTTCTTACATTTTCTTTATTGTGTTTTCTTTATTTATTTTATTTACTGCTACACTTACAATCTTAATTGTTAAAGGTTCTATATTACACAAAATTGCAAGCTTTAATATATATTATAATGTTATTACCTCATCAGAAACATACCAGTAGTTGTGTTTTGTTTCATTCACACATGTTTAAGTAATGCTGCATTTTTAGTCTGTTTACATTTCCAAAACTCAAAATGCTCTGTTCCACTGTGATGTCATGAAGCGGTAGTTTTCAAGTTAACAGCTATCTTTTACCTTTAGTTCAGTAAAGATGAGCAATTTCAGGGCTGAAATGAAAAATGATTCTAGTGAAGGTGTATAGAGTTTGAAAACACAGGGGAGCACTTCCTGTGTTACCACATGACATCACAAGGTGGAACAGAGTTTTCTGTTTAAGAGAAGAAAGCAGCCTAAATATGAAGGATTTATTGTTTAACATGCGTGAATGAAACAAAACACAACTCCAGGTATGTTTTGATAAAGAAACAACATTATAATGTTAGCTATATGAACCAGAAAACAGTGTAATATATAGGCCTACTTGACCATAACAAAGTCACTGTACCTGATTGTTTCCATTTTAAAAACATGAAAATTTGTTCACTTTAAATGGTTTGCAGTGGTCCAGAGTTAAACTTTCCCAACAAATTCTAGCATCCTAATTATTCACGACAGTGAGTTAAGCCCAATTCACAATTTTTACAAACCCAAGCAGAGTCACACCACCACTAATAGTGCACCAGTGTTACTTTGGTTTACACATGATAAAATGTCTTGATAATTAGATAAAGACAGCACACATTGGTCTCATTTAAGTACTGTTTTTACATTATCTGTATATCTATATTGGAGCAAAACTAATTTTATTTTAGTACATGAAGAAAATTGACACAGTCTCTTTAAGACTGTTTTTCTTAAAGGGCCCATATTGTGCTATTTTCTGATCTATGTTATAATGTTGTTTCCTCATCACAAACATACCTTTTTGTGGTGTTTGGTGTTTTGTTTCATTAACACATGTTTAACAGATAAACCCTGCATATTTAAGAAGATTGACTTTATTGATTTCACACAGGAGAAATTGTCCTCTGCATTTGACCCATCCTGTTATTAAGAGCAGTTATGACTGCGCCCGGGGACCATCTCCATGATCTCCTTGCTTAGGCTTGGTCAGGACCTAAGCTGGAGGATTTTACCTATGGTGCATGTTTGTGTTGATGGGGGAAACCGGAGTGCCCGGAGGAAACCCACCCAGACACGGGGAGAGCATGCAAACTCCACACAGAAAGGCCTGGGCGACCCGAATCTTACAGCCATACCAACGTACCACACGGGGATCGAACCTGTGAAGCGTGAGTGCTAGCCACTCAGCCACCGTGCCATTCTTAAGTTCTTCTCTCAAACTGAAAACATTTCCACGTAGTGATGTCATGTGGTAATAGAGGGCGTTCGCCACTGTGTTTTTAAACTCTGTACACCTTCACTAGAATCATTTGGATAATTTAAGCCCTGGAATTACCAATCTCTTCTAAACAAAAGTTAAAAGGTAGCTATTTACTTACCACTAAATGAACAGAGCATTTTGAGCTCTGGAGATGTAGACAGACTAATATTAAAAGATTACTCAAAGATGTGTGAATGAAACAAAAAACAAGTCGTGTTTTCAAACGTATCTTAAAACTCACAAGAATCCATTTTGCACAATATAGGACATTTAAAGGAGATTACACTAAAGAAAACTTAAGAAAACGTATTTTGTTATTTAACTAAATATCTGTTTATCTGGTACCCCCTGCTTTCTCCTGGGCTCTTTCCTGTTTTTCGCAGTGCGGCTGATAGCTTGGTGAGCTGTGATTAGCGTGGCGAGGAGGCGGAGTCTGGGGAGCGTGGTGTGATGGTGTGTATGCAGACAGGTAACCAGGTACTGCTCCTCCTCCGAGAGCTCTGGACCTGAGAGCGTCCCCGGGCCTCCTCCTCCAGCGGGACCGGTGTCATTCACAAACGCCATCTGCCTCCACTAACAGCATTTACTCAGGGTCAAATATACTCACACCTGCTGCGCTCGACAAAAGGTGCGCCTCACAGCTTTTAGTTGCATCATTTAGTTTGCTTTGTGTTTTGATGGAGAAAGGTGGACTTGTGAACGCAGCAAGGGAAAAGTCTGAGTTATACCGTGCAGATTATTGTCAGATTATTACAGCAATTCAATGTTTATGCAAATCCACATTAACAAAAACTATCATTATAATATTTCGAAGGTTGTTGAAATATCACGCTGACAGATTGGGTGCTGCATGGGTCTCGTCATAGCATATAACCAAGACAAGTAGTTAAGTAGGCTACTGGTTTATTCATTTGTATTTTCTTGTTTTAATTAAGTCCAAAGTCATCCTACAAAAAACATTCTTAAAAGTCCTATTTTATGCAGTTTGTGAGCATTAAGTCATGTGATGATGCTGTTACCTTCTCAAAAACATACCTGGAGTTGTGTTTTGTTTCATTAACCGATGTTTAAATAACTATTATTCGTCTGTCTACATCTCCAAAGTTCAAAATGCTCTGTTCCACTGATGTCATCAAGAGGTAGTTTTCAGCAACCTTTTAACCTCTGGGTCAGTAGAGATTGGCAAATTATCCAAATCATTTAAGTGAAAGTATATGAAGTTTACAACAAAACACAGTGGAGCATTTCCTGTATTACCACATGACATCATAAGGTAATTTCAGTTTGAGAGAAGAACTCAGACTAATAAGGCCTGCAGGGTTTGTGTGTTAAACATAGATATCTAGATATGTTTTGTGATGAGGAAACATGATAACATAGATCAAAAAACACATTGTCCAGTCCAGTAAAGTAAAGCCTACAGTAAAAAAGACAAAAAAAGAAGCATGATCTGTAATTATAGCAATGACTCTTGTGCAATCGTCTGCTATAATAAAACAGTATACATTGGTGTATTGTATGTAACTTAATTGTAAATGGATAAAATATTAGCACTGACATACTCTGAAAAAACAAAACTAATATGACAAGATAACAAGACAACATGATTAAAAGCTATAAAAACAATATAAGTATCAATGTCGATGTTACCAGTGCAATAATAATGAGATCTAATTATGGGACCTAGTGAATATTAATTAAAATATGAAGTTAGAAGATTGAATTTTCAGACTACGTTCACAAAGTCTGTCATGCAGCTCCATATGGCACAGATAGTTGTCACAGCAGGTTAAACAGCTTCTACCACACCCACTGCACTAAACAAAAGGTCCATCTTCACAGCTTCTCCTCCCTGATTTCTGCTTCTTTGTGGTAAACATATAAGAGCAGCCGTGGATAGGCCCCCAGTGCTGTAGGAGCCTTTCTCTTTGCGTAGAGGGGAAAAGACACCTGAAGTATTTGACGCTAAATTAGCTTTTCAAAGACAATAATTAGACTTCTCCCCCTAAAGGTAAATTACCTGCTAACCAACTGAACTGTGTTTCTAATTATAGGATCTTGGCCCGCAGCCATTGTCAGGGATCCTCGCTCCTACCAAGAAGATGTAAAACACGGAGAGGAGAAAAAAAGCATCTTGTTGAAACGATAATGCCCCAGAACAAAGAAGGGAAACATGGCACGTGCTTCAGTTTGTCTTCAACATAAACACGGATCTGCACCAGTCGCATTCATACAGTGCTGGAGCATAATGAAGTACAAGAAGTATAGTACTGTGCTTAAGTCTGTACTTTACTTAAGTACATTTTACAGCTGACTTTTTTACTTTCACTTCACAACATTTGAAAGCAGGCATCTATACTTGCTACTCCACTACATTTTTTAACAGGAGTGTAAAGTAAAAACTACTTTGCTATTTTAGGGGTAACATTTGTAATTCATGCTTTGGCTTTGAGCAAGCAAAAATAAATACAAAAAATTAGAATTAAAAAAACGGATTAGTTGCTATGAATGTATGCATCATTTTAAAATCATTATCACTACATTTTAATAAATTAACAAGACTTTTTACTCTTAATGTACTTTTAAATGGGTACTTAAATACTTAATTAATTAATTAGCTAATTTTTCATGTATTCATTTTACTTGAGTAACGTTTTAACTTTGTAACTGTAGTTTTAAGTAACAACATTATATGGAAGTTGTAAAGACCAGGCAGATGTGAGAGACAGAGAGGTCACTGTATGCATATTCCTCACTGCCTTTGTTACTTAACTTACATGAAGAAGATGAAAAAAGTCCACAAGACATTCACATAAACTAATATGATTGTGATACTTGGACACTTGGATTGTATGCAATGTAAAAAAAAAAAAAAAAAAAAAAGGTCAACAAAAATGTGTAAGTGTGTGTGCATCACAACCAGTTACAGTGGTACCTCACCTTACGAAAGACCCTACATATGAAAAATCCAAGTTATGAAACGCCTTCACATTAAATTTCTCTAGATACGAAAGAAAATTCAAGTTACGAAACGCGAAATCTCAAAAATTCGAATAATGTGCTCTCAGATGCACGCCCCGCTGCTATCCCCGCTCAAAGAGCACCTTTCTCGGCCTCTTAGCTCACAGTGTCAACCCTCCGGCTCTTGAATCGGATAGAACCAGAGCCAGGCCCGGGGAAAACCCCGCGGTCATGCCCGCTCAAAGAGCACCTTTCTCGTCCTCTTAGCTCTAGCGCCGAACACGCAAGGAGCGCGGAGACAGGAGCACCGCGAGCACGACATAGAACCGCGACGAACAGGCAGTGTGACGGAGCGCCTGTAGCGCCGTCATTCCCCGACTGGGGTCTCTCTCTCGCTCTCTGGCCCCAGTGCGCGCCTAGACGGCAGAGCACAGAGCGCTTCTCCTGGTTTGCGTAACCAGACTCTGATTCAACTGTTCCCTGCCTATAAACTGTTCTCCGGGATCTGGACTCTGTTTCCCTCCCTGGGGCGTACGAGGGTGCACACTTGGACAGTTGAATCATAGTCTGGTTACGCAAACCAGGAGAAGCGCTCCGTGCTCGGCCGTCTAGGCGCACGCTGGGGCCAGAGAGCGAGAGAGAGACGCCGGTCAGGGAGCCACAAACCGAACACGCACAAACGAACGCAAAAGCCGCACGAAACCAGCGAAGAGCCACACGGGGTGATTTAATCCTGGTCTAGTCCCGGTTTAGTCCAGGTCCAGTCCATGTTTAGACCTGGTTTAGACCTGGTTTAGACCTGGTTTAGACCTGGTTTAGACCTGGTTTAGACCTGGTTTAGTTCTGGTCTAGACCTGGTTTATTCCACGTTTAGTCCTGGCTCTACAGTCTCTTAGCCAATCAGGACGCAGAACACAAAGTTACACTATAAAAAAAATGTTACACTATAAAAAAAAACAACCTTGGAACGAATCAGGCCTTTTCCATTGAAATAGCTACTCAACTTACGAAAAATTCACGTTACGAAACCACTTCTGGAACGAATTAATTTCGTAAGGTGAGGTACCACTGTATTTTAAAGAACTGTGCCAAATTGTTGATTTTGTGAAGAGACAAACACATATTACTATTTTATGCTAGTCTACATAAAAGTATCATGTCTTATTTTCCCCATAATCCTTTTTATGTCATAACTTTTAGATTTTTAGTTAGTCTAGTTAAATTATTTACTTCGGATACACTTATAATAACAACAACAATAATAAAAACCACACATAATTAGCCTTATTAAAGCATGAAGAAAGACTAAATTCACAATGAACAAATATGATTCAGGCCTAGTAACTAGTTAATTTAGGGGTTGCCTTGTAACAACCCCTAAATTAATTGTACATATATATTTATTATCATTATCTTATGTATATAATTGTGTCTCATCTGACAGGTCTATTGCTCTTTGGTTGCTTTTCCATCTATTTTTCTTTTTGTTCTTTTACCCTCTGTTATATATCATATATTATATTTGATGAGTGAGCTACCGTACCCAAAACAATTTCCCTTGTGGATCAATAAAGTTTGTCTAAGTCTAAGTCTACGTAGTTATTGAGCCTGAACCATTCTTGATAAACTATTAATACACACTTTGTTCCTTATGAATTAAGTCTTTGTTTGTGCTTTATTACAGCTAACTGAGGTGTAACTTTTACTTTGATAGAGCAAACTATTCAGGTGGAGGAAAAGACATACAACAGATACAAATGTTTGAGTCAATATTTCATTTCTTGTGTGTGTATTATTGCTAGAATACTACTAGAAACAGTATAATTTAATGTATTTACAATGGAAAACTCCTGCTCTGATGAAGGACAAATCTGAACTGGTGATTACTATTCAATAAGTGCACTATGGCTCTAACTTTGTGATAATTTGGTGCAGGAAATGGGGGATATGTCTGTGCGTATAAACTGTGAATTTTGACAAAGAGGTCTGAAAAACACCGGGTGACAACTGAGCACATTATCTGCATTTTGCATATTTAGCTGCTGAAGTCAAAGCTGGGTAAATTGATTTGTAAGGCTCACAGTGGGGGGAAGGATATTGAATATTTACACTGGGCAGGTAATAAAATGAGATGGGGCGCTCAGCTTGGCCTGTAGGTCCAGCTAATTTCCCTCGCCCACAAGGAGGCACTGTGGCAGCAACACATTTGAATTCAACTGCCGTATCTGACAACCCCACGCTAATTAATATGTAAATTTGACATTGTTTGTTTCCCACCATGTCAAACTTTGATGTGAGGAGAGGCTTCCAGGTTAACTGAGATCTATAGCGCAGATTGAAAGCTCGAGACCTGGCTAACATCTATACGTATCGCTTAGCAACCCTGTATACTTTATTTAAACACAGTGACATTATAGTAGTACCGGGAGACAGCCTAATGATATTATATTAAGTCACAGTAATTGAGGATCCCATCAAAATATGTAATTAAACACTTAAGCGTAATTATCCAGCACAGTAGGAAGCCCCTATGAATTAATTAAAAAACGTCAATACATCAATTATTTGAATTCCTTTGTCCCTTTTCAACTTGTAATAATTAACATTTTAATTGCCTTAATTCGTGATGAGTATTGAAATTCACACTTCTCACAATTGCGCGCTCGGATGCAGGCGCTCTCTCCCTCCCTCCCTCTTGGAATAATGATGAACACTGGTCACATGCAGCCCATTTCAAACACAAACTGGGGAAAAGGAGCAAACATTATATTTCAGTGTGTTTTTCAAAATGATCATTGTTTATTATCTTTTTCCCTGTGCAGATTAAGGGTTTTGTTTAATGGTAATAGATGGTACTTCCTCAAGATCTGAATGTTTAATAACTATATTAAACCACAACTAGACAAGAAAATAAGGCATTGTTTGTCGTGCGTGAATGTCTCCACCGGCCACTTGAGTTCAGAAGGGAATCAATTGTTGTTCACACCATAAAAAGGAAATAATAAAGAGACAAGTGTTTGGTTCCTGCTGTTCACATGCTTTTGTTGTGTCACTGGGCAAGGCATTTTATCACTTCAAGGCAGGAATGGCATCTGGTGTTACAATTTAGGAGATCACTGTAAAATGGAGCCACTAAAATGAGATTAAAACTGAATTATGTCCTCACACCTTAACATCCAATCAATACAGCTCTGGGAAAAAATAAGAGACCGCTGCAAAATGATCAGTTTTTCTGATTTTACGACTTATAGGTTTGTGTTTGGGCAAAAGGAACATTTTTGTTTGAGTCTATAAACTACTGACAACATTTCCTCCAAATTCCAAATAAAAATATTATCGTTTAGAGCATTTATTTGCAGAAAATGACAAATGGTCAAAATAACAAAAAAGATACATGTTTTCAGACCTCAAACAATGCAAAGAAACAAAATCAAATTCATTTTAAAACAACATAATATTAATGTTTACACTTAAAAAGAGTTCAGAAATCAATATTTGGTGCATTAACCCTTATTTTTAATCACAGCTTTCATGCGTCTTGACATGCTCTCCACAAGTCTTTCACATTGTTCTTAGGTGACTTCTCCTGGTGCAAGAACTGAAGTACTGTAGTTCAGCTTTGTGTTTGTGTTGGAATTCAACAGACGCTGGAATGGAATGGCTGTAATACATGTAGAGATGCTGATTTCAGAAAAAAATGCAATGGTCTCTTATTTTTTTCCAGCTCTCTATGTGTGTAGGTTATAGAGAACCAATGAGGATATTAATAATTAAATTACTGGAGTAGTTGTAGTAAAGAGAATAGTTGTTGTAGTACATGTATTTTGACACTTTAGTGTTAGATGTATTTGCTATAGTGCTTCAGATATTGTAGGAGTAGATAAATCTTCTCTCTATATTGTTTATACAGATTGATATCAGTCTGGTCCCCACTCCCTTTGTCATGCCTCAAGCCTGTGATCGTCCAAACAGATTTGTTTTTTTCAGCGACACATGTGAAATGAAGGAGCTCATTGGTCACCTATCATTTACAGTTTAGTGTTTGGCTCATTAATTCTGCAGAAATCTGTCAAGTTTTTTGGCCCACTGTAATATTTTTTATCTTTATTTTTTCTGATATGAACGGACCATGTGTATCACCTGTCAATCACGCCCATCTTCATGTTTACTGTTTTTACATTACAACCAAGAATTTAAAAAATTTCTATAGGCATATTATACATCAATATCAGTTAGCAAAATCGATTGTTCTCAGGTTAAACTCAAATATTAACAACAAAAGGAATTTAAACAGCAAAATATAGCTATATGTATGTAAAACAGAATACCACCATATGCGTTGCCTGTGTGTGCTAGCTAGTAGCTTCCCTTCCCCAGTCTGTTGCGTGGATTTTCTGCAGGCTGTTTGGCTTGTTGCATACCTGGAGAGCACCTTCACATCCTGAGGCCACTACAACATGTCAAAGATACGCTAACGTCACACAAGAACATCACGGGCCCCGCTGGAGCCATTTACCTTTCTGCGAGAAGGTTCAAGATATTAATTAAGATAAATCGCACTCAATTCACATGTTCTGCCATCTGCCTATTTATCAGAATTATGTTAATCATTTCTGTAGGGCACCAGAATTATTAGCTGTTTTGTTGGTAATTTGTATTAACATTCCACCAACTAAATGATTTCACCTCCATATGCAGTGTTTTCTGTCAATTCAATTCATTGGCGCAAGATAGGTCCTTCCCTATAAGTCGACAGGGTGGCCAAAGAATGTATTCAAGAAAATCACGAAATACATACTTTATCTTGAGTATGTTTAACCAACAAAATATGAATTATTAAAAATAGTCAATAGTTTCAATAGTTCTTCTTCTTGAGCTATTTTTAAAGGTGCACTATGTATTTTTTCTGGTTGGAGTCAGGTTGGGATAGACACCTAATCGCCTCCACTGAAATGTTATTGCTTTGCATGTAATATTCCACAATATAGCATTAGTACTGACAATTCATTTACAGGGGGTAAGTATGGAACATTATAGCCAAAGCAATAACATCTCCATGGAGACAATTAGTAGTGGAAAAGTTATATTTAAAGACTATACAAATGTCCTCCTATAATGCCCACTCCAAAAACAAAAAAAAAAATAAAAATAATAATAATAATAATAATAATAATAATAATAATAATAATAATAATAATAATAATAATAATAATAATAATAATAATAATATACCTCAGACTTATATAGAACTTTATGGACACTCAGAAATGCTTTACAAACAATAGGAAGAAACATAAAATAATTGTATCTAGGGCCTCTCAGGACACTGCTTTCACTGTGTGTGTGTGTGTGTGTGTGTGTGTGTGTGTGTGTGTGTGTGTGTGTGTGTGTGTGTGTGTGTGTGCATGCATGCATGTGTGTGTATGTATTGTGTGCAGGGGTATGTGTGTGTGTGTGGGAGGGGGGGTGTATGCGCTCTTCACGGCCAATAGATGAGGTGCTTAATTAAACTCTGAGGAGATAATTAAGACTTGCTGGTGCTCGGATGGCGTTGTGTCTGTGGCAGTATGTGGGGCAGGTCGACAGGTGGCACCTGTCTAGGGCAGATGACCGGGCAACATACTGGATCCTGTTTATGAAGCTATGGCAAATTCTATAGCTTCCCCAAAGAGTAAATAGGATAACAAAGGTAATTTATTTGTACTGTTGTTGAGAACATCATTATTATATGCATATTTTTTAAATTGTTAATTATTTGTGAAAAATGTTGTATGAAAGGCCATAGTTTTGGAGTTAATAACATTAATGCCTTACACTTGTGCTTTACAGGCTCACCAAAGCCTCTCTAAATACTAGTCATTATTCACACTTGTAGCCACAGCTGCCCTGGGACAGACAAAGTGAGACTGCCAATCTGCGCTATTGGCCATTCCGACCATCACCATTCACTTCCACATTAGGCAATATGAGTGAAGTGTCTTGCCTTGCCACACAATGACTGAATTTGATCCAAGTCAGAATCGATCCTTCATCTTCAGGCTGAGCCACTGCTGCTTATTTTAGGTTATAGGTTGGAGAGTGAAATCAAAATTGTTCCGATATTTCTTTATATACAACCATAAACAATTAACTTTTTATCTAAAAAATACTGCTTTAGAAACACTTTGCTCATTTTAGATATTGTGTAGAGTTAATTAAGATAAGAAATGAGGAAAGTCCATTAATTCTATGCCAATACCATTTCTGGTACTGCATCCTAATATATACATGGAAGAGATTAGCCTCTTCTAAAGTTTATAATAAAGGTATATGAGGTTGTGATTGTAGCTAAAAGTTAAAGCTGTGAATCTACAACAGTCACTTCTTGTGTTATAAGATTGTTCATTGACTGTCTAACACCTTTAAAATGGACTTTGCTGAAGCCGGCGGGTGTGGGGAAAAATCACTGAATTTAATCAGACCTGTTCAGCTGTGAAATTTCAAGGTTTTGGCTTTTTGTGGGAGCACCATTTTATATATAGGCTAACTAACAGTAATACTACAAAAAATCTGACCCCTGTTTGGAAAATACATTTAGATTAAGTTATATTAATTTGTCTGGCAACATTATTAGGCCAACGGTTCTCAAACTGAGGCACACACACTTACTGTTTTTTCCCAGCCACTACTCATGTGTAAATATAATGTACAACTTTCTTGAACTTTGACATATCTGTTTTTATCTTTGGCCTGAGCCAGTAAAAGAGTAACACAACTGGCCAGCAGGGGAGAGAACACTCCCCCCAAAAATATTACACCTACATGCACATGCTTAGTCCAATCATGCTGAAATTTGAATCACTAATGTGTGATCTCGGCCTGAATATAATATACAATAAAGCATATGAAAAGTGGGCTCCAGAGTGCCCCCTACCATACAAATGCAAATCAACCATTAAAAATAAAAGCATTTTTTCCCAGATTAAAAAAACAAACATATATTATTATTTTTTCTATTTCCACTTTATCAATTAATAAAAATCAAGTGATTGCAGCTGTGCCTGGAAGGTGAATTAAAGTTCTGACATCCGAAACAATAAATATGAATAAATACTACAGACATTTAAGAGAACAACATGATGTTAAAACTATTTTTGTTTTATTTTTTCATAATGCCAAAGGTAAAGGGTAATGTTTGGAGGTGCTTTAGCACTGGTAGTAGTGCTGGAGCACCCTTCTCTGCTCATTCACTATGGCCACTCCGTTTTGATGGCTGGATGGCTGTGCATCTTCACTTTCACCACAAAACCTCAGGAGATGTATCTCTTCTAGTGCTGAAAAGAGGTCAGCAGACAGCTCCTGCACCTTCCTTCACAATTTCTCATTTTCTCTGTGGGTTGCATCTCCACCAACTCCAGTACCAGTGGTTGGAAAGTCTCCGCAGGCCTCTGGATCTGACCTGTTTGCGTTTCTCATCACAGTGATGATATTGTCCTGTGTTATTCTTTCATCTTTTCAACAACTTTACTGGTACTGGATAGCTCTTGTTTGAGCTGGACACTTTCTCTCTCTTTGTATACATTAATTTGGGTCTCCAGCTCTTTGTCTTTCTTCTGGAGAGAAGCTTTGAATTCTTGCATCTCCAAGTTGTTAGTCTTATTTCTGACTTTTCTGGAGTTTGCAAGCTCTTGCATCAGCTGCACATTTTCCTTTACTTTGGAGATGTACAGGTACCGGATCTCCTTATGTGCATTAATCTGGTCTTGCAGTTGCTTGTCTTTCTTCTGGAGAGAATCATTGCATTTTTTCAACTCCAGGTCTTTTTTTTGGGGGGTTGATTCTCTCCTGAGACCTAAGCGTGAGGTCCACAGAATTGCTTATTTTGGACCAACCAGACTTCTGTCCTCTGGGTTTGAGGACTCCTGGATGTCGAGAGAAACCAGTTGGGTCTCCTGTGGCTCTTGACTGCTCCCTGTTGTTGTGGGGCAGAGCAGAGCCTCCAGGTGAAAGCCCTTGTCGTAGAGGCAGGCGTCGTCCTCTAACGTGTAGAGGTACCAGGGCTTGGTTGAGAAAGATATAGAGCTATCCATGTTTGTGTGCGTGTTCACCAGGGTGAGAGGTTATGAGCCAAACTAAAGTGTGTCGCTCTTGAACATAGTTTTCATTTCCATGGTGTTTGGTGACCAAGGTTTCTATGGTTTCTTCTTCTTATTTTTTTTTTCTCTGTAGGAAATCACATTTTCACCCCCTGAATGGGGGTGGCACTATAGCACCCCCTACCAAAAACATGAAATGTCATCATTATCGGATTTGTACCAAATTTGGGAATTGCATTCTATGCATAGCTATAAGCAAAAAATATATATTATGGACATGGGTCATTTTTCACCGTTGGCCAGCAGGAGTGCAAAGACTCAACAAAAAAAGGTTTTATTTTAAATCTTACATGCACATGCTTAGTCCGATCATGCTGAAATTTGGATCACTATTGTGTGATCTTGTCCTGAATATAATGCACTATAAAGCATCTGACAAGTCTACATTATAGCGCCCCCTACCATAGACATGAAACGTCATCATTATCGGACTTGAACAAAATTTGGGGATTAAATTCTATGAATGATGACAAGCAAAAAAAAAAAACAAAACAAAAAACAAAACAAAACTTTAATACAGACATGGGGCATTTTTCACAGTTGACCAGCAGGGGTGCAAAAATGGGTGAGTGGTTCCTTGATGTAAAGCACTTTGAGGGCCTTCAAGGTGGAAAAGTGCTTTAGAAAAATAATAATAATTTACTGTATTTCTTATTTTCTCTCATATCAACACAATGGCACAATACCCTTCAAACAACTGCCCATGCTCATGTCTTTCTGCATTTTAGTTTTTATCAAATATCTTGTGAACTTACTACTACTATTATCAGAATTTCTGTTGTAATAAAAAAGAAAGAAAGAAAGAAAGAAAAAACATGCAAAACTTGTCTCTCAAACAGTTCACAGGAGGCAGATGTCTTTTACATTTCCTATATCCACTCACTGAAGTCACTCTCCAGTCTGTCCTCCAGTTTGCTACATCTGGTACATGGCACGTACATAGGCCAGTATATGTGGCAGAGGTTGCCTGGCTTCTTTCCACTTCGCCAGGACTAAAGCAGGGCATCACTAGCTCCCTCTTAGCTCCACCACCACCACCACCACCACCACAGCTAATGAGGGTTAGCGCAGGGCCAGACCAATACCGTGTGATTAAATTTAGATGTGGGGGGAGATCTTGACCCACGTCTAAGTGACATTTACCCAGGAGAAACTCTGTGCAGCTCGGGCTTATTAACCTTTTATAGATCCAAGCACAGCCGTCCTTCTTAATTGGTGATTGGATTATTAAATACAACCAAAATCAGAGGCTTGGTCTGAGGAGAGGGCCAGGCCGGTGACAATATGTGCACATGCTCCCATTTAGAAAGACTGCTCTAGGTCTGTCCGTGGGATGCAGTAACAGAGAAGTAACTGAAGTAACTAAATGCTTTTACTCAAATTATTTAGTAGTAATGAACATGTACTTCAAAAAGAGCCTTGATCAGATTCACATTTACACTCTTGCTTCTTTGGTTGTAGGCCTATATTGTTTTAAATGTATACATAGACTGTTTTGAATCTATCATAGGTAAATGCAATAGTGAAAAGGAAAAAATGGCCCATATTATACAATTTTCAGATCTGTGTTATAATGTTGTTTCCAAATAAAAATCATATCTGGAGTTTTGTTTTGTTTCATTCACATGTTTAACACACAAACCCTGCATATTTAGTTTGAGTTCTTCTCTCAAACTGAAAACACTCTGTCATGTCATATAGTAATACAGAAAGTGCTGTGTTTTTAAACTCCATACACCTTCACTAAAGTCACTTGGATCATTTCAGCCCTGGAATCGCTGATCTCTACTAAACTAAAGGTAAAAAGGAGCTGTTAACTTGAATACTACAGCTTCATGACATCTCAAGGTGGAAGAGAGCATTTTGAGTGTTGGAGATATAGACAGAATAATAAAGGATCACTCAAACATGTGTGAATGAAACAAAACAACTCTGGGTATGTTTTTGATGAGGTAACAACATTCTAACATAACTTAAATCTCACAAGAACCGATTTTGCGTAGTATAGGACCTTTAAACAGAGCAACACTGAAGTAGAATTTGAAGTACTTTTACAGTTAAATATGAGTACTTTTCCACTTCGTAAACTACAGTATAAAAATCAGTCAAATCAGGTCTTGAGAAATTCCAAAAGATGAGATTACTTTAGAAAAAAACTCACTTGTTATTCAAATCATAACGCTCCAATTAGACTGCATTAGACAAGGTGAAACTACATCTTTTAATCTGCTTTGTAATCAAGAGCTATGAAAATGTTTTGTGCTTTTTGCAAATCATTTTAATTACATACACAACTGTTTACCGATTTAAGTGATTGGTGTTAAAGGGACAGTGTGTAGGATTCGTGGCGCATAGGTGGTTACTAGCTATTCCACTTCCTCTTTTGGCTATGGCAGACCTCGAGGGTCACCCGGACGCGACGTACCGCCGAGATCGCGCGTGCCCGCGCACGAACCGCGCACCGCTGTATACATAAAGCGCGGTCCCCCGTTCACTTTTTTTTTTCTTTTCGCATGAAAACACACAATCCCGATCATGATTCATGACAATCTACACATCAAATGAAACCTTACAGTCTCCTCTTTTTGACTATGCAATTCATTTCCCTGCAAAACAATCACTCCCCGAGCACATGGGGCTTTTATACGGAAAAGCACAAAACTTAGCTTACTTAGCTTACCTTTGAAGGCTCTGCACAGGTCAAACTCTGTATTTCATCATAAACTTGGTCTCAATCTGTCCATAAGGATCCAGCGAATAAAATCCAGTAAAACAATTTAGTCCAAAATACGTGTTGTATCCATTACGATGTGTGATCCGGCAGCATGCTTCTTTACACAGGCTCCCCCCTTCCCCCTCCCCTTCCCCTTCTCTCCTTCTGTCCTTCACTCCCAAACGCAGCGCGGCTAAGCAGCTGTTAGCAGGAGCCGAGGCGAAGGATGAGCCCAAATGTCCTTCTGTGGCTCTCGTATTCAAAATGGCTGCCTCTATATGGGGAAGATCCCCCTTTTATGTGACTATATCTAAGTCCAAAAGAATACTTTGATTTCATGATGGAAGTGAAAAGGCTAGGAAAACAATGTATTTTTGAATGGGTATCTTCAATTTCAGTAATTAACAGGTAAAAATCTTACACACTGTCCCTTTAAATTACAAAAAAACTCCCCACAAACACAGGTTGGTGTGACCTACTATTTGACACTACCATTTCCCCATCTGCTCCTTTCTTTGCAATTATTACACATGGTTTGTTTACAATGTGTTTAAATAAAAGCTGGATGTGTCTGATATAATTACAACAGATTTCCCCAGCAGTTTTGAAGCATCTCACGTTGATAGCAAGACACTTTTATGGACTTCTTACGGTCCGTTAAGATGACCGACAAGGCTTGGGAACATTGCATTTGCGTCGTATACTTCACACAACTGTCTGGCGAAGGGGGATCAACATATTCGAAATGAGCAGACATAATCCTTCTGAATGTGGAGTTAAGCCATTTCATAATTAGCAGATTTTCTAATGTATGCCAGGCTTTAATGACCTTTGCAAATGAGAATGGTTGTTTGAATTTCAATCCTTCACATGGTTTTATCCCCAGCTGTATCTCAGAATCGGTTGATGTTATGCGAGGAGCTTAATGAACAAGTGCCTGTGAATGGAAAAATGATGAGCTGAAGCCAGGGGAAGATTGCAAAACGCATTTCCACACCTTGGATATCATAATCATGGTCGTAAGTGGTGTCCCTCTGACCCGTTAACATTGCATTTCAAGCCTTTTGGTCCAATTAGGTACACGTTTGGTTCGCCTTTCTCTCATCAGCTCGCCATTAGCATTTTATAGCACGGAGAGAGGCGAGGCACTCAAATGGACCACAAGCTTTAACTACAGTAGATGAGCAAATTATCGCTGATCGAAAAGTAAAAGTGACTATTACAGAAAGAGATGTGATATACAGACTGATAAACTGTCTCAAAGTTTAGTACGTATATGTGCAAGCTAATAGAAAGGCACAAACAGTGGAGTACTGCTTTTGATATAGGGATCATTAACTAAACCAGGAGGCAGGCAGATCGGTGAGATCCAGGTTGGCAATGCAATGAAGGAAAAACATAAATTTGTTTTGGAAAATGTATTGATGGAGAGCAGAGAGATGGAGAGGTGAGTTATGGTTCTTCAGAAAGAGAGAATATACAAGACTATAACAAGTGGGTAGAGAATAGCTGAAAGTGATACTAAAGTAAGAGTAAATGTACTTCAAAGTAGAGAGTACAAGAGTAGTGGTCCAGGGAAATAGTTAAAGGAAAAGTAACGTTTTTTTACAATCTGAGCCTTCTTTCGGTAATAAAACAAGTAGTTTTACTCACCCATAGCACTTTGGTGTCAATTAAAGCAGTATCGTAGAAGTTATGTTGAAGCCGTTCTGTTCTACTAATGATCCCGTATCCGTTAACATGGTGCTCGGGGCATTACTTTGCGGTCTCCAAATAACACAAACTTGAGCACTTTTCAAATCACAGAAGATCGCTGTGTCAGCGTAGACTTTTAGTGGATTCCAAAACGGCCTGAAACCTGATATGCAGCTATAGTTTCATTTGATGATGTCATCAGAGAGGACAGTGCGCATGTGTGAACTCAGCTGTTTTTGTAAACACCACTAGTCCGAAAGAAGCTAACACCGCTCTGAACTTTACTTTTCTGTTGCAATATCGGGTTAAGATTAAGATTAAGATTAATTTTAGGCTTAAGCCTTTATTGGTCTCACACACAATGACACACAGTGACACACGGGAGAAATTTGACTTCTGCATTTGACCCATCCTTTTTCAGGAGCAGTGAGCAGCCATCTTTTTTCGGCGCCCGGGTGGCAGTACCGTGAAGGGTCTTGCCCAAGGACCCACACTGGTTAGCTCATTGCCCGGGGGGTTTCAGGCCGTTTTGGAATCTACTAAAAGTCTACGCTGACACAGCGATCTTCTGTGATTTGAAAAGTGCTAAAGTTTGTGTTATTTGGAGACCGCAAAGCAGTGCCCCGGGCACTCATGCTAACGGATACGGGATCATTAGTAGAACAGAACGGCTACAACATAACTTGTACGATACTGCTCCAATTGACACCAAAGTGCTATGGGTGAGTAAAACTAGTTTACTTGTTTTATTGCCGAAAGAATGATCAGATTGTAAAAAAAGGTTACTTTTCCTTTAAGTAAGACTTGATTTGAGAGTTGAGTGCATTTGGGGAAACTACTTCTCAAGTAAGAGTAACTGGAAATGTCTGAATGTGGCATAGATTTATAATTATAACTTAATGCAATTTGAAGGAGAAAAAATAATAATAAATGTACAAAACCTGGTATTTTCAAAGGATAGACCACAAAAAAAAACTAAATCATACCTGAAGGAAGGCTTTGTTGTAAAACTCTGGTCACCTGTAGACTTACTCATACTGAAGTAAGCCGTACTGTAAAACATTAAATATTGAGTAAAAGTACAGTGTTTGAAAATTACTCAGAGAAGTACAATTATATGAAAAAGTTACTCAAGTAAACACCCACCTCTTTTTATGTAACTTTAACCTTTTAGGTGGACATAACATTGGACAAGGAACTTTTAAGCTACTGTAAACTCCTGAAAATGGTTTAAGATAGGTCTGTAAAGTAATTTAAAAATCTACGCAATATTGATATTATTTCTACTGTGTCAGAATGTACTTCATGAAAATGGCTTTAGACTGATATCCAACTGTAACTGGAGCATTTCTTGTGGACTTTAGGATATTCGCCTTACGAAAGCTAAACGCCATGGCGACGACTGATGTATTTAAGGTTCCTCCGTCACGCTGCTAAACTCCAGCCTCGTCGAACTCTCTAAGACGCCACGTAGCTGCTCCTGCCATAAATCACCAACACTGGCTGTAGCTTTAGCTCTATCTCTATCTTCCTCTAATCTGTCTGGGATTTCATGTGTGTTAACATCGGCACAAATGTAGCTAGGAAACACTCCAACAGCACTACACAAATGTCCCAATATATTAACTAGACAATAAACAACCTATTCACTCCAGGGATTTGCATGGGAAACGTGAGTATTATGCCACAAGACAAGCCCTGAGCTCTCCGCTGCCTGGAGGGATGGATTCAGACATGATCTTTTGTTAGGAGGATATGGCAGAGGCACTCACAAGAACACGCTAGCTTTTTGGCAGATCTGAGCTCACAATGCTGTAGATTAGCGTTAGCCTGACCAGAGAGCGGCAGTGAGCTAATTGCTTAATTAGCTGACCCAATTCCATAAGCTTCTTTTAGCACATTAGCACAGCACAAGCTATGGAACAAATAGATGCTGTTTGTTTATGGAATTACAATAATGAGGATCAAACGAAACACATACGGTCAATGGCACTGCTTTTTGACGACGACGTGCTTACATAGAAGCAAAAAGATGTGAGGATGCCCAAAAAGTAAAGCAGGTTTGTAAATATGATGTGCCAATCCTAAAATGTATACACATGCAAATATTGTGAAACTCTGTTATCCCCCTCACTCCAATCCCCCCTTTTTTTTCAATTTATTTTATTTTTTTTCTAATTTATTTTATTTATCTTTTTTCCAAATTTTATTTTATTATTTAATTACTCTATTTGTATTTTTTGTTTGTATGTGTGGTATTTTATGTCATGTCTTTGTTTAATTTGGTATTAATGTGCTCAAAATGATCAAAATTATACATAAAAAAAAGAATAAATAAGATATTTAAAAATGTGTTTTGGTAACCATTATAAAACATAATTATTTGTAGCTTCATCTGAATTCATTTGCTAATGAACAATGAAACAATTAAGGCACTTTGGGGAAATACAGGTGACCGATCTCTCCATATTTCTGGACATGGAGCAGCAAGGGACAAACTAGAACAGGGGGCCATGCATTAGATTGAGTGAGTGATGATTGAAATGGATTAATTTACATTTCCTGCTTGCACACTTTACATACATGATCTCCGCAGCACAGGGAGTTCTGGGCAAAAGAGCACTATTTGTATGAGATGAACTCATCTATATGCTAATTCATTGGCATGTAGACCTGCTTCATTTCTCCCATTCAGGACTGTTTACCTATTAGTTCTTATAGATGCAGTGGGAATTGCAATATTAAAACCAAAAAGCTAAAGGAATACAAGGCATTAGTGGTACATCAGTTGTTATTATATTTATATTAGTGACTCCAGAATTGGCCTTTGTTTAAGTCTGAGCCAACAGCACAATTTTCAAAACACTTAGTACACATAAACTAGATTTCACTTAAAGAGGCAGGATGGAGAATTTGAATGGAAAATGAATTATGATAACCCTTGTATACACAAACTTGGCACCAGTATTTTTCAGTTAGGGCATAGGCACTCTGAACAATTGTTTTAAATCATTCTTTCACTCTTTTGTTCAAAGGATGCACATACTCAATATTTGTGTTTCTATATACTCTAATTACAGCAGTATTATACAATAAAGTGCAAGTCAGACATGTTTTGATTTATGGGTGCAAATCCTTTATGCTACACGCTATGATATAAATGGCTGCAGAGGACTCAGGTTGCGGGTTTGATACCAAGTTCATTGGGCAAGACAAGCAATTAGTAAACGTGTCAAGATAAAACATTTTGAAGAGTTATATATTGCTGAAGTAAACACAGACAATACCAAATCATAAGCAGAATTATCCCCCAAAACTATTGTAAATGTACGTGAAGAGTCCCTCAGTCGTCCAGGTAGAATCCATGATAAATGTAAAATATTGTAAAATCCAAAATGAGGTGAAATATACACATAGCACAAGTTCATAATTCAACTCTCTATGGCTCAAATCTCATCATATTTCAAAAAATATATATAGAAAATAAAGGAAAAAAAAATCTCTATAGCACAAAAAGGTAAGCACAATAAATATTAACCCCCAAAAAGTACTGTTCCATCTGTCATGTACTGAAAGATAAATCAATGTAGTAATTATAATGGCAGGCCTAATTGGGTGAATTTGTGATTCTAAATTACACCTTGTAAATGAATGGAAACATAGTCATATCTATAAGTTCACTTTTCCCTCTTAAGGCCTAAAGTTGTGGATATATGGCTCCACAAATCTGCAACACCTAACAGGATCAAACCAAAATGTATGTGTGAATTAATGTGAATTTTGTAATACAGTACATTATAGTTTCTAAGCTTTTGTCAATCAGTGACTTGTGTATTTCGCTGCAGTATAAGCTGATTCAAATAAGCCTGAGCTGACATGGAAGCAAAAATATCTCATGCAAGCCCAGGTTTTATGTCTCCTCTTGTACCAAACATCTTCAAACTATAAGAGTGACAGGCATAAGATCATTGGACAAGTGCGGAGTAAATGCTAATGTAATTTTAACATGAGGCGCGCTAAAAGAGATCCAATCAGCCCGCCCCGAAACGGGCTGCTGTTGTGTTTAAAGGGGATGACAAGCCTCTTTTCTTATTGTCTATGTAATTCTCCAAAATTGCCACTTACAGCCACTAAGAGCCTGGCTGTTTCATGTGCGCGGGCTTCCTCTGGTCTGCGCTCCTCATCCCATTTCGACTTCCAAAAGTGCCACCACTTCATTAACCTTGCCATGCGCCAGATAAGAGAGGCAGCGCATCAAAGTGGACGGTCCGGCGAAAGAAGGGAGGGAGGGAGGGATGGAGGGAGAGGGGGAGAGGAGGAGGGAGAGACAAACCCATCCGACATGAAGAAAAGCTTTGTGTTGGCCACTGACTGTCATTCATTGTCATTGTTTTCGCTCAATAGGGACTGAACACTATAGCGTATATCTTTGGGAGAAAAGCAGGTAGTGGACCGACTCAGAGCCACAAAGTAACTGGGTACTTATATTTATGGAGCTAACAGAACATGTAAAAATAGTAGTTTTTTCTGAGAGTCTCAAGTAGATTAGTTTTGACTTTGATTATTATGAACGTTACAAAACAGTATCTACACTAGATTAAAGGTGCACTATGTCTCTTCTGGTGGAGGGTCTGCCACCTGTTGTCCCTATATACTTTGCCTGCATTGTTCCAGAGTATGGCAGTAAACATGTTCATGACTATATGTAGTTGACACCAACAGTTACAGGTCATATCTGCGGAGAGGCTAGCCCAAACACAATGATTTTTTTTTTCATTTATTCTTTGCAACAGAACCCTCTGTACATGTATTTGAATAAAGATAGATCAGTTTGAGGGAATACTGTATGAAGCAGTAGTTATAAAATTCAATATAAGTATAAATATAGATTTAAAAAAATTGTGTTAGGGATAGTGGTAACAGACGTGGCTATAGTTCCCCTACAACCACAAGACTGCATGCTTCTCTTGTGTCCTTGGGCAATACTCTTCACTTTTTTGCCTTTCTGTGCGACTGATGCTTTTTCAAACTTAGCTCTTATTATTATTATTATTATTTGAATAATAATTGTTGTTTCAGACAGACCTATTGTACTTTCTATGTTTTTAATTTTATTTTTTCAGTTTTACTAATACCACACTGTATTCACAGGAATCAAAGCTGCAATTAAAGCACTCTTGAATCCTTTGGGGGTTTTTTCACCACTGAGTTCCTACCTGAGTAATACATGTATGAAGTACTGCCTGGTGCCTACACACGATAAATTTAACTCAAACCATCAAAGCCAACTTCCCTGAAATGAGCTACAAATCCCAACTTCTCCTGAAAGAGCGTGAAGGCGTTTGGTGTAAAATGTATTAACCCGAGTCACAATATTGTTTTACTTGCACCACATACAAATCTCTCTCGCGCTGTATTTAATCCCTCTACCCACAGTTTCCCCAGAATGTCGGATATAAATTATTTTCCTTTGGTGGAAACAGCAAATCCCTGTCTGGATTCTGTTAAAAGGCTTAAAATGTCACTAAATGCCAGGGCTGAGACTTCTGCTAACACGTAGGTCTGTGAGACAAGATGTTCAAGCACAGAAACTTACCTGAAATTGATGAGGTTAACATTCTTATCACCAAAATGGAGCTTATGTGAAAGTGGATATTGAAAAATGGCCAGGTAACCCCCCCGTATTAGCGGCTATCACGCGGATTAGCAACATAAACACCAATTAATTGTTTATTGTCAACGGCTTTGAGAAAACATGTTACAGCGCATAAATTAAAAGGATTTGGAGTGAGTTTGTGGTGAGAAGTAGAGGGCTGTGGCTGCGCAGTGGGAGGGAGCTTTTAACTCTAATGAACAGAGCAGTGTGTGGAGTCAAAGGGACAAATGGACAAAAGGAGCAGAAATATTTGAACTTTATGCATTTGTGGGGTTATTGCATAGATGAATAACCATACTGTTACTACAAAGTGCTGCATTTACTCAGAAGTGAATGAACATAAACTTGAACTTAAAATAGTACAATTAAGTTTAAAGACACATATTATGCTTGAGCCTGCTATATACAGTATAGTTATAATCTATAATACCTGTGGATCATTATGTTGTAATCTGCACATTCTAAATCGCAATATTCATCTAAATCTATTTAATAAAAGAAAGAGTCTGCTGACTTCTGCGTTAGAAAACTGTGGTATGCAATGGGCGCTGATATTGTCGTAAACGTCATCACAACGAAGCTGCATAACACACTAGGGCGTGGCAGATTTTTTTTTCTTTTTTCTACCCCCAAAAAAAAGCAATGCTGCTGAATCCTATACTTATCACTAATTAAGAAAGTAAAATTGGAGAACGAAGTAGCAGAGATAAAAGATAAAAGAAGAAATTCAATTTGTCAACTGGACAAAGTTTGTTTGGTCGAAAACGTTTCGCCGCTCATCCGAGAGGCTTCGTCAGCTCTAATTAGAATGCTGGTAAGACGCTTGCTTATATCTTGCTGCAGGGAGGAGCTAACTAGCTAACTACTTTCCGAAACTATCTCATTGGTTTCAGTCTTTTGTTTCTCTGGCGTCTACATTACCATACCTATTCATCCCTTCAACGACTGTTTTTCACACCTCTGGCCCTGACCTGGCAAGTAGCCAGAGAGCAAAAAATGGAACAGAAGAATGTAATTTACATTTTGTCAGTTAGAACATTGTCTCAAAGTAAATGTTATTAAAGCAATTATTTAATTAATATTAGCCAAAAATGTATTTTATGAGAAAAATGTATGAATACGACTTGTAAAGGTAGTGTGTTGGTTTCGGATGGCTTAAGCTGAAGAGAGGAAAATAAATCAGCTTAAAACAATAATATTTTAGTCCATCCATGTCACAGGACTCTGCAAACGGATGGGCTTTAAAATAATAAAATAAAGTCTGGGAACGTCTAAAGAGATTTAAAAGTCAAATTTGACAGACAAATTTACCAGCTTTATCATTTCAATATTTTTTTAATTATCCAGATTGGGCCAGGCAGCTGGGGGGATGTTCGGTGTCATGTTACGATACCCCCATCCCTGTTTGAAAAGTTCACCCCCAAAAAACGCTGTAAATCCAAAAGCTCAGGTGTAAATGAGTCATTTAGGGACATCCAGATGAGTTTCCGAAGCGTGTTATAGCAGCACGGAAAGGCCTGTCACTGAAATTTGAAATGGGGGACAAAGGGCCACAGGAGCAAATAGGTTTTCCGACACCATCCTGGGAGCGCCTTGCCAGTGTGAATTTAGAGCTAAAATATAGAGCACGGATTCGACCTGGGAGGCAGCACATTGGAGACTGGAGTGAGACATTTTGCTATCTATTAAGAGTAGCGTTATGTATATATTGTATTTTGAAGGAATTTCACTGATCCACAAAACCTAGCAGGCGACGGATAAGAGCTCGGGCCTATATTTGAGAGCTTGTGGTAGCCAAGTCGGATGGAAGTTACTGAGAAAAAGTCTGGCGAAATCCTGCATGCTAGCTGATAACACGCAAGGATTAAGGATGTTTAAGGCAAGTGAAAATTATTCATTTGAGATGGATGAAAACCGCTCTTGTCAAGTCTACCAGTCATGCACTTTATACAGTACATTTCCACCACGAAGCCATGCATAATTTCTGCTCAATGCAAATTTCTACACAGTGAAAATCGGGAGCGTATTTACTTTTACTTCAGCTAACATTCTCTGTCACACAAAATGGATCATCTCTATTGAATCGGGAACAAAACAATGCAATTTGGGTTTATTTTCTTTTTTTTTCTTTTTTTTTGTGTGTGTGCATAAACTGAGAATCTAATTTTGTGTAACACCAGATATCATTGCTGTAGGATAAAAGCAACTGAGAAGGTGTGTTAAGAAAAGTGATATTGCTTTTGGGTTTCCACATTTGGAGTCGAACTAAGTGATTTCCATATTTTAGTTGTTTTATCTTTAAACGGGCAAAACAAACTGAGAAAAAAATTACAGTGTTGACCTTTAGTGTTGATCCTGTGTAGATGAGTCTGTTTATCCAGGTTTGGAACTAGCCCAAAGAAGTAATACAATACAAGTTTATTAAAGTTTGCCTACTCAAATCTCACCTTACAGCAAGAGCATTGGGTCAAAAATACTACAACTAGGGCTGTATTAACTAAAGAAATTCTTGGTTGACTAAGAAATGTCCTGCCAATTGATTAATCCACTAAAAAGAGGGCGGGGCAAAAGCGCTCGAAAATTATTACGTATCTCTATTGCTACGTTTATACGGCGACGATAAAAACAGAAGACGCAAAAGTGGCGTCTCGTCTTCAATTTTGTATCCCCGTTTAGACGAGCGTTCTCAACAGGAAATGTTTGTTTATACGAAGACGCAAAAGTGGGCGAATTCGATTGAATATGCATGCCAGGCCGCTAATATAATGTCAGAGCTACCTTTTTCAGGACACCGACAGGGGCTCTCATTACAGTTGTTTCGCCCTCGATGTAGGGTCGGAGCTCTTCGCTTAATGCAACAAGAGCTTGTTTAGTCATTCTGAAGTTTTCCACCCAAGCACTGTCATCAACTAATCCATTCTCAAAATTGTCCCACCACTGACTGGTTCTGCCCGGTCTTGTCCAAACTCGCCTCTGTCGCCTGCGACGTATTGTTATTGTTTTTACCGGCTTGGCGCATCAGGTCAGCTGTATGCGGCGTGAACATGTTTTGCGCTTCTTGCCGTTTAGACGGAGACGCGACCCGGGCTGTCTTCAAAACTCCACACTCTGGAAGGAGTCTTCAGATTTTTGAGGTTTCAGAGCCCGACGGCGGCGCCGCCGTGTAAACGAAAGACACTTCCGATAGAATATTTTGTCGTATTCAGTCGCAATCGTCCTTGTCTAAACGGCCCCTAAGAGTTCATGCAAAAAGTAAATTTCTCCTGTGTGAGATCAATAAAGTCTTATCTTATCTATCTTATCTTAAAACAACTATTTATGCACAAAAATGTACTGGAAAATTTGGTGTAGATTTTTAACTGTACCTCATGTGGTTCTGTCTATTTATCCAGGCTTGGAACTGGCACAAAGAAGTAGTAAAAATAAGAGTAGTAGCAGAAATAGCACTACTGGTTGTACACTAGAATAGTTTTTATAGGCAGATAACAATAACAGGGGTTGAAGGTTATCAAAGAAGCTGCACAAAATGTCACCTCACAGCAAGAAAGTCCTGGGTATCAGAAGTACAAGAAGTCAGAACAGAAGTAGCAGAGGCTGAAGTAGAAGTATTAATAGTTTGGTAACAGTTTGGTAGTAATACTATACTAGTGGACTCAAATACTGAGTTTAATGTTTGTAGTGATAGAAGCAAAGAAATCAACTGCCATACCCCGAGAGAGTGTTACAAAGTTTAATTAGTGTTTTAAACAACACAAAGTCTAAATAAAATACCTAAGAAAAGCGTCTCAAGAGCCATTTTGGAAAAAAATCTTTGAGGAAAGAAATATGAAAGTATGTTTGACCTTTGACCTAGACAGTTGTAACAGTTAAGAACATATGAAATAATAGCAGTTTTGTTATGTTAATGAAATGATAGGGTGAATAGTATGTCTGTAATATCTGTAACAGTAACAGCCACAGTAATAGTAATAGTTATATTAATATCTTAGACTTAGACAAACTTTATTGATCCACAAGGGAAAATTATTTGAGTAGCAATAGTAATAGTAATAATAATAATAGCAACAGCAGCAGTAATAACAGTCACATATATATATATATTTTTTTTTTAAAATATCCTTTATTTATCCCTGTAGGGAAATTATTCCTCTGCATCCTTTCAGGAGCTTAATAAGACTCAAAATCGTCACTCTATGGCAAGTGTAAAAACAATTCCAGCCAAATTATCTGCTCAGACTTGTGATTGTAATTACTGTTATTTAAGTCACAGATTCTCATTCTTACCTCACCTATGTTTGACCTTTGACCTAGACAGTTGTAACAGTTAAGAGCATAAGTAATAATAGCAGTCTTGTTATATTAATGATTTAATGATTTGACAGGGTTAACAGTAAGTCTGTAATACACGTAAGCGTAATAGTAATAGACATAGTAATAGCAATTACGAAGAGCTTGGTAGGTCCAGTTGTTTTGATTGACTTGGTGATGGTGTTTTCTAGTTGGACGTCTCAAGACTTGTTTTAATGAATTAATAACACTAACTGTAATAGTATTAGTATTAGTAATAGTAATAGACATAGTAATAGTAATAGCAATAGTAATAGTAAAAGTAACAATAACAGTAATAGCAGCAGTAATAACAGTCATACATTTTAATAAGAGAAAAATTGTCACTCTAAAAATAATTCCAGCCCAATTATCCGCGCAGACTTGTGATTGTAATTAGTGTTTTTTTAAGTCACAGAGTCTCACCTTGAGTGTGAGCCCTGTAGCGCTCACTGTAAATCAGCCCGTCTCTATACAAATATTATGATCTCTCTGATGAGAATTAAGTCTCCGTCTGGATGGCCAATAAATTAGAGGCACGCTTCTCGTTTACTCATCAGAGCTAATGAGCCTGATAAAATTACCACGAGGATCATAATTACAGGCTAGTGGCAGAGGCGCTGGCAGCCACTGGAAGCACACGACACACACAATTAGAAGAGACCATTTCGATGTATGCAAGCTATCAGGCTAGGGCTACCAGAGCGCTTATTAATAGGCTATACATTATAAACTATTTAACCAAAACAGCACAGGCAAAATACTGTGAATCAAATTTTGGTTTGGGTTTTCAGCTCCCATCCTCTGCACAGAGGTATAGGAAGTATAGACTAAGTTAGGAATATGTTTTATTTATTTATTTTAATTGTCTAAATGTATTTTGATGTTTTTATTTATTTATTTATTTTATTTTTTAATGAAACAACAAAAAATAAAATAGTCTTACACCCAAACAGCGCATGCAAAATATTGTATTGTATTGTATTGTATTGTAAAATATTCTGGTATGGGTTTTCTTCTGCCATAGTATGCAAAGAGGTATAGATTTAGGAATATGTTTTATTTTTATATATTTTTTGATTGTCTACATATTTATTTTATTTTGTGTTAACACTTTAATACATAAAACAAAAACAAAAATTAAACAACAAAAAATAAAGCCCTCCCACCCCTAGCTCCTGTGCTGGACAGGGCAGAAAACAGTATTAAATGGGGATGAAGAGTGGGGAGAGACATTCAGTGTACTGCTAGAACTGGAATCAATCTGCTAACGCTGAGGCCTGCACCTTTTAGCCATAAGGTTTTAGTACAATTTAGGAACAAGTTTGACAACAGATGGAGCTCTTCATTTATTCAGGCTTGGGAGTGGCACAATAGGTAACATTGATGACTGAATTATTGGCAAACTAAACCATAAATGTGCAAATCATTCAAGGTTTGTTGCTCATATGGCCCAAATGCAGACTATAAATTGTTCCAGGGCATCTGACTTGAAATCTATATAGTTATTTTTTTTTAAGTTGGTATTGCTTAAAGGTGCTAACCTGGGAAATCCCAGACTGTCTTTCGTTCCTTTCGATCTGAAAGACAGCCTGGCAACTATGGCAAGCGAGCTCTCCCGATTCTGGGAGCCAATCAGAGAGCGGGGAGGGGTGGAAAGACGGTGCTGCGTACTACGTGACAAACGGAAACTTGTAGTTTGAACTGACAACTGACATGATTGGCTATGGGCTACGTATACGCCAAATGATGGACATTCGTAACGCCCAATAAACGGCCGTTGGCGATCGTAAACCACACCTCCCTTACGAGATATTTCAAAGGTGGCTCCCAGACCATATATCATTTGTGATATGGTCAGGTGTAAACCAGGCAATAAAGGTGCACTCTGTAACTTTTCTGGTAAAGGGTCCGTCACCTGTTTAGGTGTCAGGTTGTTTTTTTCTGAAATGTTCTACAGTCTGGACGTTAATTTAACTATCTCCGTGGACACAAGCAGGGCACATCACCAGACCAAGTTACAGGTCAGATCAGTGGAGAAGTGGACTCGCTCACAGAAATAATGCATGCTTTGCGGTAGTTTTGAGAAATAAAAACATCTGTAATTGAATAAATACAATATATATTACTTTAATCCCATACTGTGTAACATCCCAGGCAATGCAGTGAAATCACCATGGAGACAAGCTGGATGGGTCTGCCCCTCCGCCAGAAAAGTTACACAGTGCACCTTTAAGTCACAGCAAAGGAAAAATAGAAATTATATTGTACTGATGGTAATGAAAAAAAAAAACAAAAAAAACACTAGAGACAAGAGCAGTCCACAAATTAAAACTAAATTAACAGATTGTGTCAGGATTACAGATTTGCCCTAACAAACAAACAAATAAACCCACATTATAACAGTGTTTTTGGATTATGCTCACAACAACAGAGCTACAATCCCCCTTTTTTTGTCAGATGCATTCACAGCCTGACTTCCGCATCCCCTCTTTCATAAAGATTAAGCACTTCACGGGTAATGGCATATTTTAATGAGCGATGGCAGCCCGGACACGAGAGCTCACCTCAGAGGGATCCCATCTCCTCACACATTCACGCCATCAATTGTTTTACTTATGAATATTAATGTCCCTCTAATTTGAGCCTGTTGTTAATGCTTGTCGCTAGGAGCTCGGCAAATCAGGTCCCAGTCCTGGTAAAACCGTGTATGAGACAAGCCGCCCCCCTGACACTAAGCCCTCTCCTTTGATTCTTAATTGCAGAAGTGTGAGCATTTGCAGGAGATGGGCTGCAAAGCTTTAATTAACTCTAATATCACACATTGAGTCTCGACTGTCAGGCCGATCACGCGTGGCATTTTGTAGCATCCAAATAAAAGAGAAGTTTACGATGACGATTTCATGCGTTTCAAAGTGATGCGCTGTATATCGACACCATTAAACGAGGCCTTGAAAGCTCCTATTAAAAGCATACATTGATGTGTTTTTGATCACTTGCAGTATTAGGCTATGGTAGATTGGAATATCATGCAAAAAGTACTTTCATTTCAGTAGTCTGGGTTCAAAGTGATTTTTGATGCAGTACATGCAGGATTTGAAGATTTAAATGCAGTGACGATGTTTCACAGTTTAACTCTGCTTAATCTCTTACAGTTGAATCCATTTTAATAGTGCAGTGACTATATCCCTTTACAACTATGGTATCTATGTATCTTTCATCAATTTAAAAATACTGGATGTAGCCCAATGAATGAATGAATCTAAGAATAAATAATTGTCTATTTGCGTACCTCTGCCCAAAGTTGCTTAAATGTGTACTATGTAACACGTCTCCTATAATAATTGGACAAAATAAAAACAGATAATGCCATACTGTTGAACATTCTTGATAGAGCTGTAAAATCTCCGTGAAGACAAGCAGGTGGCGGACCCTTCACCAGAAAAGTTACATATGTTTAATGTTAGTCTCATATGAAACAAGGAATCAAGAGAAATGATTTTAAAAGTACAATGAATGTAAAATATATTTCTATGAACTATTTTTTAAAACTCAAGTGCAATTACCCATAATACAACACTATACTTGACTCAACAGACTTAACATGTCTAAAGATCCAAGTTTGAGGGATACATACTTCGCTAAATCGTACATAGACCTCATTGAATTGGTCCTTAAAAGCTCTTATTAAAAGCAACATTTGTGTCTTTTTGATCATTCAGAGCTTTAAGACGTATTGTTGATTTGTTACTCAAAGTGGCTCACTCGTATCCGCACACTTTTTCTGAAGCTTGTGGGATGAGAAAAAGTTCACGCATATATTTTTTTTAATGAAAAGATGTGCGCCCCAAAGAAGTAGCTATTAAGGAAGTAATTCAGGCTCTCTTACACAGCTAATCTTCAAAGGGTTTTAATGGACAACAAGTTAAGAATACTATAAATATATCATTCAAATGCAACATTACAGCGCAGCACAGGCCCGTCTTAATAGCTCAGGTAGGAGACGCGTCCTGATGCAGATATTAGCAAAAAGAGTAATGTTAATTAAACCTGGTTTGAAGATAACAAGCTCAATACAGACCTATAGTTTAAATAAGCCGTTTGCGGGCCAAAAGCTAGAGCCCGACCTAATCCTCTTTCACATTACGTTATTGCATCAGTGCAGGCCAACATTTCTGCAGCATTTATAAAATTAGCAAAGAAATTAACTGTCTGTACTGTGGCAAATTGGATTTTCAAGTTTGGTGGGGAGTCATGAGATAGAGCATAGCCAGGCTGCCACCTACAGTACAGACGGAGAGAGGAGCAGATGCACAAGGCTCTTTATAGAAATGAGCTGCAAACAGTGTACAATATGAATGTTTGTTTCACTTTTTTATATATGGGGAAAGTAATTTACAATTTGTTTAATTCAAAATAGTACGTGAGATATTGAATTCATTATATTAAATTACAATTCTTAATGTTGCTATGACAATTAGTGATTATGTCATTTTGTATTATAATTTGGGAGAATAAAAGTAATAAGTAATAAAGGCATCACAATTAAAAATAAATATATTCAGCTATATTTTTAACCAATGCTTCCTTCCAAAAATTCAAGGTGTTAAAATGAACAAATGGTATTTCTATTTCCTTATAAAAATACATTCTTACATCTATTTTCTTGTACTGAAACCACCACTTACTATCACATGAATACGTCTCAAAAATACATTCACACATTAACCAAATAAAATACATACTTTAACTTTATAGACACAAACATCAAACTCATTATTTATAGATTGCTTAGACTTACCATTCAAAATATCATTATCATATCTCTGAGTAAATGTAAATACATTTCCTTTCTGATTCTACTTATTATTCCACTCGCCTTTTACTTCTGCGCCTGAACATTTTGGAGATGGAAGACTTCCTTTTAGCTTTGGCTTTCTTTAGTCCTACACAGTGGAAATAATAACATATATCTTAACATTGAAATTAAAAGGTGAAAATACTTATCTCAAACCAATTAATTTTGCACAATACTCACCAAGGCTTTTCATCATCTCATTCAACTGCTGGTCCTCCTCGAATTCCCTGATTAAGAAAACAATGGTTCATATTTGGATACTTTTATTCCAATAGATTTTTATTATGAGAATTATACCTGAGTCTGTCTTCATCCAGACCGTCCACTATTGCATTTCGCCCATCCACGATCTCCACCAGTCGCTGCATCAGCTGCTGTTCACGCTGCTGCTCCTCATAAGACTTTAAATGGTCTGTAAAAATAAGTGTAAAAGAGGGACTAAACCAGACCTAAACCAGGACTAAACAGGGATTATGTTGGGATCAAACAAGGTAGTGCATAATCTAATCAAACTTTATTTATAAAGCACTTTTTAAAACAAAAATGTAACAAAGTACTTTACAGTCATTAAAAACAATCCCACATGCAGGACTGAATCAACAGTAAACAGTAATAACCTAGGACTAATGTAGAGGTAAAGAATGAGCTCAGCTAAACTGTTTATAAAGTCAGGCTGAACCAGGAACTAGGACTCAGTTATTTAGAACCAAATCAGTTATTAGGAGACAGAACCAGGTTTAATTTATGATTAAACCAGGAATGAAAGATGACAAAACCAGGACTTAACACAGACTAAGAAATGGTTCAGACCACAACTGCATTCTTTAACCAGAACAAAATTTAATTTCACAGTTAAAATCTAGTTTACGGATGTGTTTACATTTGCACACCATACCACTTAAAAATTGGGTCTAAACCTTGACAAGACCACCAGTACTGAACCTGGACAAGTGTGAATGCACCAAAGGTAACTACAGTAGCCTGTACCACAATTTGACCACCACAAGACCAAATGAGGTTCTTCCATTGTTTAAATTAGAAAATAAAGGCAGGATTATTGACGTTTTACCTGGTTTCTCCAATAATCTGCGCAGTTCTCCCTCCACACCTGGCTGCTGCTGCTCCAGCTCCAGTGTCCGTGCTCTGAGCCATTTCATAATCACAGAATGACAACAATATCACTATGTAAGCCTCTACTACAAATGGCAATACAAAACTTTATTATGACATGAAGGAGGAATGAATGAATATTTTGATTGCAGTTTAACACATTTGGCTTTTGAAATAATTACTATACAAAGAATAAAGTGCAAGCCCCGATGACTTTTTAAAATTGTACTTATCTGTTTTTGCAAATGAACTCTTATACTATACTGGTATCAATAGTACAGTGTTGACTTACATGTAAACCAGCTCGGACTCTTTTCTGATGTACATCTGCTTCTCTCGAATGAGGTTGAACCAGTCGACCATGAGAGGGTCCATCAAGATGTCCCCTCTTCCCTCTAAAATTATAAACAAAATACATCACAGGTTTATTAAGATGTAAAAGATGCAAATGAGTCATAGCATAGAACAATTTACAACTTATGACAATAAGGAAGTAAACAAGAGTGCTGGATCAGTGTACAGTACTTCAATAGTACACACAATCTTATTTACACTTTAGATAACAAAAAGAAACACATTTTGAAATTATGTTTGTATTTAAAAACATTTATTAGTGAACAAGTGTGTGGGCCTTGCACTAGATATTAAAATAATGATACTGATAGAGAAATGGTGTTTTTTGGCAACAACAGCAAGACAAATATTGGATATCATGTAGCTGAAATATTGTATTACTATATTTCTATATTTTTTGCTTGTACATATATACATTGTATAATTATGCTTTATTGACAGTCTCTTGTTATTTCTGCTGCTTTTTCCAATTTATTATTACCATTTATATTTTTGCTCTTTGTTATTATAATATATTGTGATGTGTGGGCTACTGTGTCCAAATCATTTCCCTTGTGGATCAATAAAGTTTGTCTAAGTGGTTCTAGTCTAATATCCGTATCAGCTGAAAATCGGAATACCATTCATTGATCATTCATCATTCATTGATATAAAATTAATTCTTATGAGTAAATTCATTATGTAATAGTAAAGTAAAAGCACAGATACCAGAGCAAAAAAAACAAAACAAAACAAACAAACAAACAAAAAACTCAAATAAATGTATAAGGATCACCTGAAAAAATCTACAGTACAGTACTTCTGGAATGGCAGACGAGGTGGTGGGCCCCTGTTTATGAAGGGGGGGACCAGAGGGTGTGTTCCAACTACAGAGGAATCACAGTCCTCAGCTTCCCCAGTAAGGTCTATTCCAGGGTACTGTAGAGGAGAATCCGACCGATGGTCAAACCTCGGATTCAGGAGGAGCAGAGCGGTTTTCATCCCGGCCGCAGAACACTGAACCAGCTCTATACTCTCCATCCGGTGCTCCAGGGTTCATGGGAGTTTTCCCAACCAGTCCACCTGTGCTTTGTGGATCTGGAGAAGGCATTTGACCGTCTCCCTCGAGGTGCTCTGTGGGGAGCGCTCCGGGAGTATGAGGTTTGGGGCCCTTTGCTAAGGGCTGTCCAGTCCCTGTATGACTGGAGCAGGAGCTGTGTTTGCATTGCCGGCAGTAAGTCAGGCATGTTTCCGGTGCATGTTGGACTTCACCAGGGCTGCCCTTTGTGAGCAGTTCTGTTCATTATATTTATGGACAGAATTTCTAGGCTCAGTCAGGGACCGGAGGGGGTCCGGTTTGAGGACCACAGGATCTCATCTCTGCTGTTTGTGGATGATGTGGTCCTGATGTCTTTATCAGACCAGAATCTCCAACGTGCACTGGGACAGTTTACAGTCGAGTGTGAAGCGGCTGGAATGAGGATCAGCTCCTCCAAATCCGAAACCATGGTTCTTGACCGGAAAAAGGTGGCTTGCCCCCCCCGGTGGGTGGAGAGTCCCTGCCTCAAATGGAGAAGTTCAAGTATCTCGGGGTCTTGTTCACGAGTGAGGGGAGGATGGAGCGTGAGATTGACAGGCATCTGTAGTGATGCGGTCGCTGTACCAGACCGTTGTGGTGAAGAGGGAGCTGAGCTGAGCCGAAAGGCAAAGCTCTCGATTTACTGGTCAATCTATGTTCTTACCCTCGCCTATGGTCATGAGCTTTGGGTAATGACCGAAAGGACAAGATCGCAGATACAAGCGGCCGAAATGAGTTTCCTCTACAGAGTGGCTGGGCGTGGAATAGGGTGAGGAGCTCACTCACACGGGAGGAGCTCAGAGTAGAGCCGTTGCTCCTCCACATCGAGATCTGTTCGGGCATCTGTTCCGGATGCTTCCTGGAGCCTCCCTTGGGAGGTGTTCCGGGCATGTCTTGGAGGCCCCGGGGAAGTCCCAGGACATGCTGGAGGGATTGTGTCTCTCTTATGTTATGGCCTGGGAACGCCTTGGGGTCCCCCGGAGGAGCTGGAGGAAGTGTCCAGGATGTAGGAAATTTGGGAGTCCAAAGGTTTAGACTGCTGCCCCGGAACCTGGGCCCGGATAAGCGGAAGAAAATGGTGGGTTGAATAAAATCATACTCAGTGGTGCGTTTGGTCCCAGGACGACACTGTCAGTTTCCTTGACATGTGTGCAGTAAAGGTCTGAGTAGGACCATTGATCTCCGATGCCAATTAGTGACCTCCCAATTACAACTCATCAATCACACCATGTTTTAGGGCTGTACACACACGCACACAAAAGATTCCACCTAAGCCAATACAACCAAAACAAACCAACCAAAAACAGAATCTTCAACTCTGATCTCCAGCAGTGAGGCAGATGATGTCCTGTGTAGTGGGAATACATGTTATTATATCTGCATGCTTTTCTACCCGCACTTGAGAGAGTGATTTAAACCCAGCTGGGCTGCAAGAAATAATAATTATGGAAAATGTCACAATTTGGGCCATAGTGTAAGGTATCATAATGTACTGGTTATGATGTAGGTTGCTTTTTGCTTTAGTTTTGATTTTAATTTAAAACAACAAATCCTGTAAATGATTCAGTTTCCTGACAGTTACTGACATAAATTCAAATGTCGTTCAGAACATAACAAATATATAGAAAGAAATAGATTGCCACCTATATGTATACAGTGAACCCTCGCTGTATCGCGGTTCACTCTTCGCGGCCTCGCTGTTTCGCGGATTTTTTTTTCCAATTTTTTTTTTTTTTTTTTTCAATTTTTTTTATAGTGTAACTTTTTTTTACAGTGTAACATTCTGTCCTGCGCCCTGATTAGCTAAGAGACTAGACCAGGACTAAACCAGGTCTAAAGCAGGTCTAAACCAGGACTAAACCAGGTCTAAACCAGGACTAAACCAGGTCTAGACCAGGGATGGTAGGGACAGAGTCTCAGATGTCCTTCACGAGAGCGCCTGGGTGACAGGAGGTGTGGCCTTTGTTTACTTGCACGAGCCATGGAAGAGAGTGCGAGCCGGACCATGGAAGAGCCAAGAATCAACATGGACGGGCCTGGCGCCTGGCCGCGCGGCGTCCGGGGGAGCCGCAGCGGGGAGAGCCACATTCAAGGGAGCCGCAGCGGGGGGAGGACACTCGCGCGCACAGAGGAGACAGTGGCTCTTCCCCGTCACGCTGAGAGAACGAACCCGACCCCGTCCTAGAGAGCTGTGGAGTATTGGCGACGCATTGATAGCGGTCTGATTTTGGACCCGGGGTGAAATGCAACCAACTCTTGTGAGCGCAGGTTGGTCTTACCTGGTCTTGTGGTGCTCAGAGGCGTCTGTTAGCGGTTCGGCACTGTTAGCATTGGCTTGAGTCTTGCCCAAAATGATATCCAGGTCGCTTTCCACTCGACTTTCGCACATGGCATGGATATGTGGTACCAAAACAAACACACGTGTCCGCGCGCACGTGTCCGCGTGTCCGCGCGCACGTGTCCGCGTGTCACGTGCCCCCCCCCCCCACTATATTTTAATGAAAATCTACAAAAGTTTGAGTGTTTAAACAAGAGAAAAATGTTAATACCAGTCTCAGAAAGGTGTATAATGTGTCTGGTGAAGCGTTTTCAGCCTTAAAACATGTAGAATAATTGTAAAATATAAAATTGTCCTACTTCGCGGATTTCACTTATTGCGGGCTATTTCTGGAACCTAACCCCCGCGATAAACGAGGGTTCACTGTATATACTTTTGTGTCTTATTTTAATTGATATTAACTTCTTGATGTATAAGATAAGATAAGATAAGACTTTATTTATCTCACACAGGAGAAATTTACTTGCCACAGTAGCTCCAGGACAGTATGGACAAGAAAGAAAAGTGCATGCAGGCAATGATGGAATAAAGTAAGTAATAATAAAAATAGTAATAATAAGTAATAAGTAATAATAACAATGTATACAACTGACTGGACTATTATTAGATTATTAGTGATTTAGACATACACTCATATGGGGAGTATATTTTACCTGTTGATCTATTGATATTTAATAAATATCACATAAAAAAAAGAATTTAATAACGTTTTTTATAATAATAAAAAGATAATAATTAGTGAGAGGCCCAGTAATGAACATATTCACAACAGTAACTTTACCACCACCCCTATCGCTATAGGATATTATGGTCTCTTAGAAACCCACCAATAAGCTCCTTATAGTTAGCCTTTCAGATTTTATTTTTCTACCAGTACACTATGCTACTTTCTCTTTACTTGGGCTCAAAACTGCTATTCCTGTACCTAGTGCTTCTCCCATGTCCATTTTTACATCTGCAAAAAGGGATTCAGCCAAAACACGACTTCAGCATTTTGAGTAATTTGAATAAAATTTGAGACTTCTAGTTTAGAATATTGAAACAGCAGAAATGGAGATTCAAGGGAATAACATTATTCGATCTTTGCCCTAGATTTGATTTTCTCTCAGTAAAACAGCAGTTTACCTTCCTCACAGCATCTCAGCCTCTTCTCCAGCTCCACCCCGTCCCGCTCCAGCTGGGACAGGTTTGTCTCAATGTTTTTCAGCTCTGTGTCAATCTGCTGTAGACGAATGGAGCAAGACTCCTGGTACACAACAGACATCATAAGAGTTTGGACAAGACATAGGACAAGACAGTGTAAAGTGACAGGTATACTATTCCTTCATGTAACAAATAATATTCAACTTCTCAAGTATTATGTGGTCACTTATTGTGTCAGTGCCAGCTCATAGGTTTTTATGATTATGATACAATATATGCAAATAAGTAATTACATTGCACATTGCTGACTTGGATAAATACACCATGCATCGGAAAAGCTATGTTTCAATATTAATATCTTAAAATGAATAAATATATACATGTACATTAACATATATGTATTTTTCATTTTTTGTCAATATCATATTTTGTTCTTAAATGTCATATATTACACAAAATTGACTCTTGTGAGCTCTAAGTTTTAAGTTTGAATGTTGTCATCACATCAAAAACACACCCGGGAGTTGTGTTTTGTTTCATTTTGCACATGTTTGAGTAATCCCTTATTATTAGTCTGTCTACTTCTCCAAAGCTCAAAATGCTCTGTCTCCTTGTGATGTAATGAAGCAGTATAGTTTTCAAGTTAACCTTTAACATTTAACCTTTATCTTGTGGCCTTATGTGGCCATACCTGCCTGTCAAAGCCTGATCCCGTCAGATCTCAGAAGCTAAGCAAGGCAGGGCCTGGTTAGTACTTGGATGGGAGACCGCTGGGAATTCCAGGTGCCACAGTGGGGCGCCAGTTGCAAAAACTGTCATTGTGTCCTTAGGCAAGACACTTCACCCACATTGCCTAGGATGAAAGTGGAGTGTGCGTGAGTGTTGGAGGTGGTCGGATGGGCTGATGGCGCAGATTGGCAGCCTCGCTTTCCGTCAGTCTGCCCCAGGGCAGCTGTGGCTACAGAAAGTAGCTTACCACCACCAAGTGTGGAGTGAATGAACAATGAACTGTAAAGCGCTTTGGGTGTCATGAAAGGCGCTATATAAATGCAATTAATTATTATGAATTATTATTATTAATTATTATTATAATTATTATTATCTTCAGTAGAGTAGGCAATTCCAGGGCTGAAATCATCCAAATGATTGTAATGAAGGTGTATAAAGTTTAAATACACAGTGGAGCACTTCCTGTATTACCACATGACATCACAAGTGTTTTCCAAATGAGTGAACTGAGCCAAAATATGCAGCATTTGTGTGCTAAACATGTGTGAATGAAACAAAACACAACTCAGAATATGTTTTTGATGAAAAAACAACATTATAACATAGATCAGAGAATAGCATAGCATAGGGCCTTTAAATATAATATTGCACATAGAATAGATTCTAGGAATAAAATGCTAATTGTACTCAAAATTTAAAATGCTGACTTTTAATAAATGGGCCTTTCTGTGTGGAGTTTGCATGTGTTCCCTATGCTTGTTGTGCTTATGCTTGCTTGTTTCTTTCTTACATGTAAATGTAACTTTATTCTTTCTTTTCTATACAGACTTAACAAAATAGTTATGAGTGTAAGTTAGTGCTTGTATTGAGCTAAGGTTAAATATGTATTCATAGAGCAAACAGGCTCAACTTTCTATAGTGTCTGGCCTTAAAGGTAAAGGAGGCCATAGCTGTAATGTAATGAAGTGTATTTATCAAGCTGCTAATTAATCTCATAAGAGTCTTAATGGTGAGAACTTACAGACGGTGACCTCATTTCAGTCTCAGGGGCGTTGGTAACTGACAAATACTTTCCCTTTTTAGCACCTAAGAGGTAGAAACAACAGGATTAGATCAACCTTTCACTATAGCTTTTCTAGAAAATCATTGTCAAATATGATTTCAACTGATTTATTTCAACACTGCAATTGAGCGATCAAGCTACATCAACAAAGTGTGTGTGTGCGTGTGTGCGCGTGTGGCTTTGATGATGACATTTAAATTATAAAATCTGGAAGGAGGACCTGAAGGATTTCCATGATTGGTTTGAGCTGCAGAGCTAATAGATTCCACAGCTGGGTGCCTGGGTGGGGATTTCACAGCCGGGTGGTTCCCCCGTTTTACACCTAAAATAGAAACAGCACTATACAGTATTCAGGCAGTCGATATGAGCAGGTCTGGGCAGTATGACAAAAGATGATTGAAATTAAAAAACAAATAAAACTGTCTGAACATACACAATACTTAAAGGTCCTATATTATGCAAAATTGACTCTTGAGCTTTAAGTTATGTTAGAATGTTGTTACCTCTGTTCAGTTTCATTCACACATGTTTAAAGGAAAAGTAACGTTATTTTACAATCTGAGCCTTCTTTCGGTAATAAAACAAGTCGTTTGACTCACCCATAGCACGCTTGTGTCATTTGGAGCTGTTTGGTAAAAGTTATGTTGTAGCATATCCGTTAGCGTGAGTACTCGGGGCATTACTTTGCGGTCTCCAAATAACACAAACTTTAGCACTTTTCAAATCATAGAAGCCCGATGTCTTAATCTACGATTTCGTTTGAAGCAAAAGTGGCCTGTAATCCGAGATTTATCCCTAGTTTTCAGCTTTGCGTTTCATGTTTGGGTCCCGGGAGCTGATAGCACAGTCCGCGCATGCGCACTGGCGTCCTCATCTACTCGAAACTATGGCTAAATCTCGGATTACAGGCCACTTTTGCTTCAAACGAAATCGTAGATTAAGACATCGGGCTTCTATGATTTGAAAAGTGCTAAAGTTTGTGTTATTTGGAGACCGCAAAGTAATGCCCCGAGTACTCACGCTAACGGATACGCTACAACATAACTTTTACCAAACAGCTCCAAATGACACCAACGTGCTATGGGTGAGTCAAACGACTTGTTTTATTACCGAAAGAAGGCTCAGATTGTAAAATAACGTTACTTTTCCTTTAACACACATAGCCTGCATGTTTAGGCTGAGTACTTCTCTTAAACAGAAAACACTTTGTTCCACCTTGTGATGTCATGTGGTCATACAGGAAGTGCTTCACTGTGTTTTTAAACTCTAGAAATCTTCACTCGGGCCATTTGAATGACCTTGCTATACTGAACTAAAGGTAAAAGGTAGATATTAATACGAAAACTAGCACTACATGACATCCCAAGGTGAAACAGAGCATTCTGAGTTTTAGGTATGCAGACAGACTAATAATACATGATTTCTCAATCATGTGTGAATGAAACAAAACCTACTCCAGGTATGTTTTTGAGGAGGTAACAACATTATAAAATGGCTTAAAGCTCAGAACAATCAATTCTGAATAAAAATAATAGTTACAGACTTTATTCTAATCTCACCTTATTGGAGGACTCACCCATATTTGTGGATGCAGGTTGATGTCTGCGCAGAGAGACAGGTGCAGGGATGAACAGAGGAATGGTTACAGGCGGCAGGACAGGTGCAGGGGCAGAGGGGGGCTTTGGGGAGCTCACTGGGACACTGACAGGAGCAGCGGAGGGGAGACCAACTTGTTCAGGAAAAGTTGTAGCACCTCTGAACAAAAATATAATTCATAATAAAGGAGAAGGCAATCAAAGCGCTTATTATATGTCTTATTATATGTCTTATTAAATGTCTATGTTTCGCTGATGGCACAGTATTCTGTATTCTGAGTGTAATTTTTGGAAAATTTAGGGCCGGACTAATGATTAGGGACAACAGCTTAGATTTCAGGACTGTCCCAAATTTTTCGGGGTATCTGTCCACCCTATTTGTGAACTACTTTGGGCATGGAAATGTATATGCAAAAAGCAGCAATAAGGCACTACACCTGCATCTGCTGGTATATTGTAGACATTTATATTATATGAAAAATACACAAAAATACTTTTTGTTTTGTTTTTGGTTGTGTTAATTGCAAAGCAAACACTTAAAACATGTGTTCCTACTCTGAGTGGGCTTTCATCTCCACAAACGTGACTGGAGGATTGCCTGCTCCTGCTTGTTTTCGTGAAAATGTTGTTCAATTGGTACAGTATGGCATAAAACATATCTATCTCCATGGAGAATGTGTGGTTTTAAATTTTTTCATGGAAACATGCATGTGATGTGCCATCTCCAGCGTACTGTATGTTTAAATGGAGGCATATTGGATCAGAAATGGTCAAGAAAGACTTACATTATTCGTGGATCAGATATCACAGGTTTGATCTGCACTTGCCCGTCAGCATTTGCACCTACACAGACATAAAAAGAGGTCATATATTACACTAAATTGATAAGCTTTATTGTGAGCTTTGGGTGTATGAAGTTTAAAAACACAGTGGTGCACTTCCCGTATTACCATATGACATCACAAGGTGGAACAGTGTTTTCAGTTTGAAAGAAGAAATATGCAGGGTTTGTGTGTTAAACATGTGTGAATGAAACAAAACACAACACCAGGTATGTTTGTAATGAGTAAACAACATTATAATTATATAGCATTATTATAACATTAAAACAGTGTAATATGAGCCCTTTAATATGGAAATAACTAGAATAATGAACACGCCCACATCTGTCATGCTTTGTGTCTGTCCCTTTAAGCAGCTCCAGTACAATCATAACTGCTCCGTCCCCTGGCTCTTTATGTCACCATTACCTGCTGTTTGTTCAGTGGAGACTGTTCATTATCCAGTCTGTCACAACAATGTACTAAAGGAGCTCATTCTCACCTCACAGCTGCAAACAACTCACACATTTGTTTTAATGTCAAAATACTGTGAAAAGTAATTAAGTCTGATACCTGTCAATTCTATTTATGTTTAAGTGAAAGGACTCTAAGCGTTGTATGGAGAGTTAAAGCCATTTGTTAATAGACTGGAATTAGACTTGGGACATTATACATTTTCAACATCATGACCTAGTCAGTGTGTATGAGGCAGAATGTGGGGAGTGACAAAAAAGACACAGCAACTATTTGTTTATTTAATAATAATTTGTCTTTTTAATAGAAATTATTATTTTCTTTCTACTTGCACTGTAGAGCCTTTTTTATTTAGTCCCATCTATAAAGGATATTACTGAAAGATATTTTAGAAAGACATTTATAGCAACAATACAAGCCATCCAGTTTTCCTGCTAAATTTGTTTATTATCCATTTTGTTGATTTTCTATTTGTATTACTGTGATTGACACCTTAGTAGCACTTTGCCATTAGAGCATAATACTGTCACACGTATGTACACATGGCATTGCACTTTGCTTGATTATTGTATTTGTACAAATTATTTTGGGGTATTTTGGAGTATTGTGACCCTCTCGCCTTTTGCTTTTCTCATATTCTGTATATTATTTGAGTTGCATCTGCTTGTTTTTATATGTTGAGTGCTTCAGAACTAATTTCCCCTTGTGGGACAATAAAGAACTTGAACTTGTGGTTTCAATAGCATTTTGGATTAGGGACAATAAGTACGATATTGGTATCAAATATTGGCACCGATATTGAAATGTTTGGTGCGTCAGATATTGGCCCCAAGATAGCTGAGATCCCATTTTGGTATATACATTTGTATAATAAGACAATTTACTTACCAATATTGGCCCACCTTAATATTGAACCTGTATTTTTTTAAGCTGTTCTGTGATACTTTATACATTTTTTTGGATTATTGTTTACCATATGCTATTTGTGTTTAAAGGAAATAATTAACATTTTTAGTCCCAGCCCTGGTATCGGTTGATACTGGATATTGGCAGATACTTAAAGGCATAGCATTGTCATTGGTATGGAAACATGAAAAGCTGGATTGGTGCATCTCTGTTTTGGATACACTGAACACTGAAGTGGTATGTTTTATAATGGCACAACCAGAATTTTAACATTTTTTCCATTGCTTTTGATGGCAACAATGTTTGCTTATGCCAAATGACCTCCTGTCCTGGATTCCTAAATTATATTCTAGAATAGCCCTTTCTTTTGTCTGGTACTTTTAATATTATGAAAGTTTCTGCAATCATCCAATAACAACCCACGCTCTGTTTAGAGATAACAATAAGCATGCCTGACCAACCATCCCCAAATGGGCCTTTTTCTAATTGAGGAAATTCTATTTAAAAAGTTGCTTTACCAATTATACTATTTCAAAAGTGTCAGGAAAATTACAGATTAATTTTGCACCTGTCCAGGGAGAATGACAGTCCAGCTCCCAAAGTTTATTAGGGACTATACGGCCCAAATGGAAATGTCAGAAATGTCATGCTAGATTCACTAACTGTGTAAATGGGCCACGGACAACAAAAGAGCTTTGTCGTCTAGGAATGAGAAAGACAAAGAAAGGGACTGGTGGGTTTTAGTTGCTCTTACATTTAGTGTCGCTGTGTGCACTGGTGGGCCTGGTTTTGTTGTGAATGGCCTCCAGGTTTGGTGGTTGTTGGCTGTTTGCAGAGGGGCAGAGAGGGGCAGTCCTGGGTCCTGATGGGTCTTGGTGGCAAAAGTCTGGTCTCAAACAGAAGTCCTCACTGATACTTGGATTGTCTCCAAATCTGGAAAGGAAACATTCTCTTATTATCATCATGATTAAACTTACATAGACGATAAAAACTTGTGGATTACAAACCAGCTATTAAAAATCTGTAAAGATTTATTAAAGGTGCACTATGTAACTTTTCTGGCAATGTCTCTATGTCTCTATTGAGATGTACTTAGCATTAAACATACATGCATTTATTCCGTAACAAGTGTAATGCTCAAAATTTTTTTTTTTTTTTAAGTAGCGACCTTGCCTTTTTATTTTATTTATTGGTTTATTTGACAGGGACAGTGTACATTAATTAACATATCTGTAAATGTACCAGAATTAGCCAAAAGGCTATTTTTCATCTGTTGTCCCTGGACAGATCTTAAAATGGTCTCCCTAAAAACAATGATAACAAAATAAGATTACAGAGTGAACAATATACAATTATTAACAAGTAGTAAAATTTAAGCTAAAACTATAAATCCAATTGATAAATACAGTGTACATAAAACTTTAAAATTATCGACAGTTAAAAAATCCCACACACATCACAACAAGACACAACAAGACAGCAGAGACACAAGAGGCAGCACAGTGGAGTTTGAGGAAAGAAAATAATAAACATTAGTGATGACAGTTCTGATGGGTTATGAACCAGTTTTTTTTTAGATGTTTTTTATACAGGTTGTATGTGGACAGTTCTCTGATGTTTGAGGGGACAGAGTTCCACTCCTGGGCGGCTGTAACAGAAAAGGCGCTCTGACTGAGTGCACTTTTCCGGAAGGGAACAATACAGTCTCCTCGGGCTGCCCCTCTGGTCACTCTGTGTGTGGTGGTCCTGATATTTATGAACTGAGTGAGTGGAGGAGATGACAGACCATGAATTATTTTGTATATTAGACAGAGATTTGAATATTTTATGACATTCTCCCAACTTAACAGTTTATGTTTTTGTAAAATGGTGCATGGTGATGTCTTAAAGGTTTTTTATCCAGTATTTTGATTGTCTGTTTGTATAGTGACTCTATGGGTTTTAGTGTTGTTTTATTTGCCTCTTCACTGATCTGATCTGTCTGCTTGCATCACTTGTCTTCATGGAGATAAATAAGTTTAATGCCATACTGGGGAATTTCCAGACAAAGCATTGAATCAAGCAGGTGACAGACACACCACCCTAAAAGTTACATAGCGTACCTTTACAGTAAATGCTACTGTATTGAATGGAAAGGGGGTAGAAGACAGATATACAGTTCACCTAGCCCTGCAAACTCCAGGTCTTACTTAATGTTCATAAATTTGGGTAGTCATTTTTGTTTAAATAAAAAAAACAATCCTGTATCATAATTGAATTTAACATAGTAGTCTCTTACCTACTGTCTGCTGTTCTTAGGGTGAAAGGTCTTTTGTTGTTATTGTTACAGTTTTGTTCTGCCAGTCTTCTCACCACAACTGGTTTAACTTTGCTCTTGTCTTCATCAGACTTGAGTGGGGTCTTTACTCTCTCTGGAAAACTGGACGGTCCTGTTCTTTTATTGTTGCCTGGTGGAGAATCTGCAGGATCTTGGAAAAACCTCTGCCTTGCTGCTTGCGTCTTCTGAGCGGAGGTAGTCCAGGATGGTGAGGATGGGGAGGGAGAGTACGAGTTGGAGGCAGGGGCAGGACTGGCAGATTTTGGGGCAGATTTGACCGGAGAGCAGAGCACAGACGAGGGGCGTGGAGGGGTGGGCGGTTTTTGGCGGACAGCTAAAGCGCCAGGTCCAGTTTTGGTCCCAGATTTTGATGAAGGCTGAGTGCTCTGATGGGACTTACAAATAAAAGAGTCAGGCTCCTTCCCAGGTCTGTAGCCTCCTGTGTGGAGCACGCTGGAGCATTCACTGCATCTGAAACGGTAAGAATAAAGATTAGAAAAATGTGTGTCGACCAATACAAAATATGTCTCTGTCTTCTACCTTTGCATATAAATATACAATGTCTGATGTTATTGTTTTCTATGATAATGAGAATAAAATCTATGTGAATCTATGTGGTGACTTAATACTGACAGTTTTCTCAAAAATAAAAATACGTTCCTATTATCAAATAAATAAAATAATGTTTTAGAAACGTACAAAAGTTGATATAGATAGTGTAATTGTCTGTGTCAGTTAAGTAGTAGGTTATACAATGTTTCACTCGGTACTGCTAATGTTGTGTTAATGCATTAATAAAAAATCATGTCACATTCTTTGTTAACAGAAAGTCATTTTAAAGTAAAATGCATATTGAATGTATATATTATCCTGTGTAAAGAAGAGCCATCAGAATCAGTGATATAAATGTACTCTAGTAAAATCCTACTTGAAACAGCTCCTGTGGTAAAGTTTGCCCTCCATAAAGTGCCTCTGGACCAGATGGACGTGGCTTTTGCAGGCAACACATTTACTGTTCAGAGTCCCAGTTTTGTTGGCATTTTCTGACAAAACAGCCTTCTGTGAAAGAAAACACACAGTTAATAGACATTATGTCATTAATAAGACTTTATTTTTAGAAAGACTTGAAACTGAGTGAGCTGGTCTCCTTAGAATCTTTAACTGACCGGGATGCTGTAACATCTGTATGTAGCTGCTATTCCTGAATGTGTTGTATTTATTGTGAAATAGTACGACATTTTTATCTAGAAACTGTGATTTCTGAACTGTAAAATTGTATCAATTGTGTGTGTGTTGTGTTTTGAAAGTGACCTGTAACCGACATGTAACTGAACTGCTGCCTGTCTTGGCCAGGGCGCTCTTGTAAAAGAGATTTTTAATCTCAATTAGTCTTTTTTTCCTGGTTAAATAAAGGTTAAATAAAATAAATAAATAAAAAATAATGCACAGCCCTTGTCCTCATTTTACCTGAGCACCATCACTGGGTGACTTGGATGAACTTTGACCTGAATGTTTGGGTGGTGTCCGAGTCTCAATGGCATTTTTTGACACAAAGTTTTTGGCAACTACAGGCAGGTTTCTTTTGGACGGCTCTTCCTTGGAGCCCTCTGCTGGCCTTTTTACACCTCCACCTGCAAAGAACAAATGTCTCCAAATACTGAATAATAAATTATATTTTTATATCAACCTGTACACAATGAAGAATATTACATACTTATGCTGATTAGGAGTTGTAGGTGACTAGAGACCCCTTTATTGTGGGCCTTAGGTGGGGTACAGTCTGGACCATGGTATTATTCTTTATGCTTTGGTTATTCTAAGGCTGCGTCCCATTACTCTGCCTTACCCCTTCCCCTACCCCTTTATCTACGTCTTTGTCTTGCCCCTTGATAACGAGCTGAGAGGGCTTGTGGTACGAATGTTCCCCTAAGAAATGGGACGCCACTCAATTACTGTTTGCGTCATCATCCCTTGCCTCTACCTGGCTGCTACGCCAACAGAGGCGACAACAATTGACGCAAACAAACGTAAACAAATGTCAAGGATTATCAGGTACCTCAGCTCGACAAAAAAACTAGCTTGTTTATGCATGAAAGTTAGATGAAAACGAAAACGTCGGCTAAACAGACATCACTACAATTAAACCACAACAACAGTTCACTAAAAGTAACGTAGAACATAAGCGTCAATTGTAAACCTGCTAAACTGTTAATTGATAATTACAACTGCTGAAAATACATTTATGAGACTCCTTGGCTGGTCGATGTGACACATCCTGATCCCAAAACCTGCCTGAGCTTCTAGGCGTACACCTTCGTTTCAAGTCTGGTCGAGAGCTCACTTCGTTTCAAGGGGTATGTAGCCCTCGGTCGTGGCCCTAGCCCTTGATCAAAATTAGAATCGGGACCCCCTTGCCCTCACATGAACGTGCAAAACCAAGGGGTAGGGGTAAGACGAAGGGGTAAGACAGAGAAATGGGACGCAGTCTAAGTATATTTTAATACAAGAATATAAACTCACTGGGAGGTCGCCCTCTGAAGTAGTTGTAATACTGGGAGACATAGGTCAGGATGCTGAGTCTGTCCGGGATCCTCAGGGCCACCATGTCCTCTGCATCCAGCAACGCAGGGATGCCCAACTTCTCCTCTGCTATTTGGAACGCCTTTGACAATAAATAAATAAAAACATATATTACACTTTTGTTATTTTTGTATTGCACAGCAGCACAATTAAGGACCAAGCAGGAAAAGCTGCCATGAAATTGTCAATATCAACATATTAAGTAACTGTACAGTAAATATGTGAGAAACTAAAGCTTAAAAGATTATTGTATCATATGAAAGCTGAGTAGAGTTTTATCTATCCAATAAGATTATCTTCAAAATCTTATATGACTCGTGGCAAAGTTGTATGTAAACACATTTGCAAAACACTATTCTGATGCTTCTTATTTTTGTTCAAATGACCAAAATAAAAATATCCAATGAGGAAATAAACTATTTTACAAGAGAATAATTTATTAACAGTGGTACAATACAGTAACTGTTTTTAGCTTTAGTACATAATGGTCAAAGGGAACACAGTACAAAGTGCTTTAAATAGAACTCCTGTTTTTGTGAGTCGAATGGCAAACTTCCTGTGGACCAACGAGGGCAAGAAAGAGAGGGAGAGAAAGAGAGGGAATGAGGGAGAGAGGGAGAGAAAGAGAGAGATAGAGAGAAAATGGAGAGAGAGAGTGAGAAGGAGAGACAGAGAGAGATGAAGAGATAGAATAAAATGAGGGAGAGGAAGAGAGAGAGGAAAACAGTAAAGGGGCAAGACAGGATACCAGGGTATTGTTCTGAATCACCCTGAACGCTCATTAAATTTGTGAGAGAAAAACTAAACAAGACAGTGTGTTGAAAAAGAGAAAATCTGGTTTTGCTTAATGCCAGTTCTAATTTTGGTTACGGTGAGGTAAGCAGTACATTTGACACTATTCATAAAATATACAGGAGTATAAGTGACCCAAGTCTCACGTTTCTTTACTAGGAGCATCTTCAACATTTGACCAGACCTGAACCTGTATCAAGATCTCACTCACTGACCACAAGCCAGGTTTAAAGTTCGTTTTGTACTTGGAGTAGTGTACAGTAGAGTGCCTTCCAGTACAATGTCAGTATAGAGTGGCCAATGACAGCACACCTCATTCAAAATAAATAGCTTTGTGAGACTGCACGAAGGAAGGTAGCTGCTTATACATTTGAATTGTCTAAAATAACAGGGAAGTTGTGTAAATCCTGGCAGGAAGCTGGGAAAATAGGCAAAAAAAATATTAATGTCCAGACTGGGAAGTATAGGTCGTGCAAGTGTTAACAAAATAAATGAGGTCACATAAACAGCAAAGCAGGAAATGTGTTACTTTTTCAAATGGTACAAATAAACAATGAAAGTGTGCAGGTCTATTGACATTAGTAACATTTTCAAAAATAGAGATAGATTGTGCCATTTTAAATTGAATAGAATTTACACATTTTCTTTGTGAAGTGTTTTGTTCCTAGAAAACTTCATATTCTGAGCTAAATATTTAACCTACTGTACAAATGCCATGTATACCAAGTATTTTGGGCTTACAGTAATTATACCAGAGCTAAAATTTTGATATTTGTTAATTTTGCTCAAACAAAAAATTTAACAAGTTCAACATCTCACCAGTCGATTGTTCTCAAACACATCCTCCTTTTTCAGTGACTCAAAATCTCTGGGAAAAGAACAAAGCAGTGATTTTTATTACTAACAAGAACACAAAGGAAAAGTCACCTGATAGAATCATCATTTCATCTTTCTGTGTAGCCCTCTGTTAAACCGTCTTACCCAGTCTTATTAGAATATAATAGCCTACTAATATCTCTTAACGAATAAACAAGTAAAATAGGTTCAGTTTAAAAGGTACACTATGTAACTTTTCTAGTAGGGGTTCACCACCTGCTTACCTCTATAGATATTATTGTGTTATATACTCCATAGTATGACGTTAAACATATCTAACTTGCATTTATATAGTTATTATAGTGTCATTCAGCTCACCTCTCCATAGATCTGAGCAGTAACTTGACTCACTGGCTTGTCTCCATGGAGAAAAATAACTATAATGACATGTTCTAAGCAAAGCAATAACATCTCAGAGCCCTTAACCAGAAAGTTAAGTTACATTGTGCTCTTTTAAGTATGCCCAGCTAAATATGAAGTGATTAATGCGATGGAAAAATACATAATACATAGTTTTCTTCTTTTTGTTTACTCAAAATTAGTTAATTCAGTCCACTTTCAATCTAAATCGAAGGGCCACTGGCTGGGCTACTTTACGCATCTATTTCTAGGTTAATTACTTACATCAGATCCGGCCTGTACTTGTGTATGAGCGCGCAGAAAGCCATCCCGTTCCTAAAAGAGGTGGTCATATTCGTGATCGCCACATCCCTGTACCCATCGCACTGAGTTTTGCACCACTGCTCCAAGGCTTTGATGGCGGCCATTGTCCAGTAGCCCCGTGTGCGCGAGAGACTGTTGGCAAAGGAAAGCAACAAGCACCGAAAAGTCCCGTAGCCGAGTGACTGGGGGGTCCAGGAAGACACCAGGAGCACAGCAGCGCGGGCAGGCTCCGGGGGCTGCCCGTGAACTGCGCCGGTGCAGCTGCGTCCTGTTTCCGCCTGTCACCTGAATGAATGACCGCGCGCACAGGACGCAGGAGCGGCGCGGTGGTGTGAGTTTCCCCGCTCATATTTACTCTAATTATCTCACGCACTTTGCACTGATGAAGATAGCGTAATAATGAATAGTGTATGGCACTTTGAATGACGCTGGCGATTTCATCTTTGTGGCCTAAAAGGGGTTAAAGATGCGCTGTGTAACTTTTCTGGTGGAGGGTCTGGTCCGCGCATGCTTCCAAGGGGATTATTTTTGCTTTGCCTGAATATTCCACAAGCAACTGACATCACCGGGTCAAGTTACAGGTCAGATCTGTGGGGAGATGTGGATGAGCCCACCCAGTAGGGTTTGTTTTTAAGCAATTTTTTTGTTTATTTATTTATTTCAGCTATAATTGAATAAATGGAAGAGATAGTATTGCCACTGGCTACTGGAAAATGTGAAATTGTAGGAAAAGCAATAACATGTTCACAGAGACATCAGGTGACCGACCCCTGATTAGAAAAGTTACATTGTGCACTCTTAAAGTGGGTGACTACTGAGGTAAACAGACGGCCAGTAGGGGGCAGCCTCGCACTGACACCCTGCATCTAAACTGTTTCCTACATGAACATTATAGAGCCTAAACCACATTCAAATATGAAATTTGTCCATAGAATTTGGTAATAAAACTGTATTTTTAACATATTTATCTATATAATTTATTTATATTACTTTGTGTAAATCATGCTATTTGGTTTATTCATTGTTATTTATATATGACTCCTAAACCGCAGCTGCCTAAGACATGAGTAACTGTAATTGTGCTGTTTCTGATTCCATTTGTTGTTATTTCCAGTGTTTCCTGAGAGGACATGTATCGGCACGCAGACGTCCGGATCAGAGCAGGTCAGGATAAGCCTGTCAGCGCTCCATTCACTTTCAATTAATGAGTCTTAAATACTCTCACTTTAGAGCTCTATAGAGTTACACATAGTATCAAACCACATAGTATTAAAGAGGTACATCCATACATAAAAGATTTTACTCAACATTACGACAATAAAGTACAATGCCGGTTACAAAAGTAAATACCATAATGCTCTTAAATGTGTAACATGTAAAAATAGACAGGTTTATATTGCAACAAATTCCTGCACTGAGGTAAATTGGCACTCAGCCTTTCATTGTGAGATATGCACAAACAGGATTCAGAGTCTGTCTCTGCCCTCAGTGCCTTATGCTCTGGGCAGTTTGTCTCCTCTGGTCACAGAGCTGTGGAGCTCTGCTTCGTGCTCTCGCGCTTTGGCTCTGAGGCGGGCGATGCTGCAGCAGCGGCGCTCCTCTGAGCTGGGCCCCTCTGACTTCTGTCCCTCTGGTCTCTGTCCTGGGACAGTGTGGAGACTCAGAGCTGCAGAGGATTTGGTCCATGGACAGGTGCGCTCCTGTCCTGGCTCACACCCCTCTGTGTGTCCCACTGTCCCTTTGTCCAGTGCTGCATCACAGTCTCTGTTTGTGAGGACAAAAGGCCCTGATAGCTGCCCTTTCAGCTTCATCTGACGCCTCATTTTAGCACGACGGTTTTGAAACCAAACCTGAAAAATACAAGTGATTTACATTGAAAAATTATTAAAATAACTGGACATGGCAAACAGTAGATGGGTTAGCATAATACTCATGTTAAGTTAATGAATTTTCAGTCTTTTCAGTCTTTCAGTCTGTATAAGATTTAAATGTATTTGTACTACATTTATATTACTGCATGTGAATGTGCATTTCAGTCGGACATTTAATCCCCTCTAAACCCATAATGAAGCTTGGCTACATAATTTGATTTGCTAATTAACCAATTAATTGAAATTAAAGTGGTATGAAACAGGCATTTCCCATGCAGTCAATTACCTGTACTCTAACCTCGATGAGGTCCAGTCTGAGGGCCAGGGCCTCCCTCATGAAGATGTCTGGGTAGTGCGTGCTCTCAAAGGCCTTCTCCAGCTCCTCCAGCTGCCAGCTGCTGTAGTTGGCGCGGGCGCGCCGCTGCTTCACTGGACGCTGTTCATCTGGAAAGTGCCGCACAAGCACCAATTACAGCTGCGCCGATGGTGACAAGCAGCTAATGTCTCTGGATTGGATCATTAGCACCGTCGTCATTAGCACACTTAACAATGCCTCATAATTGATTGTTAGTTACGAGCTGTTAGCCAATCTTTTGTAAACATTTACTCAGCAGTCAGATGGGGATGCTCCCTGTCTAAGTATCTGCACTTACTGCCAGATTGGCGTTAGCAGCATGTCCCCACATTGCACCATAATACTGTTTGGCCCGTGCACACTCACCTATGCTCTCGGAGAGCTGGCCCAGCCCCACAGTCTGTGTGGCCAGCAGCAGGGCCTCCTTACAGGGCTCTGGCTGCAGATAGCTCCTCAAAGACTCATAGCTGAGAAAAGGTCCAGGGATCAGGATGGGAGGTTGGGCGCTCAGTCTGGTCGTAAATGCAGGAAAGAAGTGAGCAGTAGGAGAATGAAGGATGGCGGGCAGAAGTGTGGACACCATCTGCCCCGGGCCAAACATGTCGAAGTGCAGTCCACTGAGGAGCATCGGAGCATGGGCCACGGGTTATAGAGCTGATGATCTGTGGTGGAACAAAAACATGTCTTCAGTTTTTGAAATAAGTAGATTTTCTGTCACAAGCGTTTGAGTCCGTCTGATGCTGCTAATGCTGCTGCAGTTTGTCTATAAAGCGATGGGTGGAGAGTGTAGGTGCAGAGAGGTGGTCTTACCTGTACCCTTCATGTCTCCTCCCTCTGAAAAGTCATGTGACCCACTCAGGTTTACTCTTTGAATTGTCAAGTGGCTTGGATGCTTTCACAAGAGACAAAAGAGATGTAGAAGATAAGGAGTGTGCACTTGGTGTTTGGCGCAGTCAAATTATTCAGGAAAGAACATCAGAATATGGATGTATTGAGTAGTATATAATATCAAGACATATCATGGCCCAGTGTATTTATTAAGTACTATTATATCCTCCACAATATCGCAGTCTTTATTTTATATTTCAGTCTTTGTGTCACCTCTGGGATGTGTTTAAATATAAACACATAATATTGAACAGAATCACATTAATAAAACATAAAATCACAAACCCAAATGATTGTCAGAAAAAATGTATTTAGATATTTTGTCCAAAATGGTTCAGCCCTATAGCACACAGCTCAAACTTCATATTCTAGGATAAACAAAGTCTCTCTAACGCTTCCCTTATTGAGTGAGAGCTTTCATTTTACCATAATGTACCCTGTATCCTCTGTGTGTAGTATTTTCTCTGGCACACTAACAGGGGTGTGAAGCAGATCCTGTTTACAGACTTTAAGCTCTTCACTCAACAAATTGCCTCGCTCAAAGTACACACACAAATCCTCTTTAACACCACTGTGAAAGTAGTTAATGGACGTGCAATTCTAATTGATTACACACAGGTACAAAGCTACAAAAACAAAGCTAAAATACTCAAACAGAGGATGAATGAGTCCCTATGTTGGGAGGTGAAATCATTGTTAGGTTTGTAGGACAATGTACATGAATGGAAAATATCCTTGTCTGTGTTTGTCATCCTTTTTTTACATTATTTTCTCAGTATTTTCAATCCACAGAACAATAACAAATAGTTTTAACATTTGGTAGATTCACCCAATACACGTATTGGAATTTAAAGGTCCTGTATTACACAAAACTGATTCTTGTGAGCTTTAAGCCATGTTATAATGTTGTTATCTCCACAAAAACATACCTGGAGTTGTGTTTTGTTTCATTCACACATGTTTGAGTAATCCTTTATTATTATTATTTATTAGTCCAAAGCTCAAAATGCTCTGTTCCATCTTGTTGATGTCATGAAGCAGTAGTTTTCAAGTTATCTGCTACTTTTACCTGTAGTCAGTAGAGATAGGACTAAAATGATCCAAATGATTCTAGTGAATGGAGTTTAAAAACACAGTGGAGTACTTATTGTATAACCATATGCCATCACAAGGTGGAGTGTTTTCTGATTGAGAAGAATTCAGCCTAAATATGCAGGATTTGTGTGTTAAACATCCGTGAATGAAACAAAACACAACTCCAGGTAGAGATATTATTACTGTTTCACAATGTGGCTTTAAACTGATATATTTTGTTTTCAACTCTGGATGTTGTTCAGGTATTCGGTCTGTGGTGTCGCCTACCTTTCTCCATGGAGATAGATAAACTTAAAGCCATATTGTGCAACATTTTAGGTGAAGCAATCGCATCTTCAAGAGAAATAAAGTAAATAAAGAGATTTTTTTAGACCTGTCACGACAGCACATTTTTAAGTATAGCTGAAGTAGATAATATAATAACATAATTTGTAATCGTGACAGGCCTAGTTCTGAGATCAGTCCCTAAATCAATCACAACAGACTCTTGGCTCTTCCCGACTGCAGCTGTACGGTAGAACGCTGTTGCCACATTTGTGAGTGACGCATACGATCCTCAGCGCTGACAGATCTCTGATGTGTGGGAGAATTAAACACAGGTGTCTCAATTAATCCCAAACAGATCAGCTAACAGCAGCTAACAGCGTGTACTTCGCTAACTGCTCATCATCATCAGAGAAAGACAGCGCTGAAACATCCGTCAGGTGGAGACTTTGATGTGCCGTACTCGTCCTGGGACAGGTGAGGCTGACAGGGCCAAGGTGACTCAAGATATGGTCAACCTGCCTGCTCACCTGTGGCCCTTTTATCTGCACCTGTCCAAACAAACAATCGAATACACTCATGGTGTTGGTAATAGAGGATTTAGGGACTAGTTTGATCATAGCCTGTCTATGTTTTGCCTGGAATATTCCATAATATGGCATTAAAAATAACTATTGTTCTTTTTATTCAATTGCATGGGTATTTCTTGCTTGCATTCTTTACAGTGAAAAGGGTCTTCTTTCCACAGATCTGACCTGAAACTTGACGTGGTAGTGTCACATGCTGGTCTTCATGGAGACACATTATTTATTTATTTTTTATCAGGAAGTCAGATATTATATTTCATTTTCAGGGGAGTCCTGGTTCACAGTTAAAAACAAAACATTAACAATGAATACAATATGCACAATACAATGAACATTTAAATGTTTGTTGAACCTGTAGTCCACAGGCATTCAGTTAAAACAGTTAAAAATAACAGATATAGTGTGTTTAAATTCATTTAACAATGTAATTACATTGTTTAGTTTTATTTGGTTTGTGCGAGTGTTCCATAAATGAGGGCTATAGAATCCTCAATAGACTCTATCGGATGCCAGTTAAGATGCATAGGGCAGGGCTTATCCGCTCAAATCGCTGTAGGAGACTGTATAGAGAGTGGTAGCATAACTCATATGCTGGTAGCATAAGAGTGGTAGCATAACTCATATGCTCTTCTCATACTCTAATATTAATACCTATTGGGAGAAAATTATTAGTGAATATTCTCTCTAATCCAACCCTATGCATCTTAAACCAATTCAATATAAAGGAAAACTATAGTTGTATTAAGGCATCATGGGTAAAAATAGCCCTTACTACAGCAAAGGTAGAGGTCATTAAGTACTGAAAGACACCTGAGACCCCTACATACACAGAATGGCTTTCAACTCTGTCTCAGACCGCCTCCCATGAACGCCGTATAAATAAGATTAATGGAAAACTACAACTATTTAATGAGATTTGGGAACCCTTCTTTAAGCTGACTGAATAACCCTAAATATTATATCTAGAGGTAACTAAAGTCCCGGCTGGCCGATGGAGGGGTGGGTGGCGATAATAGGTGCACACAGGGTTTAAATAAATAAATACTTTGCTTCGGACAGTTAATTGTTTATACCGATGGCTCTTAATCTCGATAGGGATGTAAAAATAGCCGAGATGTTGGGAGGCAGCTCACAACAAACCTGGTGAGAGGCATAATCGCTAAAATATGGCAGGGAAAGATTTGTTTTTAGTTGGTTTTTAACTATAGTAAACCAGTACTGACCAAAAAAAGGGGTTAAAAAAATGCATGTATGTACAGTATATAGATATGTGTGTGTACTGTGTATATATATCAGTGTGGTTGTATATATGTGTATGTGTATACATATGTATATACTGTATGTACGTATGTATGTATGTATATGTCCATCCATCCATCTTCTTCCGCTTTTCCATTTCTGGGTCGCGGAGGCAGCAGTCCAAGCAGATCTGCTGCCCCAGAACACAATGCACCAGCCCCCATGAATCCTCCCGCGGGTGGTGGGTCGACGGGAGGACGGCCCACATCACAATAGGCCTTGATGTACTTCTGCCATGGGGGCTACCAGTGTCCGCAGACACTGGGGGCGAGGTGGGGTTAAGTGTCTTGCCCAAGGACACAACGGCAGCACCCATCTGTGGGAGCTGGGCTCACACATGGTCAACCCGTTAAGAGCGGGATTTGAAACACCAACCCCTGGATCAGTAGACAAAAAAAAAGCTGGATCGGGGTTCAGGGTGACGAAGTACATTTGATCACCTCCTGGCTCTGATTTAACTTTAATCAGAGTAAACTCCCAAGAAACACAATGAGGAAATCAGTAGTGTTGTTGAGGCAAACAGGATTTTATTTAAATTGCTCTAGTTTTAACACGTTGTTGTCCTTTGCTCTGTGTAGATTTGTGGTAAGTTATCGCCATATAAGTTAATGCCATACTGTGGAGCATTTCATACAAAGCAATAAGTATCTGTATCTGTATGAAGACAGGCAGGTGGTGGATCCTCCTCCAAAAGTTATATATGGTGCACCTTTACGACAACAGCCTATATTATATGTATTAAAACATGATTTGCCCTGTTGGCTGCAAAAATACCAGCAACCCTCTGGCTAGAGGGCAGCTACCGCAACAGCCAGCATTTTTGAAATGGATGACTACAAATTTGGTCAGCTGCGATGCCAGTAATCTATGATGTAAGAATGAGCTCAGACAAAACCAAACTGAAGGAAGTGATTTCTTGCGCTTGGTTCTGTGGGGGGCAGGAGAACAGATTACAAGTGTCTGGTCTGAATGTGGCTAAACAAACACCATATAAGCTACGACTGACGCATGAATAGCCATAAGAGTTAGCGGCTCGCAAATAGGTAGTCCCAGGGATTTCTGCTCTGTCTAAAAGCTTCCCCCCAAACTCACATCCTAACTATAGCGTATTTGTCTCTTGTAATTCCCATTGATCTCCATAATCAGGACCAAATTGGGGAAAACCGGTTTGGGGGAAGGCTGACAGCGTTGTTCAAAAGATCTGCTCAAGGATAATTGAAGGAGGAATTAGGGCTACAATAGTGATGTCTAATGCCAGGTGTTAACGGTCTCCCAGGTATTCTGAGGTGTGCAGGAATGACAGGAGAAGTCAGAAGATTCGCTCTTAAAACGGTAATCATTGTATCATTAGCGGGTCCTTTGGCTGGAGCGACAGACCGGTGATTGTGTTTGGGTTTAAGCACACACCAATGGGAGGCTGCATGGCACTTTTGGTCTGGCTTTGTGAAAGACTTGTTTAAACTTGCTTTGAGTTGTTGCAAAGTCGGAAAAGGGTAAAAGTAGGAAAGGTACATTTACATGTGTCTAAAATGCTTGATGTTTTACAATAAAGAAATGTTCACAAAATGTCAGTGGTGCCACGATGGAAGAGTATGATAGATTTGATATTGGAACACAAATGGAGGTGAAGGGTGGAGATGGAACGGCTGAGGTGGGGAATGGTTCTGCTGCTGTTGGAGGTTGTACTTTGTTTCTGTCTTTATTTATGCATCGTTGGGACAGTGTATGTTAATGAACTACGTGCCAGTAGAGTTAAAGCTGTCGCAAGTAGAGCGGGGTGAAGTGTCTTGCTCAAGGACGCCGTGTGCATTAGTCCTCCGTTTTATTCCTCTACCATTGAGCCACTGCCGGGCCATCATGTTATTTTCATAGCGGTAGGCCTGCCACCTGCTTGTCTTCTCGGAGATGGTATTGCTTTATCTTGAATGTTTTACCGTAAGGCATTTAACTTTTTTTTTTTAATCTTGGATTTATGAAATTATTTCAGTTTATATTGCTAAAAGTACACAGAGAAAACATGTACTCTTACTGTACACAGGGGCCTCTCCACAGATCTTACTTGTAACTTGGCCTGGTAGTGTCACCTCACCTGGGGTCTTTAGCCATACTGTAGTATGGAACGATTCTTGTAGAGCAATAACATCTCCATGGAGACAAGCAGGTGGCTGACCCTCTACCAAAAAAGATACAGCTCTGGAGAAAAAAGACCAAAGACAAAGACCAAATATTGGTTTTTGAACTCTTAACTCATTGAGTGCCGGCCTGTTTTCAGAATTCTATCCCCCAGAGTGACGTTTTAGTGTATTTTTACTGATTTTCCAAGACCCACAGAATACTGAGTTCTTTGACTATATAACATCATATTTGATACTGTATTTTATATTTACTACTTTTTTTTATTTAAATCTGATTGTACATATATATCTATTACCATTATCTTATGTATATAATTGTGTCTCATCTGACACAGGTCTATTGCTCTTTGGTTGCTATTCTATCTATTTTTCTTCTTGTTCTTTCACCCTCTGTTTTTATATTGTATATTATATTTGATGAGTGAGCTACTGTACCCAAAGCAATTTCCCTTGTGGATCAAGAAAGTTTGTCTAAGTCTAAGTCTAAACATGGCACCCATCAAAATAAAGTGTTGACTCGCTTCTTTCACCTAGAAACAAAATTATGTTTCTAACCTTTTCGGTTCTCAAGTAATTGATAGTAGAACATAGGGAAGTTTCAGCAAAAACACAGTTTTTTTTACCACAAAGTGGAGAAAATGAGCATTTTGTACAGAGTCATTTCGAGTAGATCGGTGATTTTGACGTCAATATTTATGGATTTAGTGACACCTCAAACATCTAAAACAACAGAGAAAGATTTTTGATGACAAAGTACATTTTTTATTTACAAATATAAGAATATAAGGCTCTGTGAATTGAAAATTCCTTCAAATCAATTGTGCCAAGAGATGTTTACAGGATATAATAATATCTTTTCCTATAAAATAGAACTTTGTCACTTCACAACAATATTGAGGCTCAGAGTACAGACCCATAATAAAAAACTAATACACACACACACACAGACACATATATATATGTACATACACACAAGCACATGCATAAACCTTTACACACACAGCTACGCACGCACGCGCGCGTACGCACGCACGCACACACACACATATAGCTTCATTCATTACAATTACCACACAGCAGCATTATGTAAACTTAATTCTTCTCGTCTCATGCCTCTTTGGAGACCAGGATCTACTGCTCCAAGTCAGTACTCGTCTTCTTTGGCGCTGTTGTAGTCTGATCAGAGTCCCTGCTCCGCGCAGCGCACACATGACACGTCTCCTGCCTCAGGCACAGCAGATCTCGGCTCCGACCTCGCTGCTTGATCCGGCTTGTCTCTGTGATCCTGTGATCCGGGATCCTGGGTCCCAAGAGCAATCAGACCGCTCCATAGGTGCTGATCAACAGTTATCTGCTTTTCCGGATTCCCCTCGCCTCGCCATCTTGCTCCTCTGGCCAATACACAGTACACAAACTACACTCCTCTAGTGATGGGCGGATCGATACCAAAGTATCGATATATCGATCCTGATGGGGTATTGAATATGCAACGATCCTGGTATTAAAATATCGATACCAAGTCATGTTTTCTTACTGACTTAACTTTCAGTTTATTTAGTTCAAATTCATATGTGTTTTGTTCATTATTCAACCATTGCCAGTTGTCAGGCACTACTTTTCCTTCCGCGTTCTCACCAAACGTGGGGCAGTACGTCATCCCGCGATAGACTCACTGCTGTGAGATTTCAATCAAAGCGGCGTGGGGCTGCGGGAGCCATGGGAGACTGCAAGCGAAGTGTGGTGTGGAGTTACTTCCACACCGTGGACGACAATGTTGCAAAGTGCAGTATGTGCCAAAAAATGATCCGATATTGTGGCAATACCACAAATTTTAAATAAACACTTGATCATAAATCATACATTTCAGCATGACGAAATGCTACTGACCAAACGACGACAGGAGGCGAGTCAGGCAGCTCCCTCCAGCACAGCAGCAACAGCAGTACGACAGAGGTCAGCTGCCGAGGCGTTTGAGAGAGGGAGAATCCAGGTAACCATCAACCATGTAGAAGACTAAGAGTAGTGTATGTGAGAGGAGAATGTATGTATGTGAGAGTGAGAATAGAGATACTTCATTTGTTGTCTTTTTTCATAGGCTGCAAGTGCCCAACTTACAATAGATTTATTTATTTTATTGTATTTATTTATTTATTTGATAGGGACAATGCACATTAATGAACATAAGTATAAAACCAATGTAAATATGCCGAATTTTAGCTACAAAGCTAGTTTTCATCCGCAGTCCCTAGGCAGGCAAATACATAAAAATACAACATACAATACAAGCAGCACAAACAAAAGTTTGTGGTCACATTTGATGTCTGCATTGCCATTTTCATTTCATCAAAGATTTTTTTTCAGATATCTGGTGTTAGAATGTGTGGAGCTAAGCCCCTTGGTGGAGCTTTGCGAAGCCAAGGTATCTAGTTAGAGCCAGGTTAATGTTTTTCTGTAGTATTAAAAAATGTATGAAAGTATCGGTATCGATATTCGCAATTCTAACCCTGGTATTACTTGGTATCGTATCGAAACAAAAATAACTGGTATCGCCCATCCCTACACTCCTCCTCTCTTCCGCGTCTCCGATCGGCAAATAATGATACAAGATCGCTACCTACAGGTTGGGAGACGTGAATTACACCTTCAAAGTTGCTCCAGGTCGTATTCTAGCGATCCCCGCTGAAAAACGTGAAACGTGAAAAACGTCCTTGACGAATATATTCGTCACGGCACTCAACGTTTGGTTTCAACATGACGAGAAAACTCGTCACCGGCACTCAGTGTGTAAACATCAGCATTATGTTGTTTTAAAATTAATTTGATCTTGTTTCTTTGCATTGTTTGATGTCTGAAAACATGTCTTTTTTGTTATTTTGACCATTTGTCATTTTCTGCATATATTTTTATTTGAAATTTGGGAGAAATGTTGTCAGTAGTTTATAGACTCAAACAAAAATGTTCCTTTTGCCCAAACACATACCTATAAGTAGTAAAATCAGAAAAACTGATCATTTTGCAGTGGTCTCTTATTTTTTTCCATTTTTCCATTTTCAACTATATTTTCTACAGGAAAAAATCAAAACAATGTTATCCAGAATTGTACAGAATTAGTTTGTGTACAAATATGTACAGTATATATATATACATACATATATATATATATATATGTATATATATATATATGTGTATATATATGTGTGTGTATATATATATATATATATATATATATATGTATGTATGTGTATATATATATATATATATATATATATATGTATATATATATGTGTGTGTATATATATATATATATATATATGTGTGTATATATATATATATATATATATATATATATGTGTGTGTGTATATATATATATATATATATATATATATATATACATATATATAAACAAATTAACACTTCTAGCTTGCACTTAACATATTGCACTAAGTATATTGCACTAAGTCTGTATTTTGTCAAGGTCTACAAATGCTTGTTTCCAATGATTACCGATCATCGCCATGGGAACTATTGTAACTTGCAGCAAAGCACTTGATAAAATTGAATTCAATTGAGTGAGTTTTGGCCTTTTACTTGATAGACATGGCTGAAGTGGATTAACTCTACCTCTCTGGCCTTGTGTTATAACATACTCTTTAGACATAATGGAGACAGCCCACATCATTATTGGTCCTCATTCATGACAATGACACTTTAGCTCATAAAACAAGACTTCTGCCAAATGTCACGGAAAGAAAGATGATTATCGCCATCTCCTCCGTCATGGGAATCTGTCTGTGTGGTGTAATTTGCAGAGTGTAGCGAATATGGGGCCAGATAAGATCAATATTTAATGAAAGTGTAAGTGAGGCTTAAGGCTGTCACTTATATCTTGTCTGTTAATGATATGTCATATTATTACACAGATCAGACTGGTCCATCTGCACGAACACGCAACTGCTGCTGTTTGAGAAAATATGTTGGGGTCAGTGGGTGCAGGGTCACTGCTAGGTACACTGTATGTAAACAATAGAAGTAGAATATAAAGTTGAATGGGAAAATATAAGGAAAAAATAACCTCCATTCACAACAGAACAAAAATGGTGAAACTAAAATAATTGTATCTAAAATGGTATCTATTAAATGATTGGAAAGAGAAGTAACAATAATGCAAACAATTGTCCACATTGATTTATGAACAAAACAGCTAAATAAAAACACAAGGATCATATAGAGCTGGTTAATCTCAACAGTTTACTACCAAAATGAGGAACTAGACAGCAGCAGTTATGTAGAAAGGGGCAATGTTTTTCAATACAAAGTGAATTGGAGCCAGTCAGTGGAGCTGGAAATGTGCCCATGCTCACTTCCCATTTGTAACACAGCGGGCATTTAGCTATGTCCATTTATATATACAAATAGGCTACGACCCATAGTTTAGACATGGATTGTTTTGATTGTAAATTAAAGTCCAAGATAAATCACTAATTCAAGTCTGGATTGGTGTAATTGAGTCAACACCCTAAAAATGTGTTTGGAACTTGAAGCTAAGTGGATTTCATGGCTGAGGAAGCCCCTATAGCCTGTCCCTCACTGTGCACAGTAATAGTATCCTCACACAGAGCGGGCTGATTGTTTTAGTCCCGGATCACTGGACCTGGGCTAAACCTGAGCCCCATCCTGCTTCTCATGTCAGAGCCTTCAAGGAGAAAGCATCCACAATCCAACAGCAATCACACTTGAGACTTCAAAGTGCCAAAGAGGAGAGAGATGCCATAGACGGACCAGTGTGTTGTGCTTATGTGAGCCAAGTGTAACTGAAGCGTGGCACAGAGGAGATGATCTAAGGCTGAGGTGCCATGGAGAGGATGACGGAGAGTGGACAGATGTGCGCAGGCAGGTACCAGCACATCTGGGTTACACCGCATTCCTGCTCAGCCATCACTCACTGCACACTTTTACATAGTAGAGGAGATGTTCTGATGTAGCACGATCAAACCAGATCAAGGCTGGTGCGAGGATAAATGGGGGATACAGAGATGTAAATAATTTCTGGCACAGACAGAAATCTCGCCACAAGCCAAGTCAGGAAGATGTCAATTGTATTTTGATAAAGGGAACTGAAATATTCCAGTTTGATACAAGCCAATGCACCTTTGTATGGGTCCCAAGCCAGAAGGTATATTAGGGAAAGTGTAAAAAAGTATGAATATGAATGAATTAAGATTAATGGACTATATAGTATAACATTTTATTATGGCATTTCAACATTTAACAAAGGGCATAGAAAAAAAAAATTCTTGCTGTTACCCAAGTTTTAAAGAAAAAGTATGAACGGACTTGAATGAGGTGGAATATAAATTCTAGATACAACATTGTGCACAGTAGTCCAGCATGGCCCAAAGATGAAGCTCACACTTGAGATCGTCAGCTGACAAATAAAGTGGTCTCTACCTTATCAGAACTTCCATCAGGATGATGAGCCGTGCTCTTTGGCCCCTCCCTCCTCGTTAGCCATCACTCAGCCCGGTCACGCCTCACTGCTGTTCAGCCAATCAGACGCTGGCGCCGCACCAAGAGCCACTCTGCAGAGGCCTGTGTGCACCAGTGATTGATAAACCATAAACACAGCTTTCAGCTGGTTATAGGAAACCAGACAGGTGCAATTTACACTTTTACACAAGAACCGAGCAGCAGAGACCAGGGAAAAAATGTTAAATACACATATGGAGTATAAAAATAGTGCACACCAGAAAAGTTAATTGGGGTTAGAGGATATACCTTGGACAGTGACAATGATAAACTCAGATCTCCGTTCCTTAAAACAGGATCTTGGGGCACCAAAACTTTCCTTACAGCAATACTAACCTAACCCACAATTAATTGTTTAAGTAAAAGGCTGCAAAGTTACTTGTACTCTTGCATGTTTCTTCCATGTAATTGTAGATTTCTTCCACTTGCTCTGATTGCCCCAACCCAAAAACATGCACAGGATGAGGGATGGCTCAAATATAATGTATCTTTTTAAAGATTTATTGATTTCATCTTTATTTGTGTTTATTTTTGAGAGCTTATTCTCATTTACAAACACAGTTTTGTGCAGCATTAGATTACAAAGACACAATGTTTGAAATATTCTTCTACAGCAATCTATCCTCCTGAATGTCAGATTACCTGCTGGTGTGGACATGTCCTGTAGCCTCTCCTAGCTCTACGACCCCCCTTCTCCCTCTCTCTCACACACACACACAGTTTGTCCATGTAACCAAACCCTGCTGCTCTCCACACTTAAAAGTCAGACCTGCATCGGCTCTTCAAAGCTGCCTTTAGTCTGTGATTGAACAATTATTGCCATGCTTAGTTTGTCACCAATGGGGATGTGCACTTCCTTAGTTTAGTGGCGTGCCTCCACATTGTTTAACCTGTTCCTTTGACTCCATCAAGAGGTTTTCAGATGAAGTCAGAGGCACTGTGCAAAACAACTCACACTTTCACGCCAAAGCAGTTTCCATTGCAGCGTGCGCATTGTGCCTTTAATTTGTCTGTAACACCCGAGTGAAGAGCTGGCCCCGATGACAGCTGCTCCCCTTTATCAGGACTACAAATTATTGGAATAAAATGGAAGTCCACAAACCTGGCAACACGTTGTCCTATCTTTGAAATAGGTAAAAGTGAAAGGTAATAATTGGTTTATGTGGAATGAAAAACTCAGAATGTAGTAACACAAAAATTAATGCTTGCATTAAATTTAATAAAATAAATTTCATAACTAAAAAAATAAAATAGTAGTGTTGAAAAATTTTCAACAGTACTATTTTATTTATTTCTAACTGGTGGGTATAGGTCTCCAATTTTGACATGAATTTTACCATGTTTTACAATTCAGTAGTCTTGAATGAGTCGAGACAACAGAAAATGAACAAATTATGTTTTTATTTTTAGATACAGAGGCTTTGCAAATGATCATAAGTCCATTGGCTGTTTTACACCACTAATGTAAATACCTATGTATGAGTAACCTATGAGAAAATTACAGCTAAGAAAACAATTTAGCAAAATTCACTTTGGAATGGTAATTTTTAATGATTATTTGTTATGTTGTGGCTTCCATGTGTAGAACCTTCATAGACTCCGAAATCATCGAGCTTGTGTCTATTTGTCCGTAGATGCCCACTAAGAATGCTTTGTGGAGCAGGATGTCCGCATGTTCTGGAGAGAGAGGAAAGGATTTTGTCATTTCACTTTAACATTTGAATCTAAATAATTATTCAAACTTTCACTAAACAGTCGAGTAGGTGTCTGTCTTACCTTGACAGAGAAGCACGTATTCAGGGAGGTTTCTGAGCGCCGTCTGGATCACATCAAAGTTACCGCTGCCCAAACAGTACATGAAAGTAGGGAGGAAGTCAGTCCCCAAGCTGCAACAAATAAATAAATAAATAAAAAATAAATAACTTTTCATTTTTGTCCCTTATTTTTGTTACTAGAAATACTGTATTTTAAACCACTAATTTACCAACATATTTTACATCTAACAAACACTAAGACAATACAATACTTTGTGAGATCTAAAAGCACGTGAAGTCACCTGGGATTGTTCTGGATACAGCGCAGAGCTAGACTGAATGCCATATTTCGACACAGCTCCTCTGACGATGCCATGAGCCTCTGCAGATCGCTCTATGAACCAAAGTACAAACTGTTACATCGACTAACAATACCAAGCACAGTGTCACTATTTACACAGTAGTAGTTATGACTCACTATGAAGTACTGTATGATCTCCGGGCTCCTCCTCGACTTCTCATCCACTTCTGTCAACACTTCCAACACATCTACAGCCAATCACACAAGGGGAAAAGTTAGTCATTTAAGTGTGGCTAGAATGAATTTGGTACCATTTTATGTGATCTTTTTTATTTTTTTATTTTATGAATGCAAACAAATCTAAAATCAACAGTGGCAACCTAATTTTCCATGAACTTAAATAAAATAAAATAAAATATTATGAGTTCAAAGACACTGCGGAGGCTAACCTTCAAAAATAACTTTTATAAAGTTTCAGAAACTTTATAAAAGTTTTAAATAAAATTATAGGTCTTGTGGTCATTAGGTACCACATGGTGTTTTAGCCCTGAGCAATTTTTTGAACTTTTAATATTAATTTAATTAAATGAATGAGAAATTTAGTTCTGGAACCGAGGGGCACACATTCACTTTTGAGCTCCACAATCTGTGTAAAGTTTCTTGGCTACCAGGGGTGCACCTGAATATTTAATATGTAATATTTATGCTATATTTGATAAATTAATACTAACGATTAAGAAGTTAACAATGAACAGAAAAACAAAAAAATTCAGAAGTCAATTCATAAATAAATACATAAATTAAATGTGCAGTTAATCCTCTAAACAGTGCCCCTTACATAAATACTATTTGCGTAACACATTTCTTTGTAACACCATTGGAGCAGAAGTTGTTTTATTTTAAGGTGCACAGAATAACATTTCTAGTGGAGGGTCCGCCACCTGCTGTCTCCATGCTCTCTAAAATGTTCCACAGTATAAATTAAACCTACCCATCACATGGGAGACAAGCAGGTTCAAGCACTACGCTACATTACAATTCAGAACTGTGGAGAGTCGCCCCTATTCACAGAAGGAATTATTTTTAAGCAATAGAAACAAACATACTGAATAAATCCTACATGGAAATGTTTAAGTTATACCATGGAATATTCCAGGCCAAGCAGCCTCCATGGAGACGGGCAGAAGGCAGACCCTCAACTAAAAAAGTTGCGCAGTGCACCTTTAAATATGTTCCTGAATAATAATAGTTACCTTCCACTGCTTCTCCTCTTGACATTTTCTTCAGGTACCTTGTCAAATCTGCTTGACTTGTCGACACTGAAGCAGAAATGTTGACTAGGGGCAAAGATCCGGCTGCTACATCATCTGTGAAAAAGGTATCCATTTTGTTCAAATACAGAATCTTTAATAAAAATACATGTGTCTAAAATGACTGTCCTCACCATCGCGCTCCTCCGCTGAGACCTCTGATGAAGAGCTCTTTACAGGTAAAGTCAGACCTGCTAAGAGAGATTTGAGCTGAACCAGGTCTGGGTTTTCTGCACTTAAGCTTCTGTAAGATAGGAAAACAAAAAAAATGTAATTTGTTGTTGAGAGATGCTCTCAAAACTAATTTAAACATGCAATATGTAACAGTTCTGCTTATGGGGCACAGGTAAGATCAATGGAGAGGCATTCACATAAAGAATACATATTTTTTTAAGGTATTTCTTTGCTACATTAACACTTGATGTTGATCAATTGATTACGTCCAAGAGATAAAGGCAGGAAATACAAAGCAATAACATCTCACCAGGCCAAGTTACAGTTCAGATCTGTGGAGAGGCAACCCTGTCCACAGTTAAAATGCACAGTTTCACGTTAATACTCGAAATTATTTAATACAAGAAACATAATACCATGGAAAACAAAGCAAAAAGATCTCCATGGAGACACACAGGTGGCAGACCCTCCCCAGCAGAAAAGTTACACAGTGCTTCTTTAACTTTATGCATCATTGTCTTGAAACTTACTGCAGTATATTTGAGTGCTTCTGCAGATAAGGAATGGCTGCAGAGGCATCATGGGTAATGTATTTTTGAGTGAACTGTAGAAACTTGTTAATAAAGACCAGTGGTAAGCGAGACCTCTGGAAGTTCTGAAAAACATTTAGAGATGACAATTAAAATGACTCAATAATCTATAAAAGCATAATAGTTTGTGTATGAAAGACAAACCAACCTGAAGAACTTTCATGAACGACAGGAGACAGTCTTGAAGCGCCCTCTGGTGGCCACTGTGGAAAACTAGAGGCTCCAGTAGCTCCAGGATGGCGAGCACATTACTGAAGAACGTCATGTGGTTTTGCTGTCGAAACTCGTGAATGTTCAGGTGAATTCGGCCGTGCAACAGACCAGCGATCATCGGCAGGTGTCTGGAGGAATAAGAGGTCAAAAGTCCAAGGGTTTAAAGGGCCCTTATTACAAAGAAATTGCTCTCATGAGCCATGTTACAATGCTATTTATCAAGTCTTCAAAAACATACCTGAAGTTGTGTTTTCTTTCATTCACACATGTTTGCGTAATCCTTTATTATTACACTGTTTACATCTCCAAAGCTCACCTTGTAATGTCATGTTGTGGTAGTTTTCATGTTAACAGCTACCTTTTACCTTTTGTTCAGTAGAAATGGGCAAGTTTAAAAAAGGTGAACGTCAGTTTGAGAGAAGAAAACAGCCTAAATATTCAGGGTTTATGTGGTTAAACATGTGTGAATGAAACAAAACACAGACCAGAAATTAATGTGCATGAATGTATGTACAGTGCCGTGAAAAAGTATTTGCCCCCTTCCTGATTTCTGTGTTTTTTGCATATTTATCACTCAAAACATTGTCAGATCATCAAACCAATTTTAATATCACACAGAAACAACCCAAGGAAAGACAAAATTCAGTTTTTGAATGATGATTCCATTTATTAGTGCACAAAAAAAATCTAAACCTATCTGGCCCTATGTGAAAAAGTAATTGCCCCCCCCTTGTTAAATCACAAACTAACTGTGACTAACCACAGTTTTGAGAAAACTTAGTTCAGTTCTACGTGCCACACCCACACCTGATTGTCACCACCTGTGTTGAATCAAGAAATCACTTAAATAGTTCCTGTCAAACAAAGTGAAGTTGGCTACAACATCTCAAGAACAAACACATCATGCCACGATCCAAAGAAATTCAAGAACAAATGAGAAAAAAAAGTGATAGAAGTCTATAATTCAGGAAAAGGTTACAAAGCCATTCCCAAAGCTCTGGGGCTCCAGCGAACCACTGTCAGAGCCATTATTCAAAAATGGAGGAAACTGGGAACAGTTGCAACCCTTCCCAGGAGTGGTCGACCAACTAAGATTACTCCAAGAGTGCGACGACGGCTCATTCAGGAAGTCACAAAAGAACCTAGACGCACATCGAAAGAACTACAGGCCTCGTTGGCCTCAGTTAAGGTCAGTGTTCATGACTCCACCATTAGAAAAACACTGGCCAAAAATGGCATCCATGGAAGAGTTCCCAGGAGAAAACCACTGCTTTCACAAAAGAACACAAAGGCTCGTCTCACCTTTGCCAAAAAGCACCTTGATGACCCTCAAGACTTTTGGAGAAACATTTTGTGGACCGATGAGTCTAAAATTGAACTTTTTGGAAGGTCTGCAGCCCGTTTCATCTGGCGTAAAAATGGCACAGCATTTGATAAAAAGAACATGGTGCCCACAGTAAAGCATGGTGGTGGCAGTGTGATGGTCTGGGCCTGCTTTGCTGCCTCAGGACCAGGACAACTTGCTGTGATTGACGGAAAAATGAATTCTGCTGTTTACCAGAAGATCCTGAAGGAGAATGTCCGGCCATCAGTTCGTGCCCTCAAACTCAAGCGCTCTTGGATCATGCAACAGGACAATGATCCAAAACACACCAGCAAGTCCACCTCTGAATGGCTCAAAGAAAACAAAATTAAGGTTTTGGAGTGGCCAAGTCAAAGTCCGGATTTAAATCCGATTGAGATGCTGTGGTGTGACCTTAAACGGGCAGTTCATACAAGAAAACCCTCCAATATGGCAGAATTGAAACAATTCTGCATAGAAGAGTGGGCCAAAATCCCTCCCCAGCGGTGTGAAAGACTCATCACCAATTATCGCAAACGTTTGGTTACAGTTATTGCTGTCAAAGGAGGCTCAACTGGCTATTAGATTAAGGGGGCAATTACTTTTTCACATAGGGCCAGATAGGTTTAGATTTTTTTTGTGCACTAATAAATGGAATCATCATTCAAAAACTGAATTTTGTCTTTCCTTGGGTTGTTTCTGTGTGATATTAAAATTGGTTTGATGATCTGACAATGTTTTGAGTGATAAATATGCAAAAAACACAGAAATCAGGAAGGGGGCAAATACTTTTTCACGGCACTGTGTGTGTGTGTGTTTGTGTTTATATAATGGCTCTACTGTATTTACCTGAGGAGAAGCACTGGGTGTGATACAGCCAGTTTCCTACATGCGAGGTTAGCATCAGAAACGCGTCCTTCTGCAGATTTGGAGTCTCCGATGTCTGCGAGCAGTGTCACCAAACGATGGACCAAAACATCAAGCTTAGAAAGAGAGAACAGAAAACCTCTTTAAACAGAAAACCTGTTTAAATAGGACAGTTTATGCAAAACTGACTTTTATAAATAGTGTTCCTTCATCATTAGCTGGCCCTGAGTTGTATTTTCATTAATTTATGCATGTTTGAGTAATCCTGTATTGTCCTACATTCGAGGCTAGAGTGCTCTGAAAATGTCTGTTGTTTATCTCAGCCAATTGCTCCGTCCTTACTTGTGGTTATTCCAGAAATTCAGGGTCCAGATCATACGTGTAGGGTTCAAAAATGTCACACAGGTATTTTCCAGCAATGAAAACAAGTATATTAAAATCCACTCCTAGTGACAGTGAAATGACACTACGGGGAGGCTGATCAGTTCTGCCATTTAATCTGTTTCTAATATTAAGCAGATTTAGGTCAATATTCCGGTTTATAATGAACAAACTGTAAAATAATTATTATATGTTAAGACCAAACACCCCCAACAAAAAGCATAATATTTTTTCTTTAATCACATAAACACCTGATCATCTCTATGTATTTGTACCTTGCAGCTGCTGCCGTCAGCTGCTCCTCCGCTGCTAAACGTGCCCTCGGGCAGACTCACGTGCTGGATCACCTCTGGGAAGTGCAGGTAAATCTGAAGCAACAAGTTCTGACATCGCTGGTTCATTTCACTGTTGAAAAAAAAAAAAGATATATAAAAAATATTTAAAGAAACAACAGTTGGTACAATCTACTCTAGACCATAACTGAGCATTCACTAGAGTCTATGCATTTGTATTAAATGGCCTTCAACTCATCATTGGAAATCCTCTTACTGACTAAGGCTCTTGACGCCTAATATTCTGCACCTTGTACAAACCAAAGCAGTGATTACAGTTGTGCATTAGTACATCAGAGTGACCTTGATGGAGAGCAAAGAGCTGCCTTTAAATTGAGAATGTGTAATTGGAGTAAACACCAGCTTATCTGACAAGTCTTAGCCACCAAGAAGGCCATATGAGTATGTTTATTCACCACAAGGCCAAAAGCCTTTACTTCCAACATGTTTTTATCCTGTTACATTTTCACTCGCAACCATTCTACCAGAAAGCTTAGCTGTACTTAAAATACAGTAATACAGAAGCTAATTTTGCTTGACCTTGGCCAAAGTTTCCTCATTAAAGCAGTTTAATAACGAGAGACATATTCATGAAAGCAGGGTTTGCCTCCACAAAGAGTTGCACCCTGATCTCTGACAGCTAAGTCAGAGCAGGAATTCACAACACAGGCAAGTTTAGAGCTGCGGCCTAATCCGCTCGGATTCATTATAATACACTGAGCTTTTAAAGAGATCACAGCAAAGACCACTTCGGCTGCTTTTAATTTCACACCAATAGACCTAATTATCGAGTTCTCCCTGGTCCACGGCATTGTGGCTGACAGACGAGTCGGAAAAGTTCATCTGCGCTCACAGGAAAATCTGCTACAATGTAGTGCACTTTTATCAGTGCACCATATACAGGGGCCAATATTTGTGCTAATTAGACTGAACAATACTGTGCAGCAAGTACATGAAATGAGAACTGAAATAACCCTCTGACAAATATGTAATTACCCTATAATGTATGTTTTCACAGTACAAAACCAGCAGTTAGATACAGAAGGGAAATAAACAGCTGCATATGAAGTGGCGCAGGTGAATTGGTGGTGTTCAGGTTCCTGAATGTGATGATGTCATACTCCCAGATGGGAGGGGGGGCAAATTTTCCCAACTGATTTAAGACATTGTATAATCCCATTAAATATCCAAAAAGTAAATTCACAATTGTTTCTATTAGTGACTAAACCCAAGAACTCATTACCTGGCCAGCCAAATGATATCTCTCTGTATTTCCTATACACCGCGATACCATTTGGACACTCTCCATCCACTCTCGCTCCTCCGGTTCCAAACCGACTCCGCGATTCTGATTCGTTCAAAGATGGTGACGTCAGTGCACCCGCATTTGCCCGCAAAGTCACTCTTAGGCAGCGGAAGTTCCGCCTCAGTTTTGAATCAAGATGGCGCAATCTCTGATTGGTTCACTTAGCTGTCTGTCTACGCGCAACCGCAGCGCATTCTGTGGATCAAGCGTTACCAGACTCACTCGCTGGTACAGCGATGAGTCATGGATTCTTCCAGGCAAAAGAACTCACTGTATTTAAACAAGAATTTTAATATCAACAATCTCACTTGAAGTCACCGCAATTGATAGGTTCTCATCATTTTGTCTGTATTAATTGATTGTGTGTATCCGGATACATGTTTGATACCTATTGACCACTGAAAACCAAATTTTCCCAAGAGTATGAATAAAAACACATTGACCTTAATCATTATGTGTATTAATTAAGATTGGCCAATAGTTGTGATGTAATTTGAACAACACAAGCATACCTGTCCTCTTGTTTCTTGGTGCAGTTGATGAGGTACTCTGCCACCTGTTTGATGTTGTCCACCTCTCCGTTGCAGTAGGAGTGGAGCAGAGGCAAGCGTGACTGGAGCAGGGAGTTTGAGGTCTGTGTGTCTTTATGGGCCATGCTGTGACTGCTCAACTCAGACTCAGCCAGGATCAACTCCACCAGACTGATCAGCTCCTCTGCACTCAGCTGCAGCACAAACTTCTCCGTTTTCTTCTGCAGAAATAACAACAGTTAGAAGGTGCACTGTGTAGCTTTTCTGGTAGAGGGTCTGTGAAATGCTTTTCTTCATGGAGATCTGATTGCTTTGTCTGGAATGTAATTCCAATAAATATACGCTAGGTAATTGAATAAATGTAAGGTAGAGCTGTTTAATACCATACTGTGGGACATTCCAAGCAGAGCAATGACATATCCATAGAAACAAAGAGGTGACTGATCCCAACCAAAAACTTACACAGTGCACCTTTAAGGTCGTTTTCACACCAGGAAAGTCCGATAGTTCACTTGCTTTGGTCCGGACCAAACTTTTTTTTAATTTTTTTATTTTGGTGCGGTTCGCTTTCACACTGCAGTTTTTCCCCAAGCGAACTAAAGTCTATAAACAAAAGCACATGTGCTGAGGTCGCTCAGCCATTGGACAGAATGAGCCCCGTCGGTGTCCAAACCCGGAAGGAGGAGAATTATGGTGTTACGTGCTGTTTTCAATCTAGCCTTAGCGATATGGTTTACTCAGTTTATACAGTTTGCACAAATGTTTGAGCAGCATCGTGAGGTTTACACTATTTTACAATCAATTTCCAAATGACGAAGTCACAGGGCAAGACGACTACGGAGGACAGCGCTCGTGCGCGCATCAAGTTCTGACTCTTGCTCTTCACGCAAAACGTAAGTAAGCCTCGTAAGTTTCGTTTTGTTTCGTTTCGTTTAGTTTCATAAGCCTCAGTTTCCCATAATGCTCGACATACGACGGGAGCTCGTTAAGTACAAAAAGCCAACTTGTGTCGGATCGAGTCCGGTCTGCATTCTCACCTCAAGCGAACCACACCAGAGTTCGTATGGAACCGGACCGAGACCGACCTTTTTAGGTGGTCTCGGTCCGCTTGTTTGCTCCGGATCGAGACTTTTGGTTTTTATTCACACCAGCCCAAAAGGTCCGAATCAAAGGAGCAAACGAACTCTGGTTCGTTTTAAGCGAACCAAACAAGGCAGGTGTGAAAACGACCTAAATGAAACAGTACAGTATTATATGATTTGCTTTTTTTTTTATTTTTATTTGAACATACCTCGGGAATCTTCTGGTCACGTCCTTGCCAAATACGTGGGATGTGACTGCAAGCCCAGAGAAAATCCAGAGCTGAAGATGGGTCCAGTCTGCAAAATGATTAAATATTAATATAATCCTCCATAAAGACCTTATCTTAATCTGAAATCTCATTAAGACAGGAAACATTAATACTGAATTATGTATTAGGAATTATGTTAATCTACTTTATGATTTAAGACAATAGCTGGGAAAGGCTTTAAAGAGGCGTGTACTTGTGGTCTCGCTGCTTCCCCAGTAGAGCACTGATGCACTGCAGGAGGGTGCACCAGTTGGACTGATGTGTGAGCAGAGCCAGAAGATATGGTCTGTAGGCTGGACTACCCCGGGCCTGGGATGGGAAAAAAGCATGAATGTGAATAAACAGACAGCACAATATTTAGAAAAAAAACATAAAATATATGTTGTTAATGTTACTGACTAGGAGAATGACTACTGTGACTATGATTACTACTTACAATATTCCACAAGTTTCTTTAATATTTGTCTTGACAGAAATAAATATTTGGATAGCCCATTTCTACCTTTGCTAGACCTATAAAGGATATAACCATTCACTCATATAGTCATACACACAAAGACATACACATAGCAGATTTAGTGTCTAGCACAAGGACACAGTGTCTAGCACAAGATTTAGTGTCTAGCACAAGGACACAACAACAGTATATATGGAGTTTGAACCGTCAACGTCTGGGTCAGTGAACAAATGCAACTGAGCTTCAGTCACTATAATAATTTAAATTATTTAATAATTTAAATAATAATTTTTAATTAATAAACATTTCCATTAGCTGATAAACACTGCATCAGTTACATTTGATCTTGTAATTCCAATAATTCATTTATTGATCCTGAGAAATTGATCCATTTGTGACACATTATGCAGCTCTAGAAGTCAATATAAAATAAATAAGAAGAGAAGATATATATACCTTTTTGAGAGAAAAGAGCAGTTTCTGTTGAAGATCTGGACAAACTGATGTCACCTCAGGATCCAGATGCTCCAGCCAGTCCACCAGCAGCCCCGAGTTCAGACCAGACTTTATAACTTCACAACTTCATAAACAAACAAGTACATTATTAGAAATAGGTTTATATTATGCTTAAAATTCTACGTATTGTGGTAATGGGAAATGTTACGAGGTAGACTAAGGGATGCTGACAGTTAGTTTCAGAGCAGAAAACTTTGTTCAAACCAGTATGTTAAATCAGTTCATTGATTCCCTCTGCAGTTGTACGGTATATAACTTTTACAAGACGAATGCCAGGGCCCCAGAGTTGCAGTAAATTCAAAATGGAGAGAAACCATTGATTTTCACAGCAAACCAATCTGAGAAGCCAAGGTAAAACTCCAAAACCAATTAAACCTTTCTGAAGCAAATCCAATCGCGGTACAAGGCAGGCGACATGAAGCAGCGTTTTGTTATTTTTGTCACAGGCAGCCATGTTTGTCATTTAGTTGTGTCAAATAAAAACCGCTCCGTGCATGACTTGAGAGGGAAATAGAATTGCGACGCTCACTTGTTGGAGTCGGGCTCCTTTTTCACGGCTCGCTCCTCACTTTCCTGAAGCAACAAGATCACCATGGCAACGGGCCCCGCAGTGCCCCCCTGTGTGCTAGAAGCCATCAGCAGAGACAGCAGCTCCTCCAAGTACGCTGACTTCACCTCCATCAGGCCTTTTAGCACTGAGAAAGAGCAGGAATTAAAAAAATGCATAGTTTTATGGAGATTCATAAGGTGTAGAGTAACTTTATTGTAATTTTATGTAAAAATAAGAATGTAAAAAATTTAAATGGAAATCTTTTGTTTTAATCAAACAAAACAAGATTTGTGTGTTCATTTGTGTTAATTTTGTGTCATGTGAGGAGCAAGTACAATAATTATACCTTTGCTAACAAGTTCAGTCTCTGCATTAAATCGCTCTCCAGCCTTTAGCATTGCAATGATTGCTCTGACTGGAACTTCAGTTTCCCTTTGATAAGCCAAAGCCTCAGCAAGATGGAGGAAGCCTGTTCGAACTAAAAGAGAAAAGGCACAACACATAGACACACGAGCATATATAGTTATACAAATACTGTAATAATAATGAGTGATACTGACCGTCAGTATGCATGTGTTTATGAGAATTCTGTCCAGCAAAAGATTTGAGCAGAGACTTGAGTGGTCCTGGCTCTATAGTGGGATTGTCCAACCAGATCAACATCTCAACAATGACTTTAAGAAACAGGGAGGAGAAGGCAATGTCCTGGGACACAAGGCGCTGAAAAAAAAATCAGATAAACAAAATACATAATTAAAGGTCCCATGGCATTAAATTTTCACTTTCTGAGGTTTTTGAACATTAATGTGAGCTCCCCTACCCTGAAACAGCAGTGGTTTAATTTTATTTTCTGTGGAAATGTGTTTATTTTTCAATGGAAAGCATCTCATATCTTCCTCCGTGCTTAAACGCGGAAGTCGGGCCAGCGCACCAGCGCACCGCTAAATGAGGAAAGAGCGGAGAGTTTGCCCACAAGCCACCCGCTGCACTGGCCTGTCTCTGTCCTCCTCATTTGCATTCAAGCAACAATGCCCATAATACAGTGTTTCAGAGAGATATTTTTGACTCTGACTCTGTTCATGGGGCTATCTCATGCACGGAGTCTTGATTTTGAAGAAGGATTCATTTACAGTATTAGGGAACCATTAAGGCGTCATATAAAAGCATCAAGAAGTACCATGTCATGGGATCTTTAATATCAAGGTTTATTCCAAACACAAACTAATTTTATCCTTCAGGTGTACCTGGTAGAGGTGCAGTTGTCTCATGAGTGGACAGGAGAGGGCATGGCTCCGATGCATGGACAGGACTATAGGTCCAGCGTGAGCCGAGGAGAGCAGAGCTGCGATAGCCTGTAGGAGGCAGAAGGCCAGTCCTCCCTGTTGGACCTGGCCCTTCTTGGCCCTCATCAGCTCTTTGGCTAGAGCCTGCTGCAGAGATAAAGACAGCTGAGAGGGAGGGGGGCCGTGCCAGCGAGCGTCCACCTTCAACGGAAAGATCTGCAACAACAAAGCGGTCGCTTGGTTTGTTTGTATTTATTTATACATATTATTATTGACTGGATAAGTTTAATTATACATATTATTATCACACAAAATTATTTATTATCTATATTACTATCTCACTAAATGAATTATAATCCATATCATTATCACACTAAATGATCTTTACCTGGAGCAGTATACCAGTGAGATCATCCTCGGGGCCAATTTTGAGCTGAGAGGCAGCTCTCATTTTCACAGAGCTGGGGGCCTGCTCCACTGTCACTTTGGCTTTACTTGGTTCAGAGGAATCTATCAGAAAAGAGTTTATGAAAAAGCTCCATTTATTCTGATGTGATTCACAGCCAAAATAAAATACCCACCTCTGCGTGGAGGCAGAGAGGAGCTCAGCAACGAATGGAAAGTGTGCCCCCCAGTGGCCCCTCGCTCATGTTGCACCTCCACCAGGTGGGCCATGTAGTCTACAGCAACATGAAAGACATGTTAAAAAATGTATAATTTTAGAGGAGAAAAAAACCCACAAATAACAGACACCCACGTTTGTCCATGATGTTCTGCTCCAGGCTCTGTGGGTCATGTGACACAGCCTGGTCCAGATACTGCAGTAGTTTGCTCATACTGGACACTGGGATCCCAAAGGACTGCACAAACAGCAGCAGCTGCTGAGGCTCCAGGTCCTGTAAAGCTAAACAAACAAAAGAGTTACATTTGAGTCATGGCTTATTGTGAAGTGAAGTTTAAAATGGTTTATTACCTGCATCCACAAGTCGAGAGACCTCTGACCGAATCATCCTCAGTTTTAACCAATCAGGGAGCAGCAGGGCCTCCTCCGATGTGTCCACCAGGAACGCTGTGGGCAAAGGCTTTTTGTCTGGAAACCAGATATCCAGTAGGGCGAAGAAGTCACTCTCCCCTTAGAAAAGAAACACAAAGATTAGTCTGTGTCTAACATGACAGAAAACATAAGAAATACCAGGAAAAATACCTTTGGGCGGCCCCAAAGTCAGCAGGATCACCATGGCGTGAACTACAAGAATGTGCATTGTCGCAGTCTCCCCTGTGGTCCAGCGCAGAAACACCTGATCCTGAGACTCCGACTGAAAAGTGACAAAACATTTGATTATAAAAATGGAAATAAACCATGATAGAGCAAATGTTTTATCATTTTTAGGTAAAAATATGTGGAGGAAAATCCAAAGGCGACACTCACCCAGCTGTACAGGTCCTCTCCCTCTTTGGTCTTCCTCATCCTCTTGATGTAGGTGGAGAAAATGGTGAGGAAAGCATTGAGCACAGCATCTGACTCAGGTCTGCAGGAGTGTCTGGAGAACAGGCTGTTCATGATGGTCGAACGCTCAACAATCAGGCGAGCCACATCCTAGACAGAATCAGTAAAATTATGTCATTATCAAATTTACATTTACAGAAATTATTCAAAACACAAATGTAATTACCAGGGCCAAGTCATTATGTGCAGCTTGCTCTTCTATAGGAGCATGCTGGGACAGATAGATGAGATACGCACTGATCGTCTGTGGGTCTGTCTCCATGTGAATTGCCTATGAAAGTAAAAATCGTATTATTGACAGGAAGTTAAGTGAAATCTTGAAAGTGAAAGTAAAACGTGGTAATAATGTGTGACCTGTTGTAGGGCGGTAGATGTCATTGCTCGGACAGTGTCAAACAGTGGGAGTTTGGGTAGATCCTGGAGCAACCACTGGTAAGAGGGCAGCAGCTCAGCGTCTGTGGAGTCCTCCTCCATGGGCTGGTCCCGCTCCTCTCCGTCCTTTAAAGCCCCCTCACTCAGCACCAGTGACAAACCCTAAAACATGTGTCATCCATTTATAATAGGTTGAGCCAAGGTGAAGTAACAGCAATGCAGATGCTTTAACATGGTTATTATGGCTATATTCACAAGCCTATCCACAAAACTGGCACAAACTTTAACAGAACAACTGATATAACAAACATGAGCATTCACAAAGACAGTGGCTCCCTCTTTTCGGGATCACTCGAGGAAGCAAGGTGAAATAATTTTTTCACATTAGCTTCAAAAAGTGGTGACATACTTGAAAGACGTTCAAGCCACAAGATTAATATGTCAAAATTGTAGACCCAATGCCAACTCAAAAATTCGAAGGATCTTTCAAATATGGTCTCAACCATATAGATGCATTTAATTTAAAATGAGTCAAGAGTCGAGGGTGTGACAGTATTGCAAGTAAATCAAACTGGTTTTAATCAAATGGTCCATCAGCCAATCCTCTGCAGTAAAAAGCCTCTTGTTTGGTACACGGTTCAGACTTCAGGAATAAATTGGGAATGTCACCAGATTGGAAAGCACTCATTTAAGCTGAGGTTTATTTAAAAAGTATGTGTAGTGTGTGTTCCCAAGCCTAATTTTAATGTATTTTTACAGCGAAAAAATGTAACTGCAAATCATGATTGATCAATATGAAGACAAAAAAACAAACCCTGGTGTTTCTTCCCATACTACATTAGCTGTAGACACTGTAGTATTGTGTGTTCTTGTACCTTCATTGCCAGCACCCGTGAGGCCACCTGAGAGGAGCTGAGGCGACGCAGGAAGTAGTCCAGCACTTCACATGTTGTCTGCTCATCAGCTTTGGGTCCTAACAGTAGATCCTGCAACCGTCCCAATAACTGCCGCTGCTTTTGTTGCCTCTAGCAGAAAATTAAAAATGTGGGATTAGTAATGACTCACTTGATTCTATTTTACACTCAATTGCAAAAAGCGGTAAACACGATTAACACATTAGCATATTAAAAAAAAGTCTATAAATGATAATTAAAATGTGAATAGTTGGTTGGGTGTTGTGTACAGTTGGCTTACTTGTCTCTTCTTCGCCTTCTGTTCTTTGCTCTCTCCTTCGTCATCATCGTCGGCCATTAAAGTGTCGTCTGCGGCGTCGTGAAGGAGGAACTCGCACAGACACTGCACAGGGAGCACGTCCAGAGACCCTTCACTTGACTGAACCAAGTCTGCCAACCACGGCATGGACTGAGAGGAAGCCTGGAGGGGTTGGACATTAATGTATCAACACAAGGTATAAGGAAAGAAACCACATTAAACACACATAAATAGAACACTTATATTTTCCTTTGCAGTATTTTAGGTAGAGATGCACGTTGCAGACTTTTCTGTTCCGATACCGATGTTGATACTTTGGCATTAAGTATCTGCAGATACTATATCAGTGCAGAAACTAAAGATATAATGTATTTTCTTTAAAAACTAATGACTTATAGTCAGGCAGCAGCTCAGTTGGTAGAGCGTTTGTCCACTGATCGAAAGGTTGGCAGTTCAAATCCCGCTCTTGACATAAGAAACATCAGTGGTTGAGCGTTCAGATCTACTGACCCACAGGTTGGCAGGTATGATTCCAGCTCCCACAGATCAATGCTGCTGTTGTATCCTCTCTCCACTGGTGTGTGAATGTGTGTGTGAATGGGTGAGTGGTTCATTGTTGTAAAACGCTTTGAGTGCCTTGAATGTGGAAAAGTGCTATATAAAGATGTGACCATGACCATTTACAGAACTTTGGAAAAATACAAGTACAATCTTAGTCCAAGGTGTTTTGGACTAAGAATGGCCAGTAAATTGTCTTATTACTCCAATTTATAGACCAAAATGGGATATTGACAGAACCAATAGCTTTGAACCAATCCATCAAAATGTCTGCATCAATATTCGACACCAATGCATTTGTATGCCCCAATAGCATATCATTATAGCACAATTTGATGGAAACTGGAAATTTAATGTAGAGGTTTACTTTTTGCCATAGAAGATCAAATCAAATCATCATGCCTTTGGTTAATTTTCGATGTAAATTAATAAAAAGATTTATAAAGATTGCCATTTCCATTGTAACACATTTTACTATTGTTAATTTTATCTGATTATTAGTAACAATTTTAATTCTTAATGGTTCTTATGTGTTGTTTGACTTCAATTCTGTAAAGAAATTTGTTTTAAAAAGTACATTTGTGGTTTTAGCATTCTGTTTATTGGCGCCATTTCAAGTCATTCTCACCATTCAAAGACCATGATATGTTGTTTGGAAATGGTTAAATGCTGCAGTGCTGATCTTTCTTAGATTAAAAAAAAAAAAAATTAAACCCTTTTTACCTGTCTCTGTATGATATTGAGGAGGAAGTCTGGGCTGCGGCTGCGACACAGAAGATGTCCGAGACGAAGAGACTGGTTCAGGGTTTTGACCTGCTCCTGCACCTGAGGCGGCGGTCTGCGAGGAGGACCCCTGAACACACCAGAGATAAGATTTCAAAGTTTTGAACTGGCTGTAACAGTTTTTTCCACATGTATTTAAGTAAGTAAAAATACTTCATTGCATATATCGTAAAATCTTTTTCAATATATTTGTAAAATTGTAACTGTAAAATCTTTTACAATATATCTACAATATATGCTATGAATCTACAATATACGATGTGTGCTATCTCCATTAAATTACAATACATTTTAGTTTGTGAACTAGGAAGTAACACAGGTGCGCTTATAGCATGGTAGTTGTTGTTAGCAGTGCTGCTCTGGCATCTAAAACATGGGAAATGCCTATGAAATGCAGAGAATAATTACAATTCTAGGAATGCATATGGAATTGAGTGGAAGTGTGGATTGCAGCAAACCATGAAAAATAAACCTTTATGTTTTTTCACTGTAAAAAATCAATATGGGCCTTTAACAGTCCCAACATAAAGACCACTACATCAACAGCTAGTTTTCGTACTGTGGGTCGAGGCTAGTCAGCTGAGACAGGAGCAGGCTGTTGTTCTCGGTGATGGTCTGTTTGGTGGAGGCAGCGGCTAAATGACTCTCGAAGGCCAGAATCTCCTGTTTCTCCCTCTGAGAGATCTGCAGCTCTCTGTTGATCATCTCAGTCTTGGTGTCTTCATCCGCCACAGTGCACGGAGGGTAGGTGTAGTTACTGAGGAAGTAAAAGAATATTAGTGATATATTCAACTTTTAAGGTTTTATGAAAATGATTTAAATCTACTCACTTTGTCATCACCATCTCCATGAGCATTTTCAGGGTAGGATAACCATCCCAGGCAGCCAGACCTAGAGGGATCAAATATTGCTTTAAAAAATACTTTAAAAAGCTGTAACTTTTCTGGTGGAGGATTCGCAATCTGCTTGTCCATGGTGATGTTATTGGTTTGCCTGGGATGTTCCACACTATGGTATTAAAAAATATATATCTTCTATTTATTTAACTATGAGCATTTATTTTTCAAAAGTGCTGCATTATTACAGTGAGGGGGCCCACTTCTCTACAGATCTGACCTATAACTCCAGTAAAAAACATGGAGTCAAGCAAGTGGTGGACCCTCTACCAAAAAAGTTACGCAACGGACCTTTGAAGTTACATTTTTTCCCATGTAGTTCAGTAAAGTTTGTTTTGCATTGACACAGATATATTTTAAAAGCAGCTCTTTCACATAAACCTCAATTTCAGGCATTCATTTTTTTGTACATTTTGAAAAAACACATTCTTGCAGTGTGCAAGGAGACTTGTTTTACCTATTTTCTGTGGATTGAAAGCAGCGACAACAAGGAGCAGTAGCCATGCCTTCCAGTACAGTGTTGAAATAGCAAGATTTGGTGGCTGGTACCTATAAACAAGGGTAATTTCATTTTAAGTTATTCATTTAAAGGGACAGTGTGTAAGATTTTTACCTGTTAATTACTGAAATTGAAGATACCCATTCAAAAATACATTGTTTTCCTAGCCTTTTCACTTCCATCATGAAATCAAAGTATTCTTTTGGACTTAGATATAGTCACATAAAAGGGGGATCTTCCCCATATAGAGGCAGCCATTTTGAATACGAGAGCCACAGAAGGACATTTGGGCTCATCCTTCGCCTCGGCTCCTGCTAACAGCTGCTTAGCCGCGCTGCGTTTGGGAGTGAAGGACAGAAGGAGAGAAGGGGAAGGGGAGGGGGGAAGGGGGGAGCCTGTGTAAAGAAGCATGCTGCCGGATCACACATCGTAATGGATACAACACGTATTTTGGACTAAATTGTTTTACTGGATTTTATTCGCTGGATCCTTATGGACAGATTGAGACCAAGTTTATGATGAAATACAGAGTTTGACCTGTGCAAAGCCTTCAAAGGTAAGCTAAGTAAGCTAAGTTTTGTGCTTTTCTGTATAAAAGCCCCATGTGCTCGGGGAGTGATTGTTTTGCAGGGAAATGAATTGCATAGTCAAAAAGAGGAGACTGTAAGGTTTCATTTGATGTGTAGATTGTCATGAATCATGATCGGGATTGTGTGTTTTCATGCGAAAAGAAAAAAAAAAGTGAACGGGGGACCGCGCTTTATGTATACAGCGGTGCGCGGTTCGTGCGCGGGCACGCGAGATCTCGGCGCTACGTCGCGTCCGGGTGACCCTCGAGGTCTGCCATAGCCAAAAGAGGAAGTGGAATAGCTAGTAACCACCTATGCGCCACGAATCCTACACACTGTCCCTTTAAAGCTATGTAACAGTTGTAGACATTTAAAAGGCTGCTAATCCAGATGCCGTACCCTGCAGGCAGCTGAATGTTCTCTGGGTGGTGGTATGTACACAGGTTGAGCACTGCATCAATGAGTTGGATCCTCTCCACTTTCAGGACCTCCAGATCTGTTTAACAACAAAGACGGTCACCTCTTACAAAATGAATAGAAATATACAACCTATTCTTGTATTCCCTTTGTTAGGGTGACTTCATTTTACTGGTATGTAAATAAAAGGTGGCACTTAAAGGAATCAGTTTAACTAAGAAGCACATGTTTATGAGATGTCCAAATACACTGCCACCGCCGAATATATACAACCTGAGGAGTGAGTTTAAACAGCTGTGGAGCTTTCACACACCACCACATCAAGATGTGCAATTGTTCTAATTAAAATTGGTTTGTGATCGATCCAGGTGGCAATTCTGTGGCAGTAAAAGCAAGTGGTTTGGAGCATAGGTTGGACTTTTGGGGAAAAAGTATGCATGAATGAGAGTAGAGAATATTCCTTTCTCAAGTCTGGTCAGTTTCATGTTGTCGCAATACTGACATGTCAGTACTTATTAAAAGCTCAACTCAAAGTAACAGCAGTTCATCAAATAGTACCATCTGGTCTTATACTAGTTCTGATCATTAACCGTATAAAGAAATGGACTAAGGGAGTGTGACGTCACCCATAGTGTTCAGCTCCAGTCAAATGAAGGTCATGAGGCTAGCAGTTATAGGAGCAAATTTGGATCCAGGTCTGTTTAAAGAATAGGAATTTATTTATTCACATAAAAAGCAAAATAAAAGCACCAGGATCATGTACAGCAAGTTAATACAAAGATTATAAAATGAAAATGACAAGGCTCATTGCAGCGACTACAAAGTAGCCGCTGCAAAGGGTAATGATTTTCCAATCTAACGTCAATTGGAGCCCCCATGAACACTTCCTATTTGGAACGGAGCGCCACCTAGTTGGTTAGCTATGTCCATATATATACATATACAGGCTATGGGTCTGATAGATGAAATTCATTCAAACCATTCAGGAAATCCAACTCTGTCCTACTTATGTGCCGTTTTCAGTTATGATTAGTATCTGGGTATCATCTTTGACAACCCTAGCCAAGTTTATATTTATGAAGACTATTCAAATGATTATTAACCACAAAAATTGAAATCAATATGAGGAAAAATTATTACTTATTATTATTACTTTTGTCATATCCCCAGTCATGCTTACCATCAGACTGGACCCCTGCCGCCCTCTTAACAAGGTGATCTGCCAGCTCCATGGCATCAGCTGGACCCAGGGGCAGGTCCCGGGACAGGCCGATCACCAAGATACGCATCAAAGTGTCCTCAAGCAGTGGCACCTCCGAGCACAGACGAAGGAAGAAACTGGGAAATACAGGAACAAACATATGCTCTTAGTGAACACACAATTTACTTCACAGCACGGCTATGTAATCTGTAAGTACTAGGGAAAACGCGCTTACTTCCTGTCACTCTCAGGAGGCCAGTTGTCCCACTTGTAATACGTTTCAGGTTGCTCTGTGAAAAGCACTTTATGGAGGCTAGATGTAAAAAAATAAATTAAATTAGCAAATGATATTATAAAGGTGTTCATTGTTGTTTGATTTCATAAGAGTATTACTGACCAGTGGACATAGTCTTTTGGTCCAACTTTGCTGATTGTAGGAACCACACTGTGAAGCCACCACACGGCATCTCTTTGGATAGCAGCTATTTGATTCTGAAATGATCTCAATACCTCCAAATCTATCAAAATACAAAGAATGCAATATTAAAGGTTCCATGTTTAACCCATGTTAGAATGCTGTTAACTCTTTGAAAACATACCTGGAGTTGTGTTTTGTTTCATTCACACGTTTCAGTAACTCTAATTAGTCTGCCTACATCTCCAAAGCTCAAAATGTTCTATTCCACCTTGTGATGAAGCAGTAGCTTTCAAATTAACAGTTATCTTTTAACTTTTGTTTAGCTGAGACTGGGAATTGCAGGTCTGAAATCATCCAAATGATTATAGTGAAGCTGTATGGAATCAATCACTTCCTGTATTACCACATGACATTACAAGTTAGAGTGTTTTATGTTTGAGAGAAGGACTCAGCCTAAATATACAGGTTAAATATGTGTGAATGAAACAAAATACAACTCCAGGTATGTTTTTGATGAGGAAACAATATTGTAAAATATATCAGAAAATAGGGTAATATGGGCCCATTAAATAAATGCAAGCAGTATAATGCAAAATTAAGTTATTTTTAAACAAACCCTTACTCTTTTTCTCTCCTTTGTCCCATGCAATTCCTGCTTCTTTTACTTGAGCCGTTATTCCAAGCATCATGGACACTGTCAGTAAATCAGTAACTTGGATAACAAAACGCTCCTAATAGTGAGCAAACATAAAGTTAGTGAGAAATCCTACAAAGGTTAGTTAATTTTATTTAGATTATAACCTACTTTAAATTCCATGTCCACATAGCTGGCCTCTTTTCTTTCTTGCATTAAACCAAAACAGAATGACTGAAAGTTAATCTCATGCTTGGTTTGTTTGATTATTTCTCTCAACAATGCTCTGGAGGCACGCAAGTAATCATCTTTATTAGTTAGTAAGTCCTGGAATACCATAGCTAAAAACTACAAAAGGAAAAATGACGATAGAAAGGTTAAAGATTTAAATTTATTACATTTTTAAATTTCATGAAAGTAAAACTTAAGTTACCTTTGGTCCCTGCTCTGGACTATGCTGTAAAACTGTGTGGAGTACTTGCATATTGTTGGGATTTCTGGCATTGGACAACTCATTGAAAATCACCAGTTTGACCATAGTGCCCAGGTTGTCCTTGTTAGCATTTAAAAGTTCCCTGTGAAAAAAATTATACTACAAGAATTTAGACCTTGAAAATAAAGTGTAACTGAAGTGAGAGTGTACACACCTGACACACAGCATGTAGTGGTTCAGAAGAACTTTGGGCTTGAGACGGATCTTGATTAAATTGGAAATGACCTCCATGTCATCTGCTCCGTGTGTGTTACAGTTCATACACAGGGACATAAGAAGGTCCTGTGCCGGGCGGGTTAACTGTACGCAAAAAACAAAACAAAAAATAAATCACATGCAAATTAGATTAAACAAATGTTAAAGATCCTGTAAGTGTGTTTTATTTAAATATTTGTGAAAAAGACCAAAGTGGTGTGCTGCATCTAAAAAGTATAAAAGAGGTCGAAAAAAAAATGTTAAAAGTTTGTAACCTCTTGTATATAGCCGAGATAGATAAATCTGTATTACAGTGGTCCCTCGCTCTATCGCGGTTCACTTTCTGCGGCCTTGCTGTTTCGCGGATTTTTTATTTTATTTTATTTTTGTGTATCAGCGGAGACATGAGTCACTGGATCCGTAGGAAGTCCAGACCAGGACTAAGACATGAGGACCAGACTGGGACCAGACTGGGACCAGACCGGGACCAGACCGGGACCAGACTAGGATTGACTAGGACTAGACTAGGACTAAACGTGACTAAACCAGGTCTAAACCAGGTCCAAACCAGGTCTAAACCAGGACTAGACCAGGACTAGACCAGGTCTAAGCCTGGGATGGTCACACAGGGTGGTAGGTACAGAGTCTATGATGTCCTTCACGAGAGCGCCTGGGTGACAGGAAGTGTGGCCTTTGTTGCACGTGCTGAGGGAGCCGCAGCGGGGGTGGACACTCGCGGGCGCGGAGAGGAGACAGTGGGTCTTCCCCCGTCATGCATAGCGGACGAACCCGGCACGTGCAAGGCCAGATCTCCGGGCGGCACTGGGGCCGTAGTTGGGGAAGTCCTAGAGAGCTGTGGAGTATCGCTCTCGTGTAAGTTACCCAAGGCTGGTGGCGACGCATTGATAGCCATGCCCCGAACTCCGGGGCGGTCTGATTTTGGAGCCGGGGTGAAATGCAACCAACCAGTGCGAGCGCGGGTTAGTGGGGGAAAATCCTCATGGTCCAGGATATTGAATTTATTTGACAAAGCTACATTCATAGTGGAATAGAAGTACTTACTCTGTCCGCAGCAATCACTACTAATCTACTACTTCGCGGATTTCACTTATAACGGGTTATTTCTGGAACCTAACCCCCGTGATAAACGAGGGATCACTGTACTATACCTCACTCGTACATATACATGTACACCAGTACTTATTCAGGATGTATTATCACTATTTATATTGTTTCTCTTTGTTATTATATTATATTGTGATGTGTGAGCTACTGTGTCCAAGTAATTTCCCTTGTAGATCAATAAAGTTTCTTCTAGCTTGTATAAATTTACATCTAGCTAGCTTCCTCTTTGATAAAGGTTAATTCTATTTAGCTTCCCTTTGTCACAATTAGAAAACAAGAGATCCATTTCTGCGATTTAAAATAATAAGAGGATGTGTTGCAGACCTTTGGATTTTGTAGCCACATTTCCAGCCTCTGCACAGCCATGAGCCGGCCCTCTTTGTATCCACACGTAGCGGTAAGCAGACGCAGCAGGTTACGGGACACGTTGTCCATGGGCTGTCTCCGGTTCAGCTGATCTCTGAGTACGTCAAGCACATATTCCTCTACGCTCTCTGCCAGGTCATCATACCTACAATAACAGAACACACTTCCTGAATTAGGACTTCAAACTATCCCCATTTTATTATGTATTTATTTTCATGTCCAAATGCTACTGTATAAACAGAACCACTTATTGTACATGATAGTTTTGCAGTCTTTTACTCTAGTTGCACAGTATTCTATTTTAATATTTTGATGTTCTTTTGTATCTTAACGCCATTTCTAATAATCTTATCTTGATTTTAAATCATAATTTATCTCTATTTTTCATTGCATACACTCTCCTGCTGCTCTTGTACCCTGTACTGTAACACTGGAATTGCCCCATTGTGGGACAAACAAAGGTTCGTTTATTTTTCACAGAATATATATTAGTATATGAATAAGCTTTTATACCTGGCCATGACCTGCCCTTCGTCCTCGGGGCTAAGTTTCTCTTCTGCGATGAGCAATTCTGTCTGACTGTCATCTTCATCTGGTGTAGAGGGGTGTGGACTGCTCCCTAAAAGAAATGACATTTATTTTCACAGCTCATTCAAGCCGTTTCTTCAGTTCTAACTGAAGAAGCAGCTTGGATGAGCTGCGAAATGTATTCGAACACTTTTGTCCATTTGACAAATTCTACACAGATTCTACACACATATCAACATTACTTATCTCGTAATTAAACAGATAAAATAATATTGTATTTTACCTGCACTGAGATCTCCAGGAGTCCTCCCCGTTTCCGCCTGCAGTAACATGCTCTTTGGGGGCATCTTGGTGCCAAAAGCTGTTTGTATGTTGTCGACAAATGTTTTACAGTGAGCACTGTCCACCCAGATTCTTTCTCCCAGAGAATCCTCAATGTATACCTGAAAATACAAAGATGATTATCCCCTATTACTACTACCTGCACTACTAATATTACTGCTATTACCACTACTTACTTTTACAAAGATCTCAGGCCAGTTTTCATCCTCCTCATAAGCGGCCATAAGAAGATTACAAGCAAGTACAGACACAAGACTGTTTCCCTTTGCTTTGAAGTTAATAGAAGCATCACGGCGTAAAAGACTGCATAGAGCCTTGGGATAAGAAAAGCCCAAAAGAACACAACAAAAATGTTCAAGCTGAAATTAATGAAATAAATCTTAATTTTTTAAAGATTCCTACCTCTATAATTCCTTCTGTGGCAAAAACATTGGGTTTGATTTTGGCAAGAAACATGAGACTGAGATAGAGTGTAATGTCAGGTTTGGCCCTGTTCATTTTCAGTTGTTTGACAGCTCCACACAACAGTCCCTCGATGCGGTCGTCATTTCCCTCTGACTCTGCAGCCTCAATCTCATCCAAAAGCACCGAAGGGGACACTAATAAAGAAAAAAGTACATACTAGATAAAAAACACTGACTGCTCTCTACTTTATCTACTTTATCTGCTTTTTTGAGGATCCTGATGAAAAATATGCAAATGATATTATGTCAATCCAATCCAGAAATGTGCTAAAACATAAATATTTTGGCTTAGATTCAATTATTAGACAAAAGACTGTAAAATTACCCAGACAAATACAAAAATACAGTTTTATACCCTTAATTTATTTTACCTTTATTTTACCAGACAAAACATTAAGAACAAATTCATACTTACCATGTTGGCCTGTTTGAAAGTCAACAACATATTTTCTCCCCATTTTTTATTTTATTCTTTTTTTTTTAACAGCATATGTGTTATTGTAAACAATATATAATTTTCCATATCTTGAAAACAACATTCAACATTATCATTATTTCAATAGCCTTCCCACCTCTATATGAAGCTTAACATTTTATGCATTGAAATATACATTACAACCAACCTTCAATAGGAATAACTGATGGTTCTTTGATTGAGGGTGATATTGCCCTCTTGTCCACCGCAGCAACATCAGCAAGGCGTCCCAGGGCACTGACTGGAGGAGTGGTGGAGAGTTTGGGGCGTTTGGTGAGACTGGACAGACTGGACGAAGACGGCAGAGAGGAAGTAGGCTCCCTCTTGCGGTCAGTGGGTAAACTGGCCGCTGCTGGTTTGAGGAGCACAGCTGGGGCTTTGGGCTCTCCTCCCTGAGACTTTGTGCCCAGAGCAATGAAGTCTCCTGGAGGTGGGTGACCTTGGAAACAAGTGATTTGACATAATTATCAGGCAAATAGGGACAATAATTATTAGGGATGGGAAGAGATACACTTGCCACAAGACAACACAGGATTTTCACATATTAAATAATAATAATAATAGATAGTGTGAATAAGTTGAAAATCTTGGCCTCAAACATTTTGATTTATATTTTTGCTGGCCTTGTAAAACAACATTTTAAACTACAGCTTCTCAAAAGAGATATGTTAATATAAAATGTAATATGAAACCTTTTTCTTATTCACGAGCACTGAACACTGAACTCTTTTTATCTGTCCAAACCAAATGTAAACACATGGCAAAAGATCTTGTCATTCTCCACATGTGTCCACAATCTTGTGACATTTATCTTGCTAGATCTTGCCACATCCTTAATGATAATTACCCTATGGTAAAAGGAGAAATTCAATTTGTCAACTGGACAAAGTTTATTTGGTCAAAAACGTTCCACAGCTCATCCAAGCTGCTTTGTCAGTTCTGGTTAGAGTGCTGGTGGACACTGCTTATATTTAGCTGCAGGGAGGAGATAACTACAATGAAATTACTATGAAACTATCACCTGTATCACAGTTTCTGTCTGGCGTATAGTTTAGTATGCTAAACTATATGACAGACAGAAACTGTAAGACACTCTAACCAGAACTGACGAAGCAGCTTGGATGAGCTGCGAAACGTTTTCGACCAAATAAACTTTGTCCAGTTGACAAATTGAATTTCTCCTTTTACCATGGATTCTACCTGGACGACTGAAAGATTCTTCAAACATCTTATGATAATTACCCTACTTAATGTAATTCAACTGCATTCTTAAACTTGGGCTTACAACATAGCTATCACAACGTTGTAATTTGATTAATTATGGTTATTATCACCTATGTAAGTAAGAAAAATTAAACAAACATTTAACTTACCTGATGGCTTGGCAGCACTTGGCCGTCTGATATTTGCTGGCTTTGGGCGATTCATTTTTATTTAGTGGCACATCTGACAGAAAAGGATAAGAATTAGCTTGGAAAATTAAAAGATAACTTTGTATGTTAAACATTCACACAAAATAGGCATAAAAGTAAACCAATAAACACCTCAGAAAGCTCAGACTGATTGTAATATAAAGCGGTGTGATATAAACAGTGGGTAGATCATCATTTTTGGCTAATGGGCTAACAACATAAGCTAACCAGAACGCTATGTACTTTAGCATTGTAAACTTAACATCATCGCCAACAGCTCTAAAACGTCCTCATGAACAGCAAATGAATGAAGAGAGGATGTAGCTTACGTGTGTTATTGTATGAAAGAGGTTAGATCATTCCTGTAAGTGTGAATAAAATATGTTTATCCTGTTAAGTGAGAAGAATCATTCATATTTAGAGAGCCAGGTCACTCCTTCTATGAATAAGTGTGGCCCAAATGGGGCCACGTCGCCTCCTACTGCATAGATGTGTAACTGCATCACAAAAGGTTTGCACTACTAGTTTATTAATTTTAAAAGTCAATAGTAATGTTCAGGTAAATCTATTATTATTTGTTGAATATAGATAAAATTGGGAACAGGCACAAGTAAGTTTAATTTTTAGTTTAAACCACAGAAGAAGCTGTTGCGCATTTGACCACCAGATGGCAGAACATCTCAATCGTGTGGTTCGAGTCATACTTCCACAATTCAGTCAACATGGACAACTTAACTGATAAAAAAACAAAAACAATTTATATTAAATGTATTATTATTCTCATTAATAATAATAATAATAATAATAATAATAATAATAATAATAATAATAATAATAATAATAATAATAATAACAATAATAATAATAATAATAATAACAATAATCATTATTATTATTATTGTTATTTATGTATTTATTTTTACCCCACAAAACCTTCACAGAAAAATCAAATACAGACCTATGCTGCCATGCAGCTTGCTCAGTCACTGACCACCAGGTGTCACTGTTTGACTCTATCAAATCAAAAATGCTTTTACCCTAAGCTGATGGAAGTGTTCTGTGTTGTTTAAACAATATGCATATGATCCTCTAATCAAAGAGCATAATCAGAGCCCTTTGGTGCATAATATAGGCCAATGGCAATCTAAATACATTATCCATTTCTTGATTGGGTACATGTTAATCATATTTATTTGATAACTTTGATTCTCATTTTATTTTAACTGAACTTTGTTTTACACTTGGCCCAGCAGCTATTTAAAGTCTCAGGGCAGGGGCCATAGCCTATATTTGTTTAACAAAGCAGGGGAATATCCCTCTTCTTTTGTTCATATAACAGTATCCTATGGTGCCCCACCCATGCCATGGTCAGTCAAACTGATGTGTGTATTGTAATTTTAACATAACCTGCAACAGATACACTGAACTACCATTTATGGTCTAAAAAAATAATTACTACTCAAAATAACATAGTTTTGACATCATTTATTCATTTGTAATGTCTAAAAGTTCTTAAACTTAAACAGCTGCTGCCTGCCACTACCATTACTACAGTAAGATCCTGATCGAAGCCCGCCAAGCTGTTACGTAAAGTGTTTTCATTTGAAACACATTTCGATGAAGTCACTGGAATGTTCAGTAATGTTCTAAATTAAATCTGGTCTCATATGGGAAGTCTAGAGTTTTGTACCCAAAAATGCTTTAACATTTTCAGATTACATCCAGCCACGGAGGCCACAGGGGGCGTGTGTTTTCTATTCTTAAACAATGTCAAAACATCTGTAGGGAGAAGAAAAGATTTTCCTCTGAGCTTTTTCCTTATTAGTTTAAGATTTTGTGGGTGACATCAGCCTTGTCTCAGCCCGAGGTGGAAGAAGTAAAGAAGTGAAAGTACCAAAAATAATGTGTGACAAATGCATCCGGAAACATAAACAGAAAAATGTAAATGCTGGACTTGTTGGTGTGAAGCAGCCCATATGAGGCAAACACTCGCTACTATTGCTTAAAAATGTATTTAAATGAAGTGACATTGAGCAATGACATGAAGTGAATCTTCTGCTGAGTGTGCTGAGTTTGGTGAGTCTGCAGGAACTTTAAAAACACAGACAAGCACTTAATGACAGCACAATGTTGGACTGGATGTGTACACATGTAAAGTGGGACTACTGGATACACCAAAAAAATGTTCTTAGCTAAATTACAAGTTTGATTTTATCACGATTGATGTACACTTTGTATTGTTCTATTGCTTTTAAGAGATTAAGAAAGACATCTGCTTCTTCTGAAAGTCCACGCTTCACGCTCCACTTTATTGATTTATTGAGTAAGTATACGCTTTATTTTTTAAAAATGCCTGATTACAAAATATGTATTGTAACAGTATAACCAGTATCCACCACTGAATTTGGTATAAAAACTGATGTGCTGCTTACAACAAGGGGCCCCTTGGAGCAGATCACATTTCGGAGTTCAGTAGTCTGAGTCAGAATCGAGCCAGATTAGTGAGTCAATGCTACTTCCTGAAACCTAACGCTCCCTTTAAGATGCACAGACCCCACAGAAAGACGATCTAAGGCTGCCCCGACAGGTTCAACACATGCCTGCTGTTTGTGTTTAGCTGGGCTCAATAGGTGTACTTCATGCCATTCATTACACTGTGTACTGCCAGATGGACACTAACTGGATATTTGTCTAATTTAAAACATCATCCATGTTTCTTTCATTTCGTCTCAACTTTGATCAATTTGTAATTACTACTCATATTAAAGGGCCTATGGTAGTAGTATACCATTTCTGATCTATGTTATAATGTGAGTTGAGTTGTGTTTTGTTTCTTTCACACACGTTTAACACATTTTTAGGCTGAGTTCTTCTCTCTGATCTACCTTGTGATATCACATGGTAATACACTGTAATACCACTTTGTTTTTAAACTCCAATACACCTTCACTAGAGTCATTTGGATGATTTGTCCTGGAATTTCCAATCTTTACTGAACTTTACTCAAGGTAAAAGGTAGCCGTTAACTTGAAAACAGAGCCTTTTGAGCTTTGGAGATGTAGACAGACTAATAATAAAGGGTTACTCAAACATGTGTGAATGGAACAAACACAACTCCGGGCAAGTTTTTGAGGAGGTAACAACATTATAACATGGCTAAAATCTCAGAGGACTCAATTTAACGTAATATGACCTTTAAGGATCAGTGTTCAAGGTTTATTTGTACCCGTGGGAATTGTTTGGCAGATGACATCACGCCATACAAATATGACACACTCAGATAAGATAAGTTTAAGTAATTATTTCACCCAAATGTTCACATGTAATTTCGTAGATTTATTAATTCAAAGTTGCTATTGCATTAATCTAATACTTAGAACCTCAATTGTAAAGTATAGTTTCACGGATTACTAATCAATAGACAGCTATTATTATTCATTATTTTAAAAATTCATAAATCTAGACCCGTGTGTGTGTTTATATTTTACTTTATTTGAGTAATTTTTCTGGTGGATTGTCCGTCACTTGCTTCTGTGGGTATGTCATTGCTCTGCCTGAAATGTTCCACAGTATGTTATTAAAGGGAGAGTACGTTTTATTTTATGTGAATCTGTATGGCGTCCTATTCTGCAGTGTCATCCATTAACACTGACTTACCACTGACCGTGTACTCTGAGTCCAGTTCTACTCCAGTTCTGTAGCTCACGAAAGTAGGTCCGGTAAGTTAGCGGGGACATTTAATAAACATCCACTTACAAGTGAACAGGCTAGTAATACTAATAGGCGTGCAGTGATACGAATCGACAGAAAATAGCACCAAGCAAATTAGACTGCTGAATTTTTTGTGGACAACTGTTTGTGAGGCAAATATATCACTTTTTGGACAAATATTGTTTTGAGAAGAAAAACAAGCTTTATTAAATGTCCCCGCTAACTTACCGGACCTACTTTCGTGAGCTACAGAACCGGAGCAGAATTGGCTCATAGGACACGGTCAGCGGTAAGTCAGTGTTAATGGACAACACTGCAGAAGGGGACGCCATACAGATTCACATTAAAAAAAAAACCTGCACTATCTCTTTAAGCAGCTCTATCTTACATTTATTAAATTATAGATTATAGCTCAAAAATATATAGAAAAACAGGCATTGTGACTGTGAGCGGGGTTGCCTCTCCACAGATCTGACCTGTAACTTGGTCTGGTTTGGTCTCCCTGAAGAGAAAAAAATACCATACTGTGAAACATTCCAGACAAAGCAAGCACATCTCCATAGAGAAAAGCATTTCACAGACCCTCAAACAGAAAAGTTACACAATGCTCCTTTAAACCATTAATACATCTTAATATCAATGCATTTATAGGAAAATGTAGCCTCACATATTGGAACACAACACCCCCACATTGCGTTACTTTAGGGGAGTGACAGATTTCTGTGAAAAACAATTGTACTCAACTTCAACTTTTGCCTTTTGAACCCCTAGTGGTTTCTTAGGTTCTATTGATAATATATTCTTGTGCATAGTGTGCATACTGTAGCTATACTACTATCTCTCTAACTATGGGCCTTAGGTGGGGTACAACCTCACAGCGGCTATGCTAGTTGCAAGGAGGTTAATCAGTATACTAATGGAAAATATACAAAATATTATATAGAAATGTTTAAATATGAATGTAATATTGCTGTAATATATATTTTTAACAATACACTACAATAAATATATTACAAGTTAAGATACAGAATACGTTTATACAACAAAGGTTTATCTGCACGTTTGTGTTTCATTTTACAGTCCATTTCTGATACTTTAAGCTCAACCAAGACATTTACACATTGACACATTTTAGCATATTTTTTCTCCACTGCAAAAATACCATTTGAACATTGTTATCACGAGTAAGTAAATGTGATTTTGGTTCAGTGTTGCACAATTTGGACCCCTGCACCAACTATATTAAAATGATAAATAAAGACGATTCTGACACTGTAAGACCATTAGCTTCATTTTCTTCTCCCTGCAGGGCCGTGTAGAGGAAGTGATGCATTGTTTGTGGTAAACACAATAAAAGGTTAAACCAGAATAAGGCAGTTGATGAAAGAGCAGTGTTTTTTCACAAGCAGACACACTGGTGCACATGAAATAAAGCGACACACCTTCTCATGCTGAACAATGGCTTCCACATGCACCAGAAGGAAGAGCTGATCAAGTGAGTCACCAACCTCAAACCATGACAGAAAGCAACGTCAACATGGATTCTTTGGTTCTGGACCAAAAAGAAAAGGATTAGTCAGTTTAGCTACAAGCATTTTTGTGCATTATCTCCTTTGTGAATCAAAATTGTCCCATGTGAGCGTTTTTGGTTACATTTCACTGTATGTGAAGTATCCTTATCACACCTTTATATAAAAGTTGAATGTGCGTCATTAGAGTTAAGCAATACGCCATATTTCCTCTCTTGGCACTTGTGACTAACTACTTCACATCATGGAATGAGTATGATGAGTAAGCAGCATTCATTGAATAATTACATGAGTACGCAATTGGTGCATGCCTTTAATTCTAGCCTTAAGTATTAATGTCTGGGTAAGGCATAATGGAGTTTTTTCATCATAATTTAGGCTATTACACAGTTGTGATGTAAGCTAAACTATTTAAGAAAAAAATCTGAATACTGCTACTTAAATGTTACAATAAGTTGCATTTGGTCAATAAATGCTTACATTGGCTTGCAAGCCAACCCAGCTGCTGCTTTGACTTTAGATGACTAATCAAAATAATAAAATGAGAAAATAAAAGTAGCCTATGAATGTTGTGTGTGTACATGGGTAAGACCAGTTTAAATTATTCAGGTAATTCTGAAATACACGTGTGAATACATAATAAACCCAAACATATGGACTTTTCTCTCAGTCCAGTCAGCATAAAGAATGAGGGAGTGTGTGGCTTCTCCCTTTAGCTTTGTTTGAACGGTAGTATTTATAGTGTAAACACAGTGCATCTGTTTTAACCGCCTCTCTGCCTAAATGCTGAGCTCTGCTGATTAATGAACAGCGCTCTGAATATGACTGAGTTCACACATTCATGTAGACTTTAATTCCCTGAATAACCTGTGACGTTACTGTTGCTGCTCACTTAAAATAAGAGAAATCCTGTGACTGCTGGACTACAACTGCATACTTTCCTCTGGAATGGAATGCCGCTCCGCTCCCAGCCCCGAGTCCTGGGCTCCTGGTGAGGTGGGGGCTGTTTTGCTCACTTTATGCACATTTTTATTCTGTAGACCTGACCATAAAAGAGAGTGTAGGAGGGGGGCAAGCATTAGGGTCTGTCTACATCATTGCTCCATTTTCTCAACTTTTCTTATGACTTCTCCCTTCAGTGGCCAACTTTTGTCTAATTTTGGCAACAGACTTTGACTTTGTCCAGATTAGTTTTGTAAAGTAAGCAGAAGCAGCGGCCAGCAGTATCTATCTTCTATTTCTGGCCTGCTCCTGCCCCCCTCCCCGGACTGACGTCAGCACAAAGTTATTTTCATGAATGGAGGGGGCGGTCACGAGGAGTGGGTGACGTGAGTGCTTGCGGAAGCAGAACGTGGAATGCAGTACATTGTTGTTGTTTTGTAGTTAATTTAGTCCGAGGATACACCGCTGCCTGTTGCTGCCGGACGCTTTATACAACTGTGTCAAGTTTCTTCGCTCATTGAAGAGAAAAACTTACTCCAGTACTTTTTTGCATTCCTCTTCATACGAGCCGTCCGTAGAGGTAAGACTGTTTTTTTTGTTTTTTTGGAAGATGTTTTGACATTCCTGACTATTGCTCAAGTTCTCACGGTGACACATCGGCGCAATGATCCACTTTTAATACTGACCATGTGCTCTTATTGTATAGGATGTGTTCAGATCAAAGTTCTCGATCAAATGTTGACTTTATAAATAGTTTGAGAAGTGAGGACACGTGTTGAGTCAGAGTAACATAACACACGCTAAATGCGGATAGACTGTGCCATATGTGAACAGGGAACCAATAATAACCAATTTATTACGCATATTTCATGTAATGTGAATGTATTTATTACAACGCTTAAATTCCCCTTTAAATTAATTAATAAACTAATTTGGATTTTTAATGTATTTTTGAATGTTACATAGAAAACCACGCCTCGTGTACTCTTAAAAATAAAATATGAATATCGAAAAATATATATGTTTTTAAATATATATAATTTTGTGTTACTGTAATTCTAAACACATTGTAATAACAGGTAGGATTGTGGTATTTGGTAATGTTTTGTTGTTTAAGACTTCGTTTAAGTCGCGCTTCTAATTAGCTTACTAAACATGTGATTGTTAGCTAATTTGGCTCTGTTTAGTATTAGCTGGGGGAAATATATTATACTTTGGCTAAATTAACATGTCACTCCATCCCCTTAAAAGCCCCTTCCGCTCGTTTTAACGCTCGATTAGCGCTGGGTTGTGTAAAAAAGCGACTTACCAGCCTACTTTTTTGACATTGGAAACAACACGTGGTGCGCATTTGAGAGACATGTGGGACAAAGGGCACGGGGAGAAGCTGGACCACCAAGGCTGACCGGTCTGTCCGCGAAGAAACTATCACTCTTGAGTACATGCACATTTCCCCTCACCATAAATCAGCCCCAACGAAGAAAAGCTTTATCTGATCTCACTAACTAAACTATTCCCCATCACATTCATCTTAACAGCGTCCCTAGATAAGAAAATGCGCCCTCAAGCGTGCCATTAACAGCTCTGATAGTGAATGTTTTATTTATTGTCTTAATATTGGATGCCATGGTATTGTATTTTATTCAATAGCATGGAAAGAGCGACCTTTTAAGGCTATTGAGATACATGGAAAATATTAGCCAGTGAGTAATGTCTTCCAATTAGATCTGAGATCTGAGAGGCAGTGGTTCTCAGACTGTGGGGTGGTACCATTGGTCATTGGAGAAATTCTGTTTTATTATTATTATTTTTATTTGTTCTGTGCAAGTCTTTGTCCTTGTTTGGACCTGGTTTATTAGATTATAGTTTTCTAAGTACCACCAGAATTAAATGACGTATATAACAGAACTGTTCAGGTCTATAGTTCAGGGCTAAACCAGGTCTTAAAGTCCATCCATCCATCCGTTTTCTTCCGCTTATCTGGAGCCGGGTCGCGGGGGCAGCAGTCTAAGCGGGCACTCCCAGACTTCCTTCACCCCGGACACTTCCTCCAGCTCCTCCAGGTTAAAGTGGAAGGCATAATTGTCACTAATTTTAAACAAGAATTTATCCAAGAGAGATGCAAAGTAGATTAATGGACTCTAAATTAGGCAAACCCACTGTACACATGTTATAGTTCTGGTTTGTGCTACATCTGGTTTATTACAAGAATATCCATCAGTCATTATCTAGATAACCGTCTGGTTTAACACGGGTGTAATCTTTGTTTACAGCTGGTTTCAGACTTTATTTAGTAGTCATTTCTAGGTTTTAGATGTTGGTTTGTTTTGTTCATTCCAGTCCATATTTACCTAGATTTTGTAGTCATCATCCATCCTTGTTGCATATGGTTGGGCTGGGTGATATAGCAAAAGTGGTTCACCTTGTATATTTCCATCACATTTTTAAATAATGAATGAATGAATGAATTTATTTATTTTTCTTTCAATCTTTATCTCATGGACAAGTGGTATTTAAAGGGATATGCCACCCCCAGGTCAAATTTGGGCATCTCCCCACAGTCCAGAGACTAAAATAAGTGGTGGAAAGCGTTTTCCTGCTCACCCAGCCATTGTCCGAGTCTGTCGCCACTGACCGCCGCGGTATCTGGTGCTCCTCCGCCTTAGACTGGAGTCTAACGTCGCCAGAGAAAGATTTCGGCCAAAAGGAATTAATTTGCTCGATGCGTTTCCCAATTACTTTGTGTGTAGTGCGCATTCATATCGAGTGCAAATAAATGTGCAAATCAACACGGAGAGCTTGCCTTGGTCATTTTGGGTGGGAACTATTTTCCAGTGCGTAAGAATACAGCCGTATCACGCAGTACGCTACCAGGGGAATCCCAGTTACGCACCGGGAAGGGAGTTCCCCTGTTTCACAACGTGGTGCGTGATACGACTGTATTCTTACGCACTGGAAAATAGTTCCCACCCAAAATGACCAAGGCAAGCTCTCCGTGTTGATTTGCACATTTATTTGCACTCGATATGAATGCGCACTACACACAAAGTAATTGGGAAACGCATCGAGCAAATTAATTCCTTTTGGCCGAAATCTTTCTCTGGCGACGTTAGACTCCAGTCTAAGGCGGAGGAGCACCAGTTACCGCGGCGGTCAGTGGCGACAGACTCGGACAATGGCTGGGTGAGCAGGAAAACGCTTTCCACCACTTATTTTAGTCTCTGGACTGTGGGGAGATGCCCAAATTTGACCTGGGGGTGGCATATCCCTTTAAAGGTGCATTGTGTAACGTTTGTGGTGGAGGGTCAGTCAAATGCTTTTCTTCATGGAGATGTTATTGTTTTATCTGGAATGTAGTCTTAAACCTTTCTATCTTCATGGACACCAAGTTACAGGTCAGATCTGTGGAGTGGTAACCTTGCTCACAGTCAGAATGCCTGTTTTTCTAGGCATTTTTGAACTTTAAAAACACCTGTACTTGAATAATGTAAGGTATAGCTGTTTAATGGCAAACTGTGGAACATTCCAGGCGGAGCAATGACATATCCATAGAAACAAGCAGGTGCTGGACCCCCAACCACAAAGTTACACAATGCACCTTTAATGCACAAAAATGTTTGGACTAAAGGTGACCATTCACTGACAATTAGAAACTGAGATCTTGAAATTGGACCCTGCTCTTGATTCAATTCACATTCAATCTACAGCACAGCCCTAGAATATGACATTAAAAAAGCAAGTTTGTTCCCTCTGGCCTTTATGGATTTCTGTTTTTGCTGGTGAATTGCAATGTGTTACAGAGGCGTAATGGGAACAGCAGACAAGAGCACTCCCCTGTCATGAGGTTACCATGTGCTCCTATCATAAAAAACGATGATGTCTTCTTTTTGGAATACAGAAGTTACTGAATCATAGCGCCACGTCCTTTGCTGTGTAATGGTGACAAAGCAAAACAAAGGGAGAAAGTGGCAAGTAGAGATAGGATAGTATGTCATGGAGTTATAGTATAGTATATTTTATAATGATTATAATGATTAAATGTGCATTGTGTAAGAATTTTAGTGTTACAGTGGTCCCTCGCTTTATTGCGGTTCACTGTTTGCGGCCTTGCTGTTTTGCAGATTTTTTTTTTTTTTCAAATTTTTTTTATAGTGTTACTTTTTTTGTAGTGTAACATTGTGTTCTGTGTCCTGATTGGCTAAGAGACTAGACCAGGACTAAACGTGGACTAAACCAGGTCTAGACCAGAACTAAGCCAGGTCTAGACCAGGTCTAAACCTGGACTGGTCCTGGACTAAACCAGGACTGGACCAGGTCTAGACCTGGACTAAACCGGGACTAGACCAGGTCTAAACCAGGATTAAACCACAACATGCCGCTCTTTGCTGGTTTCGTGCGGCTGGTTTGTGGCTCGGGCTGAGAGCACGCGGTCCAGGCGCCGCGGTTCGATCTCGTGCTCGCAGCCCCAGTGTACGCGCGGCCTCGCGCCGGTCACGCTGCTCTGTCACGGATTTGACCACGATAAGGGGTGCACGTGTCGCGCACTTCTCCAAGGGGTTGGTGCGTGTCAGGTCCCGGTACGTGGCAGTGCTCCTCGCGCGTCCGGCGGGGCTTCCAGGGCCATGTCTCCCCCCACGCGCCACTATTAATACATTTTGTTGAAAATCTATGAAAGTTGAGTGTTTAAACGAGAGAGAAATGTGAGAAAAGGTTAATTCCAGTCTGAAAAAGCGTATAATGTGTGTGGTGAGGCATTTACAGCCTTAGAACATGTATAATAATTGTAAAATATAAAGTTGTCCTACTTCGCGGATTTCTCTTATTGTGGGTTATTTCTGGAACCCCCTAACCCCCGCGATAAATGAGGGATTACTGTATTGCTTTGTCTAGAATGTTTCACAGTATACTGTAGCTTAGACACAAATCTGTGGATCTGTATTGTATTTTCGAGCAATAGAAACACCCATAATGAATAAATGCAAGGAAATGATTAAAGTTAAATTATTAAAGTTAAACCATGGAACATTCTGGGCAAAGCAATATCATCTCCATGGAGACAAGCAACCCTCCACTAGAAAAGTTGTGCAGTGCGTGTTTAACAAGAACAAGTGGCTTCTTAACAAAAAGGTGTTTTTATCGTGTAGACATTTGGGGAAACGGATCAATTATCAGGGCAAATCATGTAATTTAATCAAGTCTACATTAGGATAGGCACACATGTATTCAAGCAACAGACATCACACTGTTATTTTGAACACAGGCCTGTTTAAAATGACCAAACTTTATGAATTCATCTAGTCACCTGCTTGTTTCTGTGGATAGGTCATTGCTCTGCCTGGAATGTTTAGTATGACATTAAACAGCTCTCTCTACCTTACATGTATTAAATTACAGGTGGTTTTATCGCTCAAAAATACAAAGAAAAAAAACAAGCATTCTGAGCAGGGTTACCTCTCCACAGATCTATCTGACCTGTAACTTAGTCTGATCTGGTCTGTTATCACCCCATCCCTAGTTTCAAGCTTTATATAGTCAAAATCCAATGTGTGCAGGTCAGTGACTGTAGACAGAAAGCACAGTGTTTTTGTGGTGGTGTGTTGTGAAAGTGGAATAGCTGCGGTTTGTGAAGTGATGAGTCATAAAGAATGTGGTGTGTGCTTTTGCCCCATTTTATAGCAGAAAAACATGTTGGATTTGGCTTTGATGGCTTTGAAAATGATCTGTGCGTAGCCAAAAATTTGTTGACGGCTGTAGAAATACCACTTATAGGAACAGTTGTATCAGGTCTTGTGCAGCAGTGAAGATAAATATTTCCATTGCTGTTGTGGTAGAGTAGTAGGACTGATGTAATAGTACTAGTATAGTAATAGTACTAGTAATAGTAGTAGGAGTTGTGGTAGTACGTCTATATTGTTGTATTGGGTGTAGTAATAATGCTTCTACTTGGGTTGAGTTAATTTAAAGTTACAATTTATTTCAATAAAATGTCACTTTGTGTGCCCTCTGCTAACCTAACCTCACTTTGTGTGATTTTGCATGACTCATACTCACATTATTATTACACATCATTGATCCCCTTTGGCATTTACAATATCATGTTTCAATTCAAACCAGACATATGCACATTTTCTGAAGATTATCCTTTCTTTTAATTGCAATAGCCTGCCTTAAAACAATCATGTTGCATTTGGTTTTATTTACATGACGAAAAGCTTGTATTGTTTGTGCTGGACCCAAACTTGGATCAATGAATGAACAAAGTGGACTTACAAGTGTAATTCAACAGTAATTATAATATAGCATTTTGTAACTGGGCTATCACAATACTAAATATAGTGGTAGAATTAAATTTTCAGCACATTTCAGGAAATTTCTGTCCTATTTTCTATTCATGTGATGTTTTTTATAGTTTCAATACTTGTTCAGATGAGTAGTTTTGGTACAAATTTTATTATTGGTCAATATTTAGGTATGCATTTTTGACAAAAGTATTTTGAAGTAAGGATAAAGTTTTGTCTCATATTTCAGGCTTGAGTTTGCACAGGTATGCCTTTTTTAAACATTCCATGCATTTCTTCAAAGCCTAATGTCTACATTTTGAGGAGAAAACACTTGGTTTGCTCAGGATCATGGCTGTGTCCTCCTCCCTTTTCCTTCCCTGCTCCGGACCTGTGCACGCTCTCTCATGCCAGTCCCAATGTACTTTTCCTTCCTCCAGTGAAACGCGGGATTTTCCAGGAAACGTCAGATCAGGAGGGTGTGATTCCCTGCCTCTGGTCCACTGCTTTCTACCAGTAAACAGCATGACTCACCGCTCAGCTATGCTCTCCATTTCCTCCAGCAGAATAGCCCACCGAATGTGCTGCGCTGGGGGAAAGCAGATCGGAAAAAATCCTCTCTCAGATTTCCCTGAGAAAAATGCAAGTAAAGCACAGCGGAATGTGAAGGCTTAAAGGTGTGCTATGTAACTTTTTTTTGTCATCTCCTTGTTTCTATGGATATGTTACTGCTCTCTGGAATGTTTCAATGTATGAGATTAAACTGCTCTACCTTATATTTACTTAATTACAGGTGTTTCTATTGCTCTTCATGAAGATGGAAGGGTACCATACTGTGAAACATTCCAGACAAAGCAATAACATCTCCTTGGAGAAAAGCATTTGACAGACCCTCTGCCAGAAAAGTTACACAAAGCACCTTTAAGATCCAACAAAAAACAGGCAGAGCATTCCTTGGCCCCAATCAAGCCAGCGGTGCATTTCTCACTGGAGCATAGTGTGGATGTGTTGTTTATTTTAGTGAAGAGCCTGGGCCTCCTGTTACTTACTGGAGTCACTCAGTGTGGACTTGAACTTGACCAGATCCCTGAACTAAAAACACAAGCAATTGATCAGAGTTAATGCTTCGGACTACAGGATTCTTTAAGAGCTGCTTCTGTTTGCAGTATACAAATTAATCTTATACTTAGACAAACATTATTGATCCACAAGGGAAATTACTTGGACATTCAATGGTAATCAGATTTAGTTTGACCCAAGTAGACATAATGAACCAAAATTGTAAATTAAAAATCCTTGTATTTTGTTTACTGTCTGTATCTTTCTCCATGAAGACAAGCAGGCTGCACTACCAGGCCAAGTTATAGGTCAGATCTGTGGAAAGGTTACACTGCACAGAAACAAAGCAGATTTTTTAAGCCATAAAAACGCCCATAAATGCTAGATAGACACATTTAATGCCAAACAAAGCAAGCAGAAGCAGAAAAATTACACAGTGCATTTTAAGATGTAAGAAGAAAATAATTATAGTTTATTATAATTCACAGTATAAAAGTCAAATACAGAACTAAAGGCACTGAAGAGACATACCAGAGTCTTGCAATAAAGACATCCTGTTGAGTAGCTTCTAGACCTGCACTCATATCTGAAAATCTTATAGTTCAGGGCTAAATATTTTCTGGCTTTCTTCACTTAAACTTACCAAAAGTGCTTGTGTTTCTTTTACACACTCCAGACATGTTTGATTTGTTTGAACAAGTGAACGCCGACATACTGAGACACTTTTGAATTCCAGACATTTTGTGAAATCTGCAGCCGTAGTTTTACAAGCGAGATCGTCTGCTCCCCGCCTCCCCCTGTGGTGCGAGTGCATCCCAGGACATCTCCCAGGGCCCTGCTCCTCGTGATGGTCCATTTGCATGTGTGTGGCTGTGTGTAGCTACTCACATGTGTGCACTCCAGGAGGAATGTGGGCTTTTTGTTCTTTTTACCCGCCATGTGCAGCTTTTCCTCGAGGTATTTTCCCAGACTCCTTCTCTTACTGTTTTGGAAGACCTTTAAAGTTTTTCCCAATGGAGTATGACTGTTATGAAATGTGTATGTGAAACAAGGCCTATATTCACTTCACTATGCAATGTAAAGAGTTGTTTTTTCCGTTCGGAGATTGATGAGGAAAAAAATCTTCCCTGGACTGTTTGCAAAAACATAAGCACATGCCTGAAGAATTTGACTTAAACAACGTGGCCCCTTGGTTCAAGCTAGAGGCCCCTTGTATGAAGACTGGGGGCCTCACCACTTTTCCGTGATCTTTACAACGAATATCCCCAGTAACCAGACAGGGACCCCCTCTGATGCAAGATCTATTTAGGCCCAGCTGCTACTGAGGAATGCCTTGTTTTTACCTCCGCAGCAGAGAAGCCCTCTGGGGTCATGGACTGGGTTTAGAAAGTGCTGTAAAGTTTTTCAAATCATGTAAAAACAAAAATATAATAATCAATATTATGGTGAATATTTCAAATGATTAGTACTGTTTATATTTTAATGACAGTAAAATGTCTTTTTGGAGTGAGGCAACTGCCTGATGTGTGGGCTAGAGTATTGTTTGATAAATGGATTTTATTCTCACCATGAACATAAATTGCATGAGCTTTAGATAAATTGTTTTGAAATAAAATGCTTGCCACGTTCATTAAATGCTTTTAAACTGTTTTATTTACAGTTTGTAGTTACCCAATCCCTACTTATTTTAAGAACTTTGTTAGCATTGAGCTATATCTTTGTTCCCATGAGCTAATGATGACTTTCTGTTAGCGATCTATTGTGAATTACATGAATATTTTAGATTTCACATTACAGTAGTACATTTGATTTTACACCATGTCTATTTAGTGATTAGTTCAAGCTGCTACTTTGTGGAATGCCATGTTTAAAGAGTACCACATACCCAGAGTTGTGTTTTTTCATTCACACATGCATATTTAGGTTTGGTTCTTCTCTCAAACTGAAAACACTTGCGATGTCATGGGTACTACAGGAAGTGCTCCACTGTGTTTTTAAACTCCATACACATTCACTAAAATCATTTGGATGGTTTCAGATCTAGAATTGCCAATCTCAGCTGAATTTACTATTTCTGTCCACATTTACAGATGTGGACAGACAAATAATAAAGGATTACTCAAACATGTGTGAATGAAACAAAACACTCCATGTATGTTTTTGAGGAGGTAACAACATTCTAATATCCATGCTTAAAGGGACAGTGTGTAGGATTCGTGGCGCATAGGTGGTTACTAGCTATTCCACTTCCTCTTTTGGCTATGGCAGACCTCGAGGGTCACCCGGACGCGACGTACCGCCGAGATCGCGCGTGCCCGCGCACGAACCGCGCACCGCTGTATACATAAAGCGCGGTCCCCCGTTCACTTTTTTTTTTTCTTTTCGCATGAAAACACACAATCCCGATCATGATTCATGACAATCTACACATCAAATGAAACCTTACAGTCTCCTCTTTTTGACTATGCAATTCATTTCCCTGCAAAACAATCACTCCCCGAGCACATGGGGCTTTTATACGGAAAAGCACAAAACTTAGCTTACTTAGCTTACCTTTGAAGGCTCTGCACAGGTCAAACTCTGTATTTCATCATAAACTTGGTCTCAATCTGTCCATAAGGATCCAGCGAATAAAATCCAGTAAAACAATTTAGTCCAAAATACGTGTTGTATCCATTACGATGTGTGATCCGGCAGCATGCTTCTTTACACAGGCTCCCCCCTTCCCCCCTCCCCTTCCCCTTCTCTCCTTCTGTCCTTCACTCCCAAACGCAGCGCGGCTAAGCAGCTGTTAGCAGGAGCCGAGGCGAAGGATGAGCCCAAATGTCCTTCTGTGGCTCTCGTATTCAAAATGGCTGCCTCTATATGGGGAAGATCCCCCTTTTATGTGACTATATCTAAGTCCAAAAGAATACTTTGATTTCATGATGGAAGTGAAAAGGCTAGGAAAACAATGTATTTTTGAATGGGTATCTTCAATTTCAGTAATTAACAGGTAAAAATCTTACACACTGTCCCTTTAATATGAACCCATAAAATTCCTTTATATTAGAAACCACAATAAAACCATATTTGCTGTTATGAAAGTGAGTGAAGGGCATCTTTGACAGCAGATGTTTACATAGTTTCGGGTCCAGCAGCTGTTTCTCCTTTGTTTTGTTTTCACAGATTTGAGAACTTATTGCAAAAGTGCAATTACATTATGGTTAGACCCCAAAAAGTCTGTAGGAGAGAGGGAGAAGAAGTGATAGTGTGGCTGTTTTGAAGTGGGGTCATTTGAGGTGGTGGAGGCCCAGACTGAAACCTTTTGACTATTCATGACACAGGCATACTTGTAATCATGGCAACAGCGCTATGGTAACAGCGCTATTATTGGACAGTCACATCAAATAAGTAAAATATGATATGACATGAAGCAATATTTTAAATTACTTGAATATTGTGCCCACCCTTAAAGATTGCAGAACTTTTCTGGCGGAGCGTCTGCTTGTGCTACATTACAGGTCAGATCTTTGGAGAGGCAACCTTATTCATGGAGAGAATTATTGTATTTTTCAGCAATAGAAACACCCGTAATCGTAATAGATAAATGCTCAATAGATGTGTTTATTATCATATCATGGAACATCCTGGGCAAAGCAATAACATTTCCATCGAGACCAGCGGCTGACTGACCCTCCACCAGAAAAGTTGCACACTGCACCTTTAATGCTACTCAAAATTAGTGTTGTTACATTTATACTGGAATACAGGTGGATTTTTTAAATATTTATTCATGTATTTCACTTTCTGTTTATTGTGTCTAAGTAGCTAAATGGGCTGACTTTCACCTTTCACATTGACTCATAAATAATAAGTGCTGATATACAATGCCACATGTCCCCTAGGCTACTTCTTGCTTTTCAAATGGGCTATTTCACAACTTCAGAGTTTGTTTACCAGTTGCTCTTCTGTAACACTATAATATGGTCGGCGTCTTGGCCTGAATTTGATTCGGTTTTATGCCAGTTAGGCTACTCTTACTGGTACAGCTTTCAGTTTGTTGGGGGCTGGCCAAAAGGTTACCATGGCTACCCCTGACTGAAAAAGATGCCCATCTCATGACCAGGGTGAATGTGAGTCAGCACAGTTCTCTTATTCATGAGTTGAACTTCCTAATGGGCAACATTTTCATGATCTTTGAACTTTGAAAACATAGATTAATAATTATTTCTATGATTGAAAACTATTTATTTTGTTTTGTTAATTGTTTCTTCAAAATAGTGCTGATTTTCTATAATTCTCAAACTCATTATAAACTCACACTTATATAGGCCTATTTTTTGCTACATCCTAGACCAAACAATAGACAATTTTGTTGGTTTTAAGCACCAAACCACCACCTTCTGAATCAATGATTAATGTGTTCCAGTTGGCCCTCCTAAATTTATTCACTTTCAAAACAACTGTTGCATTATTAGTCATATGCCCATCGTAGGAAAAAGATACTACATCTCCCAAATGAGCCCCTCCACCCTGTATCCCCTCCCAAAGTTGCGCTCAAACTGCTGCGCACACAGGCCAATGACTCCTCTGGCTATCACTTATCGCACACTCACTTAAATTGTTTAGTTGGCAGAATTTCTTGTCAGCACAGCGGGCTAAATATAACCAACAGGCGAGTTAAATAAGGGCATGTAACGGCGCAGGAAAGCCCAGTGTGAAAGAGGACCCAGCGGCCAAACCCCAGGCTCTTAATGGACTCAGAGGAGCATTGTCTAAACATAAAAATACACTAGTGACGATGAAGGAAACTATGTCTCTGTGACATTATCGTCAGGAATTTTCCACATGCGACTCTGCAAAGTTCAGCGTAAATGTTATAAGTGAATGCTGTGTTATTTTAATAGGTCATCACATGATCAGATAAGATTATCATACAGGGTAGGCCCCATGTGATTGACTTTGGCTGAGTGTTTTATGAAATGTTTCACGGTATGACATTAAACTTCACTTTCTAGACATCTAACAAACAAACAAAAAAACATTTGAGAAGAAGAAGAAAACTTATTTAATCCCACCCCCTCTTCTAATTTAACACAATGAGCTTTCTTTTGCATTCTTAGGACATTTTATATTAGACCATATGAACTATTTACAAGTGAGGACAATGAGGACAATGTTATAGCTTGGCAACATAACTATCATCATATTGCAATAATACAAAAGGGTACCAACAATGGTAAAGAAATTAAGGATACCAACAATGGTAACAGACAGTAGATACAAGTAATGTAATGGACAAAATATACCGGCAATGGTAAGGAAACAGCAAAGCAAACATAAACCTGCACTACAGAAGGCAGTTTGTTCTAATATTACGACCCACTCTATATAATATATACTGTCATAGCTATTTATCTATTTCCATGGAAACAAGCAGGTGACGCAAGTAGCAGAGCTTTCCCCAGAACATTACTTAATGCATCTTTAAGAGTGCATGATTAATTGTGGACTGGCTGCACAGTGCTTCCCTTTTGGAGCTGTGCGTACGCTGTGTTGTGGTTATGAATGAGCCTTGTTTACCCTTTCCCTGACCATGTGACTCACACTCCCACACCCATTGGACATGCTGTTTCCATGACACCAAGCTTGTGATGGTCATGTCAGTCCTCACGTCCCAAAAACGAAGCATCTCATAGCAGTAGAACAATCAGATTTCCCCTTTGTCACGTCTTCAAAGCACCAAATGACTACAAAGACTATACAAAACCCAGCCACAAAGCTCAAATGTCAGGTTTTTCACTCAAAAATATGGGAGGACTCAAGTAATCCTGCTCTGGACTACATAGTGAAGACCCGCCCCCATGCAACTATAGCCTATATAAGGGTCTATCAGTCAGAGATGGCATTTTTATGGTTGCCTGCTGCCCTCTACTGTCCTTCACAACACATAGCGCTCAATATGTTCACATAGCCATAGACTTGTATTTATAAGTGGGTATACTTGTATTTATAAGTGGGTATGACAGGTTTTGATGATTCTCTAATTTCTACTTAATTGTAAATATAAATGATAGTTTTACACCAACTGACAAGCAGTTTGTGAAGAAAAGTTGAAAAAGATGTAAAAAATTACACGAAGTGGAGAGTCTATTTAGAGAGTTCCATACTGATGACATTACACAAATTTAGGCACAATTTATATGTACAAAACACATTTTTCTGATACTTTAATCAGGATTTCAACAAAATAAAGGTGTTTACTTATCATTTTATTTATGTACATCATGGTTGCTAGGTAGCATGATGGCTTGATTTTCAACCAGGAAGTAAAATTTTAAAACTAAAAAAGATTGGGTTAGAAAAAGTGATTAGTGTTGTAAAATCTTAAATATAACGATCTTAACTGTTAAAATATGTAGTCTAACTTGTCATATGGACTTTAATGGTGTATATAGTTGGACATATGAGCATAAGTCTCTGTTTTTGTCTTACAGTGGCTTCTGTGAGCTCCTGGACAGATTTCTGCATGCAGGGAATGACGACTCATTTCAAGCCGAACAAAGCATTAAAGGTACATTTTCTCCAGGAAGATAATTATGTTCAGTTTCTGCTAATCAGTTTAATGAACTACAATATTTCAAATTGAATGTCTGGTATTATTAGATTGTAGTTTGATTTGTTTTTTTTTCTATTGCCTTGAGATAAAATAAGACAAAATAGTAATGATGATATCAAATTCTTTTTTTAAGTTAACAATTTCAACTAAGCACTTAACTCAATTCCTGCTGAACTGTCGACTAAGGGCAGTATAAAATGACTCAGAAATATGTAACTCCTTTAACATTTTAGAGTGTGACCAAAGTTAAAGGTGAACTAAGTAACTTTTCTATTGAAGAGTCCTCTGCCTGCATGTCTCCATGGAGATTATATGGCTTTACTTATCTGTTTCCATATAGACAAGGTATTTACACAATTAACTTACAGAGGCGACCCATGTCACTCTATTTTTCAAGGTATTTCTTATTTTTTTAGCAATTAAATACCTTTAAATGGACTAAATGCAAGATAGATTACCTAAATGTCATACTATGATACATTTCAGGCAGGGCAATAACATCTCTAAGGAAACAAATTGAATAATTAGCCTTTGTACTGTAAATATTTGGCAATAACGACAATGAACAATAACTATAACTATTGTATTCTCTCAGTGCCTTGACTTTAGCATTGTCCCTGTGCCTGAGCAGGTCAAGAAGGAGGTGGGTGAGAATGCCCCGGCCCTTAGCGACGATGAGCTGGTCGCCATGTCAGTGCGGGAGCTCAACCAGCACCTGCGCGGGCTGACCAAGGAGGACGTGGTGAAGCTCAAGCAACGCCGACGTACCCTCAAGAACCGGGGGTACGCTGCCAGCTGCCGGATCAAACGTGTGACCCAGAAAGAGGAGCTAGAGCGTCAGAAGATAGAGCTGCAGATGGAGGTGGACAAACTGGCGAGAGAAAATGCCAGCATGAGATTGGAGCTAGACGCCCTCCGAGCCAAGTACGAGGCGCTGCAGTGCTTCGCCCGGACTGTCACCCGCGGGCCCCTGTCACCGGGCAAAGTCGCCACCACCAGTGTCATCACCATCGTCAAATCGGCCAATCACAACAACACCAACAGCTCCGCCCCCTTCTCCGCCCCGTCCTAGTTGTGATAGGGCTGGGCCCCTGTTCTTCGCCTGGTCCTTGAGGGTCAGACTGGACCCGCTCGCCCTGAACTGAGAAGAGCTCAGCTGAGAGACTGAGGGCGCAGTGGGTCCCATGTCTTCGCGAGGTGATATGCTGCATTCACATAAGTCTGTTTCTACATTTGTCTGTATGTGCACTGTGCACAGCCTCCTGGCCCCACCCCCAATGCACAGGCCACACCCCCTCCCACACCAACGCTGTTTGTTTAGCCCTCTGTGACCTTGCCTAATGACTGATAGCACAGATTTCTATTTATATGAATATGTACATGCCTTACAAACAATGCTAGCACAAGCCTATGTTATAGACCAGACAGTGGAGTATTTGACATAGCAGTTAAGTTTGAAGAGAAAGCGAACAGTGAAGTTAAAGTGGAGAATATCAGAGCTGTTGCCTTAAACCATGCGACTGTGATTTGCCCTGAAGCCGGGGTCAGCTGGACACTTCTTCAGTCATATTATAAAAGCGATTCAACCCACTGCCTTTAAAACTCTGCCAAACACACAACCAGATGTTTTCAGTGATTACTCTTTTGGAAAAGTGTTCAGAAAAGCTGTGGAGTTGGCGGCTAAATGTGTGGTTAGAGAGAGAGCCAGCATACAGATTGCTCTCAATGGGAATGTTGGATCGCACTGGACTTTGATGTGGACAAATTACTGAGTAGTGTTTAGCTGCAGGGCTGGTGATTCTGATGGATGAAGACAGTTGAGGTGAGATTTGATTTGAACAGGAAGTTGTTGAATGGTAAAAGTAGGAGTTTTTTTTTTACATGTGAAATTGTGAATAAGTCAAGCAGTGTCTGTGATTTTTCTAAAAGGCACACTAAACTGTGGAAGGCATTTTGTTAACACTTCAGTTTAAATGCCTGGACTGGCTGATGTCTAAGGAAAAAAGTGAAACAGCTCTATTGTATCTAATGCATTAGGCTGTGACTGTGCCAGGCTCATAAGGCCGAGCAGTGGAGGTTTAGCAGAAAGCACTTAAACTGTTTGGGGACAGTATAATCAGAACAACTTGAGAAAGGCTCTGCTGTGACAATATGATATTTAAATGTGAAAGAGTTCAGACTTGACCTGAATGACTGAAGACCAGGTAAAAGCCCACAGCACCACTGTGCCTCTTTAATGCCATGCTGATGTTGTCCATATTGGATGTTCAGTGTTAGCTCACACAGGTCACACTTCCTGTATATTACAGAGATGAACCTGCGTCTGGTTTCATTTCTCCTAAAAGTCGAACTGTAAGAACTGCTCCCACTGTGGCAGTGACACTCAACATTGAAAATCCGTCCAAATATCATTCCTTCCTTGGGTCACAGAGTGGCTGAGTGGCGCTTGGTTCACACAGCTCTTCACTTGTGCTTTTGACACACTCTTCAGCAGAGAGCTCCTGACTCTGAGCTGCCCCCCTCTTCTCTCCAGACATTTGTAAAGTTCAATCTGAATTCACTTGAAACCCGCTCTATATGCTGGGAGCCATTCCTGAAGGAGTGAGGAGGACAGCTGATGTCAGGACTTCTTCTGCTCAAGAGGACACAACTGTTGCCCCCTGTTGGTGGGGCCTTGCTGCTGTTTGACCTGCTGTGATTGTGAAGCAGGGCATTGCTGTGTCTCAACTTTGTAATTTCACTTGGTTTTAATGTTTATACGTCCCGATATCTCCCTTATACTGTATTTACTTTTATATGCATATACAACATACATTACATATTTTTCTATATTTATGTCTTGTACTATCTTGGGAGTGGTGTGATTATATAATCAAGTTTAATGTAAATGCTGGCCTTCTCTGAAAAAGAAAGCTATGTTATATTTTATAAAGTTCAGTTTATTCCACACAGCACTCACATAATCTCAAACTGAGGTTATGAACACCATGTTCCAAACATCAACAAACAGAATAATGCAAGTAAATAAAACCGTTTCTTTTGATTAGCGCCCTGATAGAAAAACATAGCACAGATACTATTGTATTTGATTCAGCTCTTAGTAGTTATGTACTACATGAAAGGTCTATCACAGCCTTTTAGCTGTAAACATTGTTTAAAAATGTGTAAAAAGTCCAATAGGACTTTGTTAAAGAAATATTTTTGATGCTCAAGTTCATGTGATTTTGCTATAGCTTTTGTTACTAAAATATACCTAAAGCTGCTAAAAGACTGTCTAAATCTTTTTATGGACATAGAAAATATAAAAGACAGCATGTTTACATTGTTCATTTTGACCTAATTCCTCAACATTAAACTTGGACATCACAATGAGATCTTGTGGTAAACAAAATGCATAGAGAAGTTATTAAGCACCTATTACTGTAAAAAACTCAGCAGCTTAAAGCATGACAAATGTATTTTTATTTTTGTGCCTTAAAAAGACAAACCTCTCTCAAGGTGATCACACAAAGTACTGCTATAGGGAAGGATACAAATACTTTATTACGTCTCCACTGAGTATGACTGAAGTTCAAGGTGTGAACTTAGAATGCAATTTTTAAAGCTATTGACAAAGCACAAGTTGGAGGTTGAAGATGTCTTCTGTAGTTTATAATTTCAACTAGACTAAGCTCTATAACTCAAGTTCTCTGTCCAAGCTACATTCTAAATTAGCTCATTATTTTAGGGGTTTAGAGGTAGAACGAGCTCCATAGTAACCGTATAGTGGGGCATTTAAATGTACTATGTGGTATGGCTGACTAAATGCTTGTCATCAGTGCTATGTTCAGTATGTACTTCAATGATATGAGCTTTCCTTGTTGTAGTCTGCAGACTTATCGAGTGAGTGTAAACAAGGGCAGATATAAGGCAGCAATTAAGTGTAAGCTTCACAACTTGTCATTACTCATGTTTTATATTTATTTCATTGATTTATGTAATTTTATTAAAACCTAAATTATTTTTTATTTTACATACATTTATTTACATGTTTTTCAACCCTTATGTACAAATAAATCTGTCTCTGATTTAAAACTATGCATTCTTTGTGTCTAATTTTGCACACACACACACACAAAAAAATCAAAAATCAGTTCAACAAATATATTTATTGAGTGCCAAGTAGAAGGAGACAAGTTAAAGCAACCTTGCTTCCAAATGTACATTCATTTCTGCTTTTCAGGAAGGCAGCTAACATTGGCACAGACGAGTTCGAGTATGTTACATCATTTACAAACATCATTCAAAAGCAACAGTACTAGCCGGCTGTACATGTGCTCTGTTCTTAAATCATAATTAAAATTAATCGAAAATATAAGCCAGAATATTCAGGAGCATACCTTATTACCATATTGTGGAAAGGTAACATCATATCTGCATTTCAAATAATGCCCTATTATTACTGAGTATGCCTTTTTCTACTGGCGCAATTAAGTTAATTCATATTTGAAGTAGCAATGAGCCCCAATTACTACAATAATAAATACTTCAAATATGCCCTAGTATGCTGAAAAGAAAGTAACTCCTATATTTTGGTATGTGGCTGTACTTGGCCGGTTATAGTTTTTTCCTGAGCTCAAAACATAAGCTGGATTGATCATTTAAAAAGAAAAAATACACAAATGACCATTCTTGTACAATTTTACAATCCTTCAAAGTGAATTATGATGTGAATAGTTATCACAAGAACAAAGCCACTGCCAAAATCCTAACAGCTGCAAAACACTGCAAGTTACTAAAAACTGTCAAAACAGAATTACCTTTAGTTATCAAGCCAGAAACATGAGAAAACCACCTCTCCTACTCTGAAGAAGTTGAATTTGTCCCTATAGCCAAGAAACAAAGAAATTATATTGCTTTAGTCTGCGTGCCAGCTATAAATATGAATGTTTTGTCTGGAAAATCACCCAAGAGGTAAGTTCTGCAAAACTTATAATACAAACCAGTAAATGAAATCTTATTTTACCTAATTCCAAATCCATCACAGACTCCTTCCACCTGAAGACATTTATACATAATTTGATATATTTTAAAAGGAAATTCTTAGATTTTAGAGTGGGTGATATAAAGCATCAAACACTGCAGCAGAAGACATAAAAAGTATGGTCATTTTAAAGGTGCATGTGTAACTTCAAATGCTTTTCTTCATGAGGATCTTATTGTTTGGTCTCCATGAAGATACAAAGGTTTAATACCAGACTGTGAAACATTCCAGACAAAGTTACAAGTCAGATCTGTGGAGAGGCAACCCTGGCCACAGTCAGAATGCCTGGTTTTCAAGGTAGTTTTTAGTCATAAAACCACCTGTAATTGAATAAAGGCTGTTTACTGTCATACTGTGTAACATTTCACACAGAGCAATGACATATCCATAGAAACAAGTAGGTGATGGACCCTCAACCAAAAAGTTACATAGTGCATCTTTAAGTGAATGTCTGCATTTGATAAGATAGGCTGAGCAAAAATCTGGATGGGCATCAGACAAAAAAATTTGATCAATATATGAAAGCTTAGCAGTAGACTTATTATTTGCTGTAGCTACATCAAAAAAAGACAGAAATTTAACCAAAAAAATGAAAAACTGCTGTCTCAGAAAAGCCATGTGGTATTAAACTAATGCAAAAACAAATCTCATTGAGGCAAATGGTGGTGTATTGGAATGGTGTATCCGGTTTTCATTTTTTCTTGCACAATTCTTACAGATAATACAGTAAAACAATACAGAAAGATCAGACAACTCAAGTAGTACTCATCTTGGTATATGATCATTTCCTTGGAGTCCAAAAGCAAGCATCATGTTGAGAGAAATGCATAGAAAAAAAGCATCTGTGGTACAAATGTATGTCAAATTAATATGCAAAGCGGACAAACGGAGCCTGATTATTTGTAGATTGTAATCCAGTTTCACTATGATTCATAATTTATACACATAATAAAATAAGCATTAAATAGGATAATACAACCACTATTGTAAATATAATTGCTTCCCTTGAGTTCAACAACATTTGCATCTTGAATGTGAGGTACCTGGATATCTTCCCAGCTATAGATAAAATTAAGACAGAAAATAACTGCCAAATTATTATGCAAATTGGACTGAGCGAAGTAGTGATTTCACAATAGAGTGAAATGTATCGCAATTCTTTTTAAAGTACACTTTTTTAAACAAATTATAATACAACAAGCAGTCTGTTACTGAGTTAGGGCATCTGTCATAAAATAACTGCCAAATTAATAAGCAAATTGGACTGATTTGTAGTAGCAACTTCACAATAGATCAAAATTAATCGCAATTCTTTTCAAGGTACACTTTTTTTAAAAACAAATTATAATACAACAAGCAGTCTGCTAGTGAGGGACCTCAGTTCTTTTCCATAAAAATTGGTTGGATCAGTTAGGGCATCTGTCATAAAATAACTGCCAAATTAATTACAAATTAGACTGATTTGTAGTAGAAACTTCAAAAAAGACCAAAATTCATCGCAATTCTTTTCAAGGTGCACTTTTTTTTAAACAAATATTACAACAAGAGGGTCCTCAAATATTTCCTAGCTGAAAATGTATTAAAATGGGTTGCATCATGTAGGGCATCTGACAGAAAACCACAACACAAATCAATATACAATGTGGTTGATTTGCAACAACAAGTCCAAACTCCAGTTCTGTCTTTTCCCCATTAGAGTATCATAAAACTCATATCTGGGTGCATGCGATGTGCTGTACAGCCAATTCCCCGAGGGTCCAAAAAACAGTTGGAGAGACGCCTAGAATTCATCGTCGGAGGTGATGAGCATGATTTTGTCGGACTTGCGGGAGTTCTTGTTGCCTGCGGTTGCTTTTCCGTTGGTAGCGGTGGGGGGGACCACTTCCTGCATGGACTGCTGCGTGTACTGTTGGTAGGCCGGGGAGAAGTTATGGATGGCGTCTTGGACCATATCTCCGGGGTTTATGGTCTCCTTCAGGCCGCTGGAGATACTCTGCATTGGGGGCAAGTTGTTCTCTGCGGGGAAGAGGAGAAGATGGTGATTTGATGGGGGATAGATCATGAACAGAAATAATACGAATGATGTCAGTTATGTCCAATGTCCAACCCAGAGGCAAGTCATGACATGGGGTGATATGTCAGATACAATGTGTTTTTATTGCCTTCCAGTAACATCTTAGAGCTTTTCAGTAGTTTTGTCTGTATATTCGTCTTCCATATCATACTTCTGCTTATTCAGTAACACAAAAACATATTGTATACATTTACAATTATATTAACAAAAAGGTAATGCAAAAATGCTGAAAACCTGTGAGCTTTTATGAAGTTAACAAAACAAATGCCCCTATTTAAATTTAAATGGCCCATATTATGCTATTTTCTGATGTGTATGCTATAATGTTGTTTCCTTTTCCTCTTTTGTTTGTTTGTTTAATACAAACCCTGCATATTTAGGCTGAGATCTTCTGTTAACTTGAAAACTATTGCTTCAAGACATCACAGAGCATTTTGAGCTCCGGAGATATAGACAGACTAATAATAAAGAATTACTCAAACATGTGTGAATTAAACAAAACAAATGATGAAACAAAAATTAAACAAAACTCTAGGTATGTTTTTGAGGAGGTAACAATATTCTGATGTGGCTAAAGCTCACAGTCCATTAAAAAAAAATTAAACAAACTCTTCCTTATGTCTATATATTTTTTAAATCACAGTCATTTGGTTGTTGTTTTCATTGTATTTTCTGCAAGACTTAATAGGAAATTATTTTATAAAGCAGGGCAAAGTGATTAAACACATAATTTATTTAAATACCAGTGGTTGCTTTAATTGGTGTAACTATGACATGCACCATGTTAGCGTTTCCTCTCTGATACAATGTGAGAGCAAACAATTATCAAACAATTTCAGAATCTGACATTCTGAAAGTAAGGACCTTTAGAGAGAGGAGATTAAACAGTGCATCTTATATTAAAGGTCACATTAGGATATAGAAAAAAGTAGGTCAAAGTAGAAGTGAGTAGGTTTAAAAAGCAAATATGTTATTTTAATTACCAAAATTGTTTTGGTCAGTTATTAAAAACCCCATATTACACTATATTCTGATGTATGTTATAATGTTGTATCTTCATTATTATGGAAAATTTACTCTAGTGAGTTCTAAGTTATGTTAGAATATTGTTACCTCATCAAAACATACCTGGAGTTGTGTTTTGTTTACAAGGTGGAACAGAGCCTTAGAGATGTAGACAGACTAATAATAAAGGATTACTCAAACAACAACTCCAGATGGGGTAACAACATTCTAACATGACTTAAAACTCACTAGTCAATTTTGCATAATATAGGACCTTTAAACACATTTACAGCCATAGTATTGTTGTAAGCTACTACTAGTACTACTACTACTACTATTGCTATTACTATTACTATTTCTACTACCACCACCATTTGATTATTATTACAAATCTTACACCAACCTATGATTTTGATAGAAAGGCCTTCACCTCTGTGGGGCATTAGCTGAAATTAATCTGTACATATCCTTTCATTTTATTGCACGCATTGCCTGGTCATTTTAGCTCATTGAATAACACACTGAATCAACCATTAAATGTGTCTTTCAACCAATTGTTGTGTCTGAATGAACCAAGATGCTCCAAGTCACAGGCACTGATAGTCCTTCAGCCCCCCTCTGTGAGCCAGGTTCAATTCACTCTGCTGCTAAAATAACTTCTGGGGGAAAAAAGGAAAGAAAGAAAAAAAGCAGTAGTGTCAGTCTGCTTTTTCAGGGTGAGTAGCAGCGGTGTGTATGTGGCTGGTGGCGGGTGCAAACACAGGGAACATGGGGGGAGAGGTGAAGGGGGAAGTTAGACATGCTCCAGTGGTTATGCACGGGTCTCAAAGGATGGATAGGCCAATGGTAAATCAGAGGTGCAAATTATGAATGGCAAACACAAAAACACGCCACTAACACCCGTGTGGAGCCGAGGACAAGTGCAGTGAGAATGTTATGGGCTATGCTACGAGCAACATGTGACAGGGATCATTGCCACAATATACTGAGATACAAATAGAGAATGAGAGACAAAAAATATTGAACTTGCCATGTTATTCTAATTTTGAGATGGACTGAGCAATATGAGAGTGAAAATCAAACCATGATCTGATCCTCCTTAACAATGCATTAATCTTATATAACGATTTTCCAGATGCTCAAATTTAAATTTTGTGCATTACATCAACAACACTCACACACACACACGCACGCACGCGCACACACACACACACACACACACATACACGCACACACACACCACTTTCATATGAGACTATATGGGTGAAGTGCTTTGCCCATCGACACTAGGTCCAGCGCTGCCTGGCTCCTAAGATCTGATCAGGCTTTGACAAGGGGGCTTGGCCACAATGTGCAATTTTGGTGATGTCATCATAAAGCTATTTTGTGTTTCTCTGACTAAAATGTTCACAAAAAATTAGTATATAAAATATTATTTGAAAATAAAGTCTCAATCTGTCCCACATCTCAGCATCACATAAGCTTTTTACTTGTGCTCTGCGTGAGAAACTGAGAAATTCTTGAATGTCTCTCCGCACTCTTATTCACATTCAACTTGCTTACTCTCTTATTTAATAAAACCTATCAAAGAAAAGGATAACTAACTACCCAACTAACTAGCTAACCAACTATGTGTGTCCAATCACAATCCCTTTCCTATCTGTAGAAAAATTGTTTGTATATTTTCTTCTATTTTTTAGATTTGAACAACTAACCTAAGCCCTGTAACAGAAAAGATTAATGAATGATGAATGATTGGTAGTCCAATAACATAACAAAATAGCACTACATAATATTGTCATAGTAATTAATTAAACAAGAAAAAAACTAAGCAATACATCATGCTGTTTTAATAATCATGGTCTCTCGTCAACACAGAATAGAATTAATGACCACAACTAGCAAACGATGTCTCTACAGCAAAGGCTTTCGTAAAGTCTGATTGTACATTCATTTGAGGTGACCTGATGTTTTATAGTCCACATTCAAAAGTAAGTAAAGAAAATGACTCAGGGGGTCACCATTTCTCTCATTGGCTATTACATGGTGACTGCACAGTGGCTCTGAACAAATGGGGCGTCAACGGACTGTCATTCAAAAGTTATACAGAGGAGGAGTATGATGTACAGTCTAGTATTTATTAGTATAATCTGGATTGAAGTGACCTTCCTATGGCCCATATGGATGAAATATGAAAGACACCTCATATCACAACTGTCTGGGCCACCTTTCCTGTACACTAGCCTGTACAGTACAAGAGCCTCATATCTAGGCCTGTCACGATTATAATATAATATCAACTTATTGTTTAGTACATGACAATATTTTTTGGGGTCAATAATTATCGTTTGTACATTTTCATTGCACTTTCTGGGTGATTTCTGGTTCTTTTTTGACTATATGACAAGATTTGGGCCGTAGAAGGTTGAATGCTTACCTTATTAAATTATTAACTACGACTCATTACAGATGCAAATTGAGTACTAAAGCATTTGATTATAATTAATAATACTGTAGATTTAGAATAGTTTTGGTGGTAAAAATCTGCTTTTGGGATGTTGTCCAATGCCATAAATCTATGAAATTCAGCAATACACAGTACTTCAAAATGTGTTATTGAGAGAAGCCATATCAACATCATATCAACATAATTATACAGAAAATTAAAACAATACATTAACTATAATAAAGCAATATATACGTTTTATACTATACTGTAGAATATTATAGCCAAAAGAACAACATTTCCATGGACAAGCAAGAAGATGCTCCAAGTTAAGTAAGAGTCAATGTTTGAGGAGATGCAAGTTTGTGCACAGTAAGGATGCATGTTTCTACACAACACAACACACAATCTCTAATTCAAAAGAGATTCATTGACATTACTAAATATACAAACTAGATCAATCCATAGCTAAGAATAGCCTAAACCTGATTTAAATACATATCACACCATAGAAAACTATTGGAGACTAGGGATGCAAATTAATCTAAAGTCGACTGACCTTATCGATCGACTTACGATTAATTGATAAGCAGCGTTTTTCACCTGAATTTTAGTGTTTCAATAGGATCTTTAAAGGTCCCATGGCATGAAATTTTCACTTTCTGAGGTTTTTGAACATTAATGTGAGCTCCCCTATCCTGTTTAGGGCCCCCCCATGGCTAAAAGTTGCGAAATGTCTAAACTGAGCATTTGCGGTCCTTTTCTGCATTAGAAAAAAATACAGCTCAAACGGGCGATTCTGAACAAGGAAACTTATTGACGTCACATCGAAAAATGCAGCTCCACTCCCCGTCTGTGTCTCTACTCAGCGGTTCTGTAAATCACACCCAGAGAGTTTGGACTGCGGAGGAGCTACGCAATGTGAAATGCGTTTTTTTATTTGCCTGGAGGCACGTGCGAGTGTTTCTAGGCTCGGAAGTCCTTTATCTGAGCCTGTGGACACATGAAACAGCAGTGGTTTAATTTTATTTTCTGTGGAAATGTGTTTATTTTTAAATGGAACGCTTCTCATCTCTTCCTCCGTGCAAAAACGCGGAAGTGGGGCCAGCGCACAGCTGAAGAGGAAAGAGTGGAGAGTTTGGCCACGCCCCCAACCGCTACTCTGGCCTATCTTTGTCCTCCTCATTTGCATTCAAGCAACAACGCCCATAATGGAGTGTTCCAGAGAGATATTTATGACTCTTTCTCATCTTATCTCTCTTTCTCATGCACTGAGTCTTGATTTTGAAGAAGGATTCATTTACAGTATTAGGGAACCATTAAGGAGCCATATAAAAGCATCAAGAATAGTCAAAAATATATCATAGTATTATTATATTGTATATTCCTCAATTAATTATTCCTTTGTAAAAAGCAGACAAATGTATTGATGCTGAATAACAAAATACAGTAATCCCTTGCTCTATCGCGGTTCGCGGATTTATTTATTTTTTCCAATTTTTTTCTTTATAGTGTAACATTTGTTTATAGTGTAACATTGTGTTCTGCATCCTGATTGACTAGACCAGGACTAAACTTGGACTAAACCAGGTCTAGACCAGAACTAAACCAGGTCTAAACCAGGTCTAAACTTAGAGTGGGCCTGGACTAAACCTGGACTAAACCAGGATTAAACCACCACGTGCCGCTGCTGGTTTCATGTGGCTGGTTTGTGGCTACGCATTCCGGGCGCCGTGGTTCGACCTCGTGCTCAGCAGCCCCGGTGTACGTACGCGCGAGGCCCGCGCAAGGCCCGCTGCTGAGCCCCGGTGTACACCGGGGCTGCTGAGCAGTGCCGTTGGCGCCTGCGGCCGGCTGTGAGTCGAGCTTGGCGCAGCGCGGTTGCCTTGTTTCGTGACCACGCGGGTGCGCATGTCCGCGATTAGCGATTAATTGCAATTAATGCATTTTGATCGACCAACGTCTTGATCGACAATTAATCATAAGTCGATTAATTGTTGACATCCCTATTGGAGACACAATATTATAAAAAGTCAACTTTCAAATGTTGGAGTCATAATTTTAGAACAATCAAACAGATGTATATCCATTCATAACTTTTCTAAACTCCATTCACGTGGGACTAAATAGCTCGATTAGCAGCAAACAGTCTAATAATAAGCAAGAGGAATCAGCAGCGAGCTACACTCAGATAGAAAGATTTTTTTACACAAGCGTGAACAAAGGCTGGGAATGAGCTTCAATAATTAGGGTTACCTCAGTTCATCCTTTGATCCTGATATTGTTCAAAAATAAATTGTATGGGAATGTTGTAATCATAGCTCGTCCAAGCATATTAAGTAGCCCTGGGGGTTTATAAAGGTTTTATATCAGGGGAGACAATCAGGTATATCGATGCTAAGGCTTTTGCTTTGACTTTTATTTAACTTTAGACAACTAGAGCTTCACTTTCGGACTACGCTCAAAAAACACTCTTGAATAAATGGCTTTAGTTAAACAGGTATTGGGAGTGTATTCTGTAAAGTCATTATGGGTCAGTGCCTCAGGCTAATTTAAAGGATGACAGTTTGAGCCAACACCCAGAACACAGTCTCTTCACAAACTTTACCTCCACCGTCTGTGTACTGGTGTAGGACGTGAGTAAATACATGAATTATTCTGATGCTGAATACCTGAACTATTAAAGATAATTTATTTTTTATTGTGAGGACTTTTTCAAAGATATAGAACAATATATATGTTTTATTAATTTGTAATTGCTGTCACCCAATTTTTCATAATTCAGAAGCATGTGAATGTAACTGGTTTAAAATCAAGTTTGTATTAACCAGGCATGAACCCATGGGACACTGGCATTGGATATGGAAAATTTGCTAGACTGCATATCGGCTTCCAACTATTGGTTCAAGCGATATCCTGTTTGGACATATAAACTGATGTAATAATCCTATATATTACATCATGCATTATACTTTATTTTAGTTTTATGGAAATAAATGCTTTGAGTTCTGCACTGGTAACGGTTCATAGAGATATAATATCATAGATAACCTACAGTATCAGAATCGGTATTTGAAACTCAAAAAGCAGGATCAGTGCATCCCCAATATTAACAGCATATTTCGAGTGTCTGTGCCTAAAAGACCATATCTCATGTGGATAAAATAGCTTCTTTCTCCTTTGCCAAAATCCTGTCACGATGAGATTTAAAGGAGAGTACGGTATATTTTTTGTCCAAATTACACAAGGAGTCTTATTCATGACGTACAGAAGCCTTAAAAAAAAGACAGAAGTCCAGTCCTTTTTACCAAGTGTACACTATAAGTACTCTATATATTATCTTAATGTGGGAAGAAAAGTGAGTTAACAAATCGAAGCCAATGGAGGAGTAGGTAAAGTTAAGTTCACTGCTCTGATGGAGCCCTCTCACCTGGCACGTCGTTCTTCTTCTCCTGGTAGACGGTGCATGTAAAGGCGTAACGTAGGGCAATAGCAGCAAAGAACATTTCGATGCAGATGATAAAGTTCTGCCAGCCCGCGGCCACTGTCCCCGCGCCCACCTTGTGCCCGTTGATGAAGAGGGCATTAGGGATAACATTACAGCGCTCCAAGATGGCCAGCACCATACCTGGAATACATACAAGATTTCTTATTATTTTTTGGTTGAAATATTGAGTTATACATGCACCAAAACTTAAGTAAATGTTTTTTATTCCAGTAATAGTGTCAGTTTTCTGTTCCAACATGTGCAAGCCTCCATGGTGATGTTATTGCTTTGCCTGGAATGTTCAATAGTATGGCATTAACTCTAGCTAATGGAGGCTAACGGTGATTCCTCCAGGCCAAGTTATAGGTCAGATCTGTGGAGAGACAACTCAGCTCGCAGCATGTGTGTTTTTCAAGGTATTTTGGTCAACTTTATTGTAACTGAATAAATGAGTAACAGTTTATTGCTATAATCTGGTTCTTTTCATAACCTCCACCAGAAAAGTTGCATTGTACACATTTAATTATAAAAATAAAAATGTACACTATATTACACCATGTACACCACAATTACAAATAAAAGTAGGATTTTAGACCCCTTTACTATTAGTAAACAAACGTGACGTCACTGGCATGCGCGCGCATGCCCAACTCAGAATCATCCATGGTGGACCATAGCGGAGTATCTGAACTATAGGGAAAGCTACATTCAAGAGCTCACGTTGAGCAACGGGGTTCGACTACCAGATCCTTATGCGATCACGGAGTGGCAGTACGACCGCAGAAAGTGGCCAGATTTACAGTGGTCAGATATCCACTGTTATTTAGTCGAGAAGCCCAGCGTGTATACAAGAGAGAAAGTGCACGCATACAAATCCATGGATGCCTACCAGTTTGCCGTGTGTGGCCATGTACAGGAGGTAAAATACCACGATATCGATGGGGAGTTTCTCCGTAGTAACTTCCTTCCTACTACCGGCTTTCCCAGTCGGCTTCTCCGCCGCGGCCTGGGACCCCGTGGGGGCTGACATTGCGCCGTCCGCCCGGGGGTGAGCAAAGCTCACGGGGAAAAGAGAAAGCGCCCCCCCCCTCAGCCGGGATACCGGGAGGAGGGGAAAAGCCAAAATAATCTAAAAAGTTCAAAGAAAAAACGAAAAAAAACACCAAACAAAGACAGCCCTAGCGGAGCTCACCACACATACGACCGTGTACAATGCTTGGGCTATCATCAACAAGCTACGTTCTGACCGCCAACTGCACTTGCGTTGCGGGGTAAGTAACATACTACGACTTAATTCACGAGTCACAGATGTGATCTCAGTCATGTCAAATGCCATTTATGATGGTCATGCAAAAACTTATCATGCATTTTAACAAAGTTATTCGTGTTCGTTTACATGTGTCTGTCATAGAGGTTACCCAGTTAATGTCTTTACGGTGTCCTGTGCTTGCTAGTTAATCAGCATGATTAAACAACATTCAACACCTGGGCAAATTACCATAAACAAGCAGCAGTTGTTCACTTGTGTGTATGTCACTTGAATGGTACAAACTATCACTTATTCCATCTGTTTCTCTTTATTAGAGTTCTTCTCTTCTATATCTTCGCTGGGGGTTTTATGGCAGCGGTGGCTTTTTTTTTTGAGTCGGAACTGCGCGCGTATTCAGTGATGACGTAGCTTTGAAACTGGTCTATAGAGGGACAATACAGATTACAGTAGGATTTATAAAGGGACATTACAAATGAACATAGGTAATTCAGGGATTGTCTTTTAATATGAAAGACAGAAATATGTCCATATCTTGACTAATATCGTCACCAATATAAAACATATCCTATACTATTTCACTTTCAAATATTACAATACAATATGGTATTTTTCATAATATTTAAACAATGTCATTCACCTTGTATAAGTAACATGAATAAAAAGCAGAAGACATACCTTGCCAGAAGGAGAGGAAAATGACGGATTTGATTGTGAGAAACTTGAGCACTGGTTCATACGGTCGCAGCAGGTCACTTGTAGCAAAGAAGAAGAGGAACAGCGCGTACAGGGACAGACTCACGGAAATGTTGTAGATGATTGTGATGTACAGGTATCCTCCATTAACACTGCAACACAGAACACACAGTGGTCAGCCTAAACATTATGACAGCTGAAGTAAAGGAATCAGCAGATGTGTAATAAAAAAAGTAAATAAAAAAAATCCAGGGATGTTACAATTTTTTCTCATTAAAGGTGCATTACGTAACTGTCTGGTAGAGGGTTTGCCACTTGCTCATTTGCATAGAGATGTCATTGCTTTGTTTGAAATGTTCCAAAGTATGGCATTAGACTATCTTGTATTTATTCTCTTTAGTATTTATTGCTAAAAAACAAAACCTAAAAACACAACCTCTACAGATCTGTGATGGTGATGGATAAGTTTAATGCCATTCAGTGGGACACTCTTGGCAAAGCAACTCCATAGAGACAAGCAGGTGACAGACTTTACACCAGATAAGTTATATAACCTATAAATCCTAAGACCTGTGAAAGTACTGATAGCAATAAACAGCTTGTCTAAAATTGCAGCTCTTATACAAATGAGTCTATTTATTGTGTATATCAGTTTGCATATTAGGCATCCAGCCAACTGATGTGTGTACTTGAGATGCAGATTTAACTTAATAAGTCCCAGCATTTGGACAGCACTGCAGTACGGTAATTCCATTTTGTTCGTTGCTAAATATATGCTTTGTACTTATAAGAACAGGTGGTTAATAACGTATTCGCTCTCACTGCGAGAAGCATTTCAAAGTTGCATGGTAGTGTTTATTTCTTTGTCTTTCTCTAAAGCACGTCTCCAAAAACCCGGTTGTGACTGTGCTAATTACCCCCATGAAGCGTTGAGAGCAACGCAATTGTGAATCAATTGTGAATGAATTGTGAAGTGGCTAAAATGGGTAAAGTGATTGGAAATTATTTGGAAAGTTTTTGCAAAGTTCAAGCATGTGTCTCCATTGTTACTTCAACAAAAGACACAGAAGGAAGACAGGAATAAATATGTAGATTTTACAGCTTTGGAGGGCATGTTAAATACAGTGACACAATTATCCTCTTCAGTGGCTGCAACTCCTCGTGGAGCTAAGACAAATAATGTAAAAATCAGACTTGGTTCTCTTCTGGTCTTAATAAAGAATATAAACTGGAATAAAACATAGCTACATGGGCCTTCATTTCAAATTATAACCCATGGGTTTTGCCAGTAAGAGTCTAATTATGAATTTTGTGAAATATAAAGAACAGATTTTTAAGTGTGTTCCCCCACAAGGCAAGTGTAGATGTGTGAGAGCATAATGCAAACTACATTATAAACTGCTGCTTAATTTAATTTTTCTGACAACAATTACAATTTGATATGTTTTGGTATGATATGTAATTTATAGCAGGATCCTGTTTAAATGTGGTGCTGGATGTTCAAATATTGCACAAACTGCTAATGGATAGTAAAATTAACCAATAAAGTACAGAAACATAACTTTATACTCCTTTTAAAAGATTCCATTGCTAATTTTTTATCAACTCTTGGCAGCCTTTTAGTTTTCTTTTTCACACTTATTCAAATTATTATTATTATTATTATTATTATTATTATTATTATTATTATTATTATTATTATTATTATTATTATTATTATTATTATTATTATTATTATTATTATTATTATTATGTATTGCTTTATTATCCCATTTGTTTCAATATGTACACCTGTATCCGCCATAAAAACCATAAAAAAGTTTAAAGTTCCTATATTACACAAAATTGACTCTTGACTCCATGTTAGAATCTTGTTACCTCATCAAAAACATACCTGGAGTCATGTTTTGTTTCATTATGTGTGAAAAATGTGAGTAATCCTTTATTATCAGTCTGTCTACATCTCCATTGCTCAAAATACACTGTTCGACCTTGAGATGTCATACTGTATAGCGGTAGTTTTCAAGTTAACAGGTAACTTTTACCTTTTTTTCAGTAGAGATTGGAAATTCCAGGGGAGAAATTATCCAAATGATTCTAGTGAAAATGTAGTTCAAAAACACAGTGGAGCACTTCCTGTATTACTAGATGACGTCACAAGGTAGAACAGAGCGTTTTCTGTCTGAGAGAAGATATAATATACAGGATGTGTGTGTTAAACATGTGTGAATAAAATAAAATACAACTCTGGGTATGTTTTTGATAGATCATACAATAGGGCCCTTGACTATGTGGGTCATAATTGGAATGAGTTATTTTTACATTGTCAAAGCGTTACTTGAAGAGAAAGTAGATTGGAGTAGTAAATAAAATCATGAATACAGTTTAATGAATTACAGTGTCAATTCCAAACTCTCCCAGTGAATGCAAAAACCGACTACAATAAACAGTAAAGCACCTGCACATCTAAACAGTAGTTTCTTTCTACTTGACTCACTTCAGTGCACCTGTGTTCTGTGCACAAGTGATATCAGTATCTCTATTTGCACATTGTTTGTCTGTGTGCATAAATAAGTACGCTGTTGGCAAAGGCACTAGATACATGAAGAGGAAAGAGGAGTCGCTTACTTAAAATCTCCGTCATGGTATTTGCCAAACGCCTGCAGGACGATGGTGATGACGGCCATGATGGGTTTGACGACACAGAATTGGAGAGTGGCCTGAAAGAAATCCATCACAAAACACAAAATACAGATTGAGATGAACATCAACAGGCAACGGCCTGATCTGCCCCTGTGTGAAATCCTCAGGCAAATGGCTCAGTTTGCCCGAGGAAAGCTAGAGGCACCAAACGTTGCACATATCAAATAAAGTTGGTGCATTCCCTCATTCGTCCAGGAGCAGTTCACCATACAAAAGGTTGCAAAGGGTGTCATCTGGACAGTGTTTTTGAAAACAAGATATTTCAGATGCTATCTGAAAGTCATTTCCAATCTGAAAATTTCCAGTAATTTTCGATCTCTCATTTTCTCTCAGACTGGGGAAGTTTGGAAAATGGTACCACAAAATCTAAGAATATTTCCAGATAGAGATTTAAGAAAAACGTCACATAGTTGACAGGCAGCAGAGCCAGTGTTTCTTAGAACTGCAGTATCTGACTTTTAAAAAATGAATTCAATTAAAGTTTCCTCTGAAACACAACATTGTACAGGCAGCACACAAATCTGATGGCTGTGCGCTAGGTCTGCCACAAAAACACATTTTAAAGTGTGATATATTTCTAGTAAAAATATAGAATATCTAAGGTAAATATAGATGATAAATGATAATACTGAAATCAAACCGTAAAGCATAATTATCCCCAAAAAGTGCTGTAACTGCACAATATTGTTAAAAAGTATGAGCTGCAAAAAATAAATAGCTGAGTGCAACACTTAATTAGTTAAGTTGTATAATGAGTCATAGATGTTCATAATACCATAACACCATTCGTATTACCATAATGTTTATAATTCAACATCTTAAATCACTTCGTCGGACAGAACGAACACTAATGCAAAGAAATACTATTACCCATGATAAATACTGACCCCCAAAAATATTGTTCCATCTTATATATATACTCAACAAAAATATAAACGCAACACTTTTGTTTTTGCTCCCATTTTTCCTGAGATGGACCCAAAGATCCAAAATTCACTCCAGATACACAACACTACCATTTCTCTCAAACATTGTTCACAAATCTGTCCAAATGTGTGACAGCGAGCACCTCTGCCCCGCCGAGACAATCCACCCCACCTCACAGGTGCGCCACATCAAGATGCCGATCCGACATCATGACCAGTGCACAGGTGTGCCCCAGACTGCCCACAATAAAAGGCCACCCCGAAATGTGCTTTTTTTTTTTTTGCTTTATTGGAGGTCTGGGGCCTCAGAACCAGTCAGTATCTGGTGTGACCACCATTTGCCTCATGCAGTGCAACACATCTTCGCATAGAGTTTATCAGATTGTCAATTGTGGCCTGTGGAATGTTGGTCTTAAGAACGGATCAACGTCGTAACCCGAGGACCCCCTGTAGTTAATAATAATATAATATAATATTAATAAATAATAATAAAGTATATTGCAATCCTGGAAGTAAACGCCAAATGCTGCGCTCTGATTGACTGCACTAGGGTGGTCCCCCCAGTTTCACAGGCTGATAAAGCAGTTTTACAGCTGTGCATTTGGCTCAAAATAAATGCATGTGAATATGGAATAATAACGAATATTAATAAAGGGTCTGTGAGAGCTATAGGGGTGAGTTAACCAGAGTTAGCCAGATTTAAATAGCTATTTCCTCCTTCCACTGTGTATGAATCCCAGCTTTAATTCCCCATGTGTCCAAGTTAACGTGGATAAGACAAATTTCTACAATTTTATTAAAGATTTGGTTTGAAACCTTCACTGTTGCAGTGCAGACCTGACACTCGCTCAACTCTCAGAGCCAATAATCTGTGGAGAGACTGTGGTATGCTCAGTATTCAAAGCACAATTCAAAGTTTAAAGTTCTTCAATCAAATATAAATTGTTTTCTGTGGTGAAATAGCATGCATATCAATTATTTTAAGACTTGGTTTTGTATGTTTGCAAGACCAGCTCTAGCGTAAAGGTACAAAAAGATTATTAAGTGATTAGTGGTGGGAAGCACCTTTAATATTTGGTAACTTAAATACATTTACGTGTGAAAATAAAGCATATCGTGTTTATTTTAGAGGATTAGAAGCCACAGTCTGTTACCCAAGTATGTTGATTCTTAAGTCTATGATTGATAACTGCGCTGTGTGAAGGTGATAATGAAAATTTTGTTTTGAAGACGATATACTTGATATTCTTATTTGCGTATCTCCAAAACAGCTATTTTGATATGCACCTTTAGTTCATTTAAAATGTTCTCCCTGGACAGGTATCATTTCTTGCTTTTAAGTGGTGGTTCTTGTATTTATGTATTTATCTATTTATGTATTTATGTATTTATCTATTTAAAATTGCCATTTTAAATAGATAAATAAACCAAATAAAAATATCCCACCTCTATAAAAAATCTTTAAAATTTACCCTCAGTAGGGGTTGGTCATTCCAGGTCTGAAATTATTCAAATGATTCTAGTCAAGGTGTATGGAGTTTAAAAACACAATGGAGCACTTCCGACATTACCACATGACATCACAAGGTGGAACAAAGCGTTTTCCATTTGAGAGAAGAACTCAGCCTTAATATGCAGGAATTGTGTGTTAAAATGTGGGAATGAAACAAAACACAACTCCACAAGAGGAAACAACATTATGACATAGACCAGAAAATAGTGCTATATGGGCCCTAGCAGTAGGAAAAACAGGAGACGTAATATTATTAAATAATATTAAATGCAGCAGTAACTGAAAAAGCCAGCTACCACAACGGTTAGTGGTTGGATTCTCGCCAGTGTTTTTGCCTGTCATGGCTTAACCCAATTGTTCTTTATAAAAAAGATTATGACATTATATAACTCATGCAAATGAAATAAAATTCTGTTAAGTTACTTTTCACCCTCTCCCTACTTGCCCTCTCAGGAACAGCTCGCCTTGAGGTTGGCCCACATGACTAGACTTTTAATGCTTAACAAGGTGTGTCCCGGAGTGCTCTGTGATAGTCTGATCAAACATCCAAATATCTAAAACATTTAATAAGATGGTACGTGCTTATCCACTAACCTTATCTCTATGAGCCACAGTAACTCAAGGCTGCAGCTCATATCAGAGTTTCATTTAACCTCTAATCACACAGAGCCTGGTACAATGTTAACATGCTCCACTACCAAGGCCTTTGGATACTCTGCTCTGCCTCTCTATTGCTTTAGAGTTGAGTTTAGTATGACTAGCCTTTCAGATAGACAGATGCAGTTCATAATCATGCATACGATTAGATGTTTGTGGAGCTGGAGCTAATGGCTAAAAATGTTGCAATTTTTACCAGGAGCTATCAACATTTCAGTGTTGCTGTAAACTCAAGTTGGATTAATATTTGAGTAGTGAATCAGACCAACAGACCAACTATGTTTCAAGGTTACTACTCTGTATTCAGAGCGTAGACTATAAAAAAGTGGACTAAGGGAGTGTAACGTCCCCCATAGCATTTGGCTCCAGTCAAATGAAGCTCACAATGCTAGCAGTTATAAAAGTGAATTTGGAGGCAAGTTCCATATTAGATACAGAAATGTTACTAATATGAACATGATCCTGTACTCCAGGATCATGAAGAGAAAATTAATATTTTAAGACCAAAATGACAAGGCTCACTGTAACAGTTACAGAGAGAGGGTGCGACAATTTTTCAATGTAAAGTCACTTGGAAATAGAGTCGATGGAGCCAGAAGTGACCCCATACTCACTTCGTATTTAGAATGGCTCGCAGAGTCTGCAGACACGGTGTATATGTAGCTATAATCTGTACATTGCCCACTCAAGATAAGAGCAAACTAAACCAATCACAAAGTACTTTTAATAGCAATATGGAATGACTATTCAATAATTGTTTCATGACTTCTTACCAGAGCTGTGCAATTATTTGATTTTTAATTGAATTCAGAAATCACTAGAAGCACGAGGCTTTTTAATGCAGAGGTCTACAGCCTTCTAACACATCTGTCAGTAAATGTATGTGGTTCGGAGCCGAGAATACATTGAGTATTTTCATTTAATGTTAAATGGCTATTTGATTATGTTCATGACTTTATTCTTTATTCGTTGGGGGTTATTGAAAATAAGTAATTAATTATGAATAAATTAAATGTGAACATTTTATAATGGTGTAAACAAAACTCTAGAGACAACAGTGGATTTCACATCAAGGAAATTACTTGCCTCTTTATTGATCTATACCACCCAGTTATTCATTATGGTTCACCTCATGACTGTTTTAAAAAATACATTTTTATAGCTATTTTTGTGGCTTTAACTATTATTTTCTGTGTGCCACCAATTGTAATTCCCCTTCCAAAACTGAGCTGCTGAGAATTCCCAGCACGAGCGGTGTTTATCACGGCCTACTCATGAAAAAGCTCATTCACTCCACACTGCATTTTGTTTTGAAGACATAACTCAGTTTCCATCTGCATCAGTTAGAGCATCTGCTGCTGGAGCCCCCCCAGACAATGAACAGAAACACTGCAGAGACTACTCCTATCATCACTCGCATTTGTTATCAAAACCCTTTCACCTGGTCTATTTTTCCAACAGTTTTTTCCTTTTTATAAATGGTCCATTGAAAAACACATAGCCAGTAATAGCATATGCTGTTCACTGAATAGATCTGCGCAGTCTTTTTTTTTTTTTTTAACAATATACTGTATTTCAGTATTTCAAAAAACTCCCTACACACTACAGTGAAAATTGTATGTTTGGAAACAATAAAATGTGATTGTCACTGAGTCTTATAATCAAATACACAGGGTGTCTAAAGTGTCTTGCCCATGGACACAACAAATAGTAGGGCTTTAAAGGTCCCATGACATGGTACTTCTTGATGCTTTTATATGGCTCCTTAATGATTCCCTAATACTGTAAATGAATCCTTCTTCAAAATCAACACTCACTGCATGAGATATGACTCTGACAGTCTTCATGAGGCTAGATATGTGTCTAAAATGCTTTATTCTGAGTGTTGCTGCTTCAGTGCAAATGAGAAGGACAGAGAGATTGGCTAAGGAGCGGGGAGGCGGGTTTCCCCCACAGCTCGGCGCAGCTCGTCTCCTCTCTTCCGTGTTTAACACAGGAAGACAGATGGGAGACTTTGCAATGAAAAAAAGCATATTTACACAGAAAATAAAATTAAACCACTGGTATTTCAGAGGTCCAGAGGGTCGGGTAAGCGACTTGCGAGCCTAGAAACACTCGGACGTGCCTCCAGGCAAAAAAAAAAATGCATTTCGCATTGCGTAGCGCATTCACAGTCCAAACTCTATGGGCGGGATATACAGGGACGCTAAGCGGAGACAGAGGGAGGGGCTGGAGCTGCATTTGCCGATCTGACGTCAAAAAGGTGCCTTGTCCGAACTCGCCCGTTTGAACACTGGTTTTGTGTAACGCAGAAAAGGACCGCAAATGCTCAGTTTAGACATTTCGCAACTTTTAGCCATGGGGAAGGGCCTAAACAGGGTAGGGGAGCTCACATTAACGTTCAAAAACCTCAGAAAGTAAAAATGTCATGCCATGGGACCTTTAAGTAATTTTGTTGAGTAGTCCTCTTGAATATGACACTTTTGTAAAATACAGGTGAATAATGTATGGTTTCAATTTATGTATGTATTTCAACGTTCACTGGGCATTCAAAACCTTTACTGTAGGCCTGCTACTTCAGTTTACAGTACTTTTTGATTGTGTGTCCCCAAATTGTATAAAATCAATAACTGATAATTTGCAGGTGATTCCATCAATAATCCTTGAGGGTGTGATGCTAACAGTAAGCACTGCTCTATCTGAGGCTTGTTAGACTTTAATCTGGCCAAAAAGAACTGATTTAGTTCGAACTGCAACCGGTAATCTGATTTGTGCTGTTAAACAAGTCTCTCTCAATTAACATTACAGTCACAAGCTAGCTAGCATTAGCCAACAGTTTTTTTTAATTAGTCACTCTCATCATTCTGTTGAAAATCAAACACCTAAACCATGAACCACGAAAACTTGTTTTGATCACAGGCTCCTGAAAATGTGTTGATTAAATCCATTTTGTATTTTTTCTTGAGTTTTCGATCATCTTAAAACTTATTTGGCAGTGTTTGCTAATGTGTGCACTGTGTCTCCATAGTAACTGGCGAACATTCCACCAGTACACATACATGTACAGTTGAAACCAGAAGTTTGCATACACTTTATAAAAACACACATATGCTTTTTTCCCCCTCACTGTCAGACATGATATAAAAATAAACATTTCCATTCTTATGTCAATTAGAATTAACACAATTATTTCTATTTGCTAAATGCCAGAATAAGGAAACCATGAATATTTTAGACAAATTATTATCACTTTTTTCAAAATCAGAAGTTTACATACACTAAGATCACTACGCCTTTAAAGATCCCATGACATGGTACTTCTTGATGCTTTTATATGGCTCCTTAATGGTTCCCTAATACTGTAAATGAATCCTTCTTCAAAATCAACACTTAGTGCATGAGAAAGACACATGTACAGAGTCAGAGTCATAATCTCTCTGTCTGAACAACTCATTCTGGGCCTTGTTACTTGAATGCAAATGAGAAGGACACAGATTGGTTAGAGGAGTGGGTGGGTGGGGGGGCAAATGTGCCGCTGGTTCCTTGTTTTAGCGGTGCGCTGTGCCTGGCCCCACTTCCGCGTGTGTAAGCACGAAGGAGGAAAGGAGAGGCTTTTCAATGAAAAAAAAACACATTTTCACTGAAAATAAAATTAAACCACTGCTGTTTCAGAGGTCCAGAGGGTCGGGTAAAGGACTTCCGAGCCTAGAAACACTTGCACGTGCCTCCAGGCAAATAAAAAAACGCATTTCGCATTGCGTAGCTCCTCCGCAGTCCAAACTCTCTGGGCGTGATTTACAGACACAGGGGGTGGTGATCCAGACGGTGGTGGAACTGAATTTGCATTTCTTTTTTCGATCTGACGTCAATAAGGTGCCTTGTCCAGAATCGCCCATTTGAGCTGTGTTTTTTTCAAACGCAGAAAAGGATCGCAAATGCTCAGTTTAGACATTTCGCAACTTTTAGCCATGACGGGGGGCCTAAACAGGGTAGGGGAGCTCACATTAACGTTCAAAAACCTCAGAAAGTGAAAATTTCATGCCATGGGACCTTTAAACAATTTGGGCAAGCCCATATGATGATGTCATCTCTTTGGAAGCTTCTGATTGGTTTATTGACAGCATTTGAGTTAATTAGAGAAACGCCTCTGGATGTATTTTAGGGCACATTTGAAACACATGTCTCAATCCGCAGTGTGCACAGTTTGGAGTGTGGTTTTAACGGCGCATACGTCACTTCCAGCACGACACCTGCTGTCCCGTTTTGTTTTTGTCCTATGCACAGTTAAAATGCGGCCTGAAAACCGTCCTGAGTACGCTTAAAACCACACTCCGAACTGTGCACACTGTGAATTGAGACACAGCTATTGCTAAGATGCCATGTTCATCTGCTCAGACAATTATACGCAAGTATAAAAGTCATGGGAACATCCAGCCGTTCTGAATCCCAAAGATGAACTATTTTGGTCCGAAATGTCCAGAACAACCCAAGAACAAAAGCAAAAGACCTTGTGAAGATGCTGGCTGAAGATGGTAGGAGTGTGTCATTATCCACAGTGAAACGAGTACTGTACAGACATGGGCTGAAAGGCTACTCTGCCAGGAAGAAGCCATTACTCCAAAAGAAACATAAAAAAAAGCCAGATAAAAGTTTGCTAATGCACACAAGGATAAAGACTTTAATTTTTGGAGACATGTCCTGTGGTCTGATGAAACTAAAACTGAATTGATTGGCCACAATGACCATCGTTATGTTTGGAGGAAAAAAGGGGAAGCCTACAGGCCTCAGAACACCATCCCAACTGTGAAACATGAGGGGGGTAGCATCATGTTGTGGGGTTGTTTTGCTGCCGGGGGGAAGGGGGGGGGGGGGGGGGGGACTGGTGCACTTCACAAAATAGATGGCATCATGAGTAAAGAACAATACATGGTGCAAATGGGTCTTCCAAATGAACAATGATCCAGTATACTGCAAAAATGGTTACAAAGTGGCTCAAGTCAATGTTTTGGAGTGGCCATCACAGAGCCCGGATCTAAATCCTATTGAAAATTTATGGGCAGAGCTGAAAAGGCGTGTACGAGCAAGGCCTAAAAACTTGGCTCAGTTACACCAGTTCTGTCAGGAGGAATGGGCCAAAATTCCTACAAACTATTGTGGGAAGCTTGTGGAAGGATATCCAGAACATTTGATCCAAGTCATACAGTTTCAAGGCAATAGTACCAAATATTAATGAACTGTATGTAAACTTTTGACTTTGGAAAAAAAGTAATAACAACTGTATAAAAAATACTCATCTCATTATTCTGGCATTTAGCAAATAGACATAATTTAGTTAATTCTAATTGACCTAAGACTGGAAATTATTTTTATATAATTTCTGACAGTGAGAAAAAAAAAAGCATATGTGTGTTTTTGTATAGTGTATGTAAACATCTGGTGTCAACTGTAGAACTCCCTCTAGCATGAAAGTATCAATTGGCACTCATTGGTAAGAGTGAATGTATGTAGGTCCAAATACGTTATTAGAATAGTGTAGAGTCTCACCTGTTTACAGAATCGTAAAAAGCCAATGGAATAACTCATTCCACTCAAGCAGCATGTCCCATACAAACAACTGGACCTGTGGACACAAAATATCATACCTTAGATAGCTGTAGATGGATATTGTACTGTCATGCAAGGTACCCAGCAAAGTGCAAAAAAATGCTACAGTTTAAAGAGCCAATCTGCTAACAGCTTTTTGCATGCCACATACATATTTTAAAACGGTATAAACAAAGGTCACAGCTTGATCTTAAATATACTGTGCAAAAACATGAACAGAGTTATGAGTCCATTGCTATCTTTCCTATTTCACAGAAATGACTTGCTTCTTTATTGATTAACATGTAGCCTGTTATTAGTGTTTGCAGCACGATATGATAAGTATACTCAATACAAATCTGACAACAGAACCATTATTGATTAAATGGTTTAAGCATGAGGTGGCCCTGAAATGCTCTGTGGGAAACTCAAACACAAGAAGCAATTTTAGCTTCAAATTACACAAGGATTTGGAGCAACTGTTTGGTGTGGCTGTCATTTAACCCAAACCTTTTCCAAAACAAGAAGGAGGATCACTAACTTCAAGGAACAGGACAAAATTCTAGTTTTTAATAAAAGGCTTATCCACAAGTGAATCTGTTGAGAATAATTCATTAAATAAAGTAATTAACCAGAACAGCAGAAAAGTATGCAGATAATTAAACAATTATTATTAATATTTTTGAAACTGCTAAAATTGTATCTCATTATTAAGCAAATAGCTAAATAACATTAAAGGTCCTATATTATGCAAAATTAACTATTGTGAGCTTTAAATCAGGTTATAATGTTGTTATACTGTTGCTCATCAAAACCATACTCAGAGTTTTGTTTTATTTCATTCACACATGTTTGAATAACACTTTATTTTTAGTCTATGTCTCCAAAACTCAAAATGCTCTGTTCCACCTTGTGATGTCATGAAGCTGTAGTTTTCAAGTTAACAGCTTCCTTTTACCTTACGTTTAATAAAGATTGGCAAGTCCAGGGCTGAAATGATCCAAATGATTCTAGTGAAGGTGTATGGAGTTTAAAAACACAACTGCATTGCCACATGACATCACAAGGTGAATCAGGGTGTTTTCTGCTTGACAGAAGAACTCCAAACTCCAAACTCCAAACTCCAAGTATGTTTTTGATAATGAAACATCATTATAATATAGATCAGAAAACAGCGTTATATGGACCCTTTAAATGTCAAAATTTCTGCCTTGTCTTATTCAGTTTATTGACAAAATGATTCATGTTGAAAAATGATTAATATTTAGTGATATTGTACCAGATACCACATATACACTCACCAATGTTGTATGCACATTTCTAAACATAGCTGCACATTATTCAAAGCCCTTAAATATCCATTATGAGTCATAGAAGTTCAGGAGGAAGGGGAAGACATGGCTAGCAACACCTGGAGAGCTGAAGATAGGGCACTGAACCTTTTATATTGCAACTTCACATAGAATTCTATGTGAAGTTGCAAAATCCCCCCCCCCCCCTTCCCACACACCCACCGCTATCCCACCCTATTAACCAACAAGTGCAATACAGAATGGTTTACATAGTACTCTACCACTGCCCTTTACAGCCTTTCTCCTTAATGCCTTTTAATTATTGTTCACTTGGAAAACGCATAATGTAGAGAATACTTTACAAAGCCTTGTGTTTGTTTTGAAAGCGGAATACATTTGCATACAATTTATAACTAATAAATGAAAACACTGGCATATGGAAATTCATTTGACAAACAAAGCAGGGTTTGCCAAGGAGAGCTGATCTGTCAGCCAGTTTCACCAATGTGTGTGTGTTGTTGTTTTTTAAGTCGAATAAAATCAAGGGACCCAACAAAGAAAAGATACGGGACATTGGCAACAGGTAGAGGTATGCAAAAATATTGAAACATTAGATATTGTATCAATATTGTCAGCTGCTGTATCAGTCAAGTCAAGAATTATTTTGTGACAGTGGTACAATTGTGTTGATTGTTTATACGAGAGGAAAACTTGTTTATACAGGAAGAAAACTTGTTTATGTAATACCTTTGACATATTCATTGTTTTGATTATGTGTTTCATATGAGCTTTATATAGGTAGTGGTTTAATAAAGATTTTTAGTATCACAGCCATGATTATCCTTTATTTTGTACTGAATAGAATCAAATTTACTGTATTGAATCGATTTGAAATGCATTGTATCGAATCGTATCAAATCATATCAAAACAAAAGCTCACTTTATGCAGATATGCATTGTATTGTGGCCTATGTATCAAGGTATCGTATGGTATTGGCAACTTCTTAATGATACGCAGCCATATACTGAATAACTAGAGTACCTAAAGAGCAGGAAGACATTATCATACTTAAAGTTAACATACAGGCCCAAATTGGCACTTCATATAAGCTAGGTCTGTATTCTCAATGACATTTTCTTGATGAAGCTCTCTCATACTTTTTGCCTTATAGTTGAGTGAGTAAAAGCCTCCCTCCTAAAACCACATTGCGCTTGCAGCAGAGTACTTAATGGCCAAAGTGAAAAGACTGATCAGTCAAAATGCATTTAACAGAGAAAGAAAATTGCCATAAAAGCCGTACGTTTAGAGTAATGGTGTGAATATGACAGTGTAGGATTAAAATGTGTGCACTTACTGTATAGGCTTCCCTCGTATTTCTGACATGATCGCACTCTCTCCTCCCAGATACTCAAAGGACAGGCTCAGGAAATTGTAAATGACAAAGGCTGAAAGATTAAAAAGAAAAAAAAAAGTTATTATAAAAAAAGTTACTACACCATACATGTGTTTTTAAATAAGATATGGATGTCATTTTAAGGACATTTGGCCAATCAAAATGGTTCTTTTTATCAATCTGAAACTAATTGGCTCAGAATTGTAAAATTGATTCTTCAATTAAAACTTTAATTCTTCATGTCTCTCCCCACTCCCTACCCCCATTTCACACACTTTACTTATGTGTCTAAAGTTTAGAGGCCAAAGATACATGAACAAAATGAAGATTTGATTTTTTTTGTTGTTGTAACTTTGTCCACCATAAGAAGAACAAATCATTTCCTCACAGTCTTAACTATTGTGTGATATACAAACGCGGTTCGATCTGAAAAGCATTACCCCCATATAGTGAATAACCATAGACAGTGTAATAAAAGTAGACTAAGGGAGTGTGACGTCACTCATAGCATTTGGTCGCAACCAAATGAGGGTCATCGACGCTAGCGGTTACAGCAGCTTATCTGTAGCCAGGGACCATATTTGGAAATCAGAGCACAAAACCAAAGAGCCAATCAAGAGTGAAGGTGTTGAAGGTACATGCCCCATACCGCTCACACCGCTGGTTTGGCAGGTGGCTGACACTTAGCAACATAGCTGACACCAAGGAAAGTAGGCACCGGATTTGTCAGTTATGACTGTTCTTATCTTAATTTAGGGACAAAATAGTGAAATCTGAGGATCATGTAGAGTGGGTTAAACCAATATTTTAAGACCAAAATAACAAGTCTAACAGCAGCAGTTACAAAGAGAGAGGCGAAGATTTTTCAATAGAAGTCAATTGCAGCTAGAGCTTGAAAGAACCACTTCATGCCCATGATCACTTCCTATTTGGAACAAGGCAGCTAGCATGTTAGCTGTGTGTTAGCTATGTGAGTTTTGCCTTAATTTACCTTATGTCTACATAGAAAAGGAATGAACTACTAATGACTTTTTATAGGCTATAGTCATTACTCATTTTAATAGACACTGGAAAATGCTGCAAGATAAACCTCTTCTTTTACATGCACATATAGCAGTGTCCATTAGCCCACACTGATCCCAACTCTTAGATTATCCCGCTTCTCCTTCAAAGCATATCTTCATTTAAAAAAAGGTCGAATTATTCCTTCAGAGAAAACTCGAACTGATAAAAACAATTAGTTCTACATTTGGAGACAATTACCAATTTGGTCTTTACATTAGGCTACTTCTGAGGGCTCTGTGACTTGGAAATCCCTGGCTAATCCTTTGTTGCTATTTAAGGGGGGATTAAAAGGAGCTAATGCAGAAGCTCACCGTCCGGGAGCAGGTTCATTATGTTTGAACACATTGGAGCTTCTCTCACTGCAGTGTGCCATTAATCATCAACAAAATGACTTAAAGCAATTGGGACCATAATCTTCAGAATAATGTATTTTTCAACTTTCCTCTTTTACATAAATTACAAGTAATCATCTTGGCATAAGTTTCACCTTTGCCACTGGTGAAGAACTATGGCTTTAAGCATTTACTGTGATACATTGCTACGAAAAACATCACGAAACACAAAATTATGGAGCTCAACAGTGACCATCAGTTCCAGAACAAAATTTCCCATTCATTTTTCTCATAGCCTTTCTGAAAAACAAAACAAAACAAAAACAAAAAAAATAAAGTTCTTGCTAAGAGCTAATCAGCTGTTAACTAATGTCCACAAGACCTTTATTTAACGTCTGTTTCAAAACATTATTAAAATATTTAGCAGAATCATGGGTTTTAAACTGGCTTCACAAACTTAAAACAACTGTTTTATGCACACTATTTGGCATGTAGCAGATTTGCGTCCGCAATGTCTTTGAACTCTTAATATTTAAATTTTTCGAAAAGTCTCTGGGAAAAGTGAATGGAAAATTGACTTCCGGAACTGGGGTGGGCGCTCACTTTGGAGCTCAGCTGAAAGCCATGGAAAAAACCTTTAGACGATATTGTAAAGTTAAATGTTATCTGCAATGATAAAATCACTCAAAGAAAAATTGGATGAGTCATCGAAGAGTCATTGACAGCTCATATTCTACCTTCTGTAGCACAATAATAATGCCTATATGCCTAACAATAATGCCTATAGGCCAAAAACATATGAGCACACTTAAAAGGTACAGAATGCTGACAATCTTGAGCCATAGATTATATAAATAAAACTGTTCTTGGTGCATTAGTGAAAAGTCCTAAAAAATCTGTTCATTTAAGCACAATTAGCTACATTTCAGACACCTTGAAAACAATATGCATAATCACAGTCAGTAAAGGCAATCCTAATTACATACTTAGAAATGTTATACTACAAATATTGAGGTCTCTGAACAACTGAGAACAAAGGAAGTTTAAAAAACTAGTTTATCCAGGTTTTCCTTTGTGTCACCTGCATGTGGGCTCTCATCTACATACGGGCTACCACAGGAAATGCTACACCACTGTGTGCAACAAAAGCAAGAGGTCTGAGTAAGAATGCCTCTAGGGCAAAAAAGGAGCAAATGAAATAGTGATTTTATTTGTACTACTAAAGAATCTTGTGTAGATATGACGCCTAGTTAAATATATATATGCATTAAAATTGCATACAGAAGATAGCATTTCTGGCTTCAGAATATGATACCATTCAAAAGGTGCAGATTGTGTCACTGAGACGGGGTAAAGTGACTAAAATGACTATGAATATGGGGATTATGTTGTGTGGTTGGCCACACAACATTGTAGCATGTAATTAATATAACATTTACACATTAAAACCTGTATGACAGCACATGCAGAACTATTTTTCATCTTTTGAAATAATAATAATAATAATAATAATAATAATAATAATGATAATAATGATGATGATGATCAGTTATAACCTAAGTGCCCAATAAATACATGACTCGGGTTTATTGATTTGCGTACAGCTAAAAATCCTTTCTAATTTAAAGGGACAGTGTGTAGGATTCGTGGCGCATAGGTGGTTACTAGCTATTCCACTTCCTCTTTTGGCTATGGCAGACCTCGAGGGTCACCCGGACGCGACGTAGCGCCGACATCGCGCGTGCCCGCGCACGAACCGCGCACCGCTGTATACATGAAACGCGGTCCCCCGTTCACTTTTTTTTTTTCTTTTCGCATGAAAACACACAATCCCGATCATGATTCATGACAATCTACACATCAAATGAAACCTTACAGTCTCCTCTTTTTGACTATGCAATTCATTTCCCTGCAAAACAATCACTCCCCGAGCACATGGGGCTTTTATACAGAAAAGCACAAAACTTAGCTTACTTAGCTTACCTTTGAAGGCTTTGCACAGGTCAAACTCTGTATTTCATCATAAACTTGGTCTCAATCTGTCCATAAGGATCCAGCGAATAAAATCCAGTAAAACAATTTAGTCCAAAATACGTGTTATATCCATTACGATGTGTGATCCAGCAGCATGCTCCCCCCTCCCCCCTTCCCCCCTCCCCTTCCCCTTCTCTCCTTCGCTCCTTCACTCCCTCAGGCAGCCGCGGAGCAGAGGAGCGAAGGAGAGAAGGGGAAGGGGAGGGGGGAAGGGGGGAGCCATATGCAGCGCGGCTGTGCAGCTGTTAGCAGGAGCCTCGGCGAAGGATGAGCCCAAATGTCCTTCTGCGGCTCTCGTATTCAAAATGGCTGCCTCTATATGGGGAAGATCCCCCTTTTATGTGACTATATCTAAGTCCAAAAGAATACTTTGATTTCATGATGGAAGTGAAAAGGCTTGGAAAACAATGTATTTTTGAATGGGTATCTTCAATTTCAGTAATTAACAGGTAAAAATCTTACACACTGTCCCTTTAATAATGGTTTTGACTGTAGCCAATTCACAACATCTCCATTTCAGAACAATATAGATGTTTTTGTTGTTTTTTGGCAAGCTTTTATTTAGAAATCTTCATTTTGATTGTGTCTTGTGACCTGTTACGTCATAAAAAACAGACCCAGAGTTGTGCTTTGTTGCATTCAGAGGTTTGAATAACCCTTTATTATTAGTCTGTCTACAGCTCATCCAAGTTGGAGTAATGAGTTTAAAAAACACAGTGGAGCTTTCCCTGTCATGATATGACTTCACAAGGTGGATCAGTGTATTTTCTGTTTGAGAGAAGAACTCTCTAAATATGCGGGGTATGACTGTAATGAGGAAACAACATTATAACAAAGATAAAAAAAACAGCCTAATGGGCCCTTTAAATCCATACCTTCATAGCAGTCTCGCACAGAGTCAAAGTAGACATAATACTGGTCATTGCTGATGAAGAGGAGGCTGAGCCAGGAGTCGAAGGCATAGACTGGCACAATAAACAGGATACGGATGATGTAGCGCTGCTCGTTAGGGACAGTGTAAGATCGGAGATGTGTGTAGATCTACCACGGGGAAACAAAAACAAAAACACAAAGATATAAATTATGACACAAGAAAGCTTTTCAATATTGTCAAAACACAGTCCTAAATAGATACACCTTTGTTGATCCATTATAGCTAGCACAGTTGTTCTTTTTTCACTGATATTCTTAGAAAAGAGTGGGATGTCAAGCTACTGAGAAGTCCAATCAGTAATATTTATATCCAGGATTTATCTAACTTTGTCTACACTGTCAGTATGTATGGCAATAAAAGCAGGAGTGACTTTGACCTGACTTGAACTTGTTTTAAACCCACATATTCTTTTACAATGTGTAATTTGCTAGCACACAATGAGGCCATTAACAGAACTGGTCTTTGCTTGGAGGAGGTTTCCATCTTTAATTCAGTGTAGAAAGTAACCTTGATGAAAATTAATGACACATCATTCCAATCATATTTTCAGCAAGTTAAAATATAATTTTAAAAGCAATTAGGTACTCAAGGATCTAGGAAGAGATTAATAAAAAACACTTGATAATGAAGATGGGGCTGATCAATTTAATAAAGAAAATAATAATAATAAAATTACATTTTTTGTAATAAGCATTGTGATTGCATTCTAATAATAGGATTCTGATTACATTTTAAAACATGTCCAGAAAAAATGACAAAAAGACTGAAAGACATACTAATGCGCGAAACACATCAAAACATGATTGAAAAGATCTAAACTACAGGATTAGCCATTTTTCTATGCAAAATAAGACAGGATAATGTCAGTGTTGTTTGTGGAAGAAATTGTGGCACTTTTTTGCAGCCTTGCGATTTGCTAACTGCATTTAAATTCGATTTGATTGCACCTCTATTGATCTATAGATCATACTACTCCCCATACTACTTTCCATACTACTCCCCATTCCACTACCTCACTGTAACCATCATTTAGTATAATATTAACTTTCTAGTACAATAAGAAGCTGTTTTACGATGCAGAAAACAGAAATTGACAACCAACCAAGATCGAGCCCCATTCAACCTGGGCGCTTTCCAATTCTTGTAACATATGCAAACATTGGCTGACGAGAAGCAAAGTTTGTCCCCGGGTTTCTAAAAACATTACCATATAATTTTTCAACAAGCTTTATATTAAATCTCTAATATTGGCAGGATATTTTTGGATGTAATTTTGTGTTTCCTCTTGAGAAGGCGGAGAACATTTTGGCCCTGAGTTTGGACATTGAGCTTCTTTGCCACATGCAGCTTGATTAAATGCTCATTAGACACATTGAAGGGTGATTACACTGGGGTGATGCTTGGACGTTCTGTCGATGTGGGGAGAGGAGTGGACTGTAACAGATGTCCCTTATTTGAGCAAAATATCATAAAATTTTAATTTGTTTACACTTCAAAATGAAACAAACTAAGGAGCGGTTGACTGACAACAGATTTGGGGCTGTAAAGCTTTTCACCAGTGGGGCTTTACCTCAGGATTGTAAAGTAAACAGGGTTGTCAAAAGTATGGATGTACAGATCCAGAAGTATCTCTGTATTTTTAGACAGATAGATATTAGTCTGGTCCCCACACTCTCGCATCTCAAGTCCGGTCAAATGTGATCAGATTTGTTTCTTTCAGTGACGCATGTGAAACAAAGGACCTCACTGGTTACCCATCATTTAAATAAAATGTATCTCACCTCAGATTAACAGAGTCCAGTGCTTCACTCATTAATTCTGCAGAAATCTGCAATGTTTTTCAGACCCCAGTGATATTTTTCTCCTTTATTTGTTCTGATACCAACAGACCATGTGTTTCCCTGACTGGCTAATCCACCTGTCAATAAAGCCTATCTGAAAATGGGGAGGTTCATTGGTGACTAAACTCACATCTTCGTAAAGTACTGAAGGAATGTGTATTCTGGATCCCAGGCAAACATAATATGTATTTAACTGTGACACCAATTGGGAGACATCCAGGCATGTGGGTGAGTCAATTATAAGGTTTTAATGCACATCAAGTCTGACTGGTGTAGATTTAAATCTATAAAAGTATGGTTGAAAGAATGAACCAAAAGTGATCTCCTAAAAATGAATTTTAAGCATCTATTAAACACTGTGGGGAGGTTACAAAACATTACAGGAAAACATTTCAAAAGACAAGTTTTATAGTTTTATCAAGCCACATTGGGACTTGCATCGAGGGAGACAAAATGAGATACACTTCACTGATTACCAGCCTGAAAAGTATTGGCAAGTGCAGCAGAGAGGATCTAAGGTCATTGTCTATCTGTGCTTAGTATTCAGAAAGTGGGTTTAAGAGTCTATAGCAATTCTCAGGAGCCAACTCCAATGAAATCGCAGCAGCATTGCAACACTTTGACCATTTTCTCCTCCATGTGACAACTGCCTTCTCCCGCCGGCCATTTTCACTACTTATTTGTTCAATTAAAAAGCCTTAGGTTCTACAAAACAAGGGCTGTATTATAAAGCAAGCAGCCAATTTAGTGGATGTCTGAAATGGCATTGCTTTTTCTGATCTAGCACCATGTGCATTTTCAAATATTGCAATAAAAAATAGATACACCTGTGCCTTATGTTAGTTATTGACCATACGCAGAGGAAAACATTGTTGCTTTTGAATTGAGGAACTTAATAACAACTCGATACCAAATCAGAATAAGGTGCTTCAGCTAAAACACAGTGATCACGACAATAGCTCCGTATAAAGCTATAAATGTTATCTTAATATCAATTGATTTCCCTGCTGATAATACACAGCACCCCACTGTATTCTCAGCAAATGGTAAAGCCATAATGATAAGCCATTATCCGAACACAGTGGGCAACTCTGCCACACTCGAGAAAACAATCATTTACAGCAGCCACGCAACAGTGCCGGGATATAAGACGGCTATGTGTTTTTCGGTTTATTACTGTTTGGGCTCATGCTTCTTGGTTCAACAATTAAAATAACTTCATTTATAAAACAACTCATTAGTGATACTTTGCAGCAGATGTCATCAACTGCTCTCTCTGATGCTCTGTTACTTAGAGCAATTAGACTTTAATCTGAGCATTTTTTTTTTTTTTTTTGGCACAGTCTGACCATGAAGTGCTGACTTAGTTGGAGCTACCACAGGTGAGGTGATTTATGCTGATAAATTCTCTCACATATGGAGCTAGCGTGATTTCAGCCTGGAAGACTTAACTTCTCTCCCGTTTACCTCACCACCTCTCTAGAGTTTACTTGCTCCACAGTCTTCATCCCTCACTCCAAATACTCCTCCCCACTGCTCGCTGTACCTCCTCCTGTCCAAACAGCGCCTAGTCTGCCAAGTTTAAAGCCCCACTGCAGGTGCATGGCCGCTTCGGTTTGTGCCGCGCCCCTCCTCCTCCCCAGCACCCCTTGGTTTGGCTTCTCATCGTCTCGTCCCTTTCACTTTCCTCATCTTCTCATCATCCCCTTGACTCTCCTCTTCATCTCATCACCCCCTTGACTCTCTTCATCATCTCATCATCCCCTTCACTCTCCTCGGCCTCACCTCCATCACCTAGAGCAGACCTGGGCAAACTGTTCCACAAAGGGCCAGTGTGGCTGCAGGTTTTTGTTCCAACCAACCAAGAGCACACCTTCACCTGTCTGAAACTGAGATCCGTTGATTAAATGAGTCAAGTCTGGTGTGCTGCTGCTTGGTTGGAAAGAAAACCCGCAGCCACACCGGCCCTTTGTGGAACAGTTTGCCCAGGTTTGACCTAGAGTGTCCAGGCTACAGGGAAAAGACAATTCCTAAAAGTCATCTAATCGGCCACGCTCTTCATCACAATGTCTTCTGCTGGGGTCTGAGCTCTAAAGAGAACTCATTCAATAAAACAACTAATACTTTCGCTTTGTGTCTCTCCAGGCTGAAATAAAATTACAGTCTCAAGCTAGCTAAACAGGACCATGAACATAATTGATCACAGGCTCCTGAAAATGTGTGGTTTAAATAAATTCTGTATTTTATCTTGAGTTCTCAGACAATTTAAATATGAATGTAAGATGGAACTGTTTGATGGAAACTGTGGAACATTAAAGGCACAGCAATTAAATCTCCATTGAGACAAGCATGTGTACCCGTACACCAGAAAAATTACATGGTGCACCTACTATAACACAATCAAATTCATTGGCTAGGTGTTTTGCTGGTTACTGTTTGGGGTTTGCTTGGATCTACAGGTAGCATCTTGAGAGCTAGGGCTGGGCATCGAAATTCGGTTCCTCCATGGCACCGACCGAAATGCTTAGGTTCTTCTGGGTATCGAAATATGCCTCGTCTTTCGGTTCCACGTTTCGATACCCAGAGGTTAATCACGTGTGGCTCAGATACATGCCTGCGTGCTTATGGCCTGATAATGCCACCTGAGATTGGCTGAAACGCCCGCGTGTATGAAAAACACAGCGTGGTCATGCCCCTCGTTCACAGGCAAGGCGAGATTCTGTGCTTCAGCGCTTCTGTGTAGGGCTGCCAACCGTCCCTTGAAAAACGGAATCGTCCCGTATTCAGAAACAAAAGTACGGGTCTCGTATTGAGCTGAAAAGGGACGCACTTTGTCCCGTATTACCGTGTCGATCGGTGTCCAGTCCTGGTCTCGAGATGATTGTGATCATATTTCATTACGGCCGCTGCCTTTAGCAATAAACTTTTACCGTATTTTTCGCAGGGCAGCCCATGCGCTCGTCTGGAACACGCATTCACGCCGCTCCTCGCCTTTTCGCTCTGATTAGAAGAGCAAGACGAAATGCAAAGCAAAAACTAATCTAAATTTATGTTACAGCGTCCGCACAGATCACGTCTACAACACAGAGCAGGTCTAGAGCGACATGTGGTTGAATTTTGCCTAATAAAAGTGCACAAATGCATCTGTTTGTCACATCATCCATTTGGTAAATGTGCAGAGGCTGGTAAATACCACTACAAAACCAGTAAGAGAATGTGACTCCAGTCAGAAAAAAACAGGTTAAAAACAGGTTTAAAAAAACTTTGGAAATAACTTGAATAACGGAAAATAAACTCCAGTATGTGGAATAGAATGTGTAATGAAATTAAATTTTTTTCCTAGAATTAATATAAAATAGGAACCGAAAAAGGCACTGGTCAGGAATCGGTATCGAAATGAAGGTATTGATATTGGTATCGGCATCGGAAAATTTTGATCGATACCCAGCCCTATTGAGAGCCATTAAATTTAAATACTGTGAATAAATATGTACATTTGTTTCTATAGTCACTCATTAAAACACACAGTTGACTGACATCTCTCTCTTTCACTGCTTATAGTTCAAGAAGTGTATACAATTTTAATATTACATAAAATCTTGTAACAATTGTAATCAGCAGAATTAGATAAATAAATGCTTAAATTAGCCATGTGTCATCCCTGCTGTGTTGTGATTTGTATACTAATTTGAAAAAGGTTTAGAGCTTGTTAGCCATGATGCAAATCTTTACTTTCTTATCATGTAGGAGAGCCTCTGTGACTGGGTTTTGTGAATTAAATTGCTGGAATTATTTGACAACCAATTAATTATTTTATTCATCTACAATATTTGTTGACACAGGGACTGGTAGTACATGATCTCCATTGCAGAGACTAGACAAACACCTGCGGCAATAGGGCACTAAAACACTAACTTTAGGAGAGACATATCAATGTGGTCATGAAGCTATGGAAACCTAGATCCGCCTGTAACACGAACATAAGGGTACATCACTGTTTGATATAATCCTTTGTAAATACAAGAATTAGTTTTCATCCTCTGGCAAGGGAGGTGCAATCTGCCTGTCTCAAACTGTCTCTGATTACACACAGCTATTATGGCTAAGTTATGCTGGACAGCATTATTACTGACTAGAGCCATATACACTGATTTTATGTTCTCTAAGTGCTGCATTTTGCACTGTTCAAAAGCTCACATCAATTTTGTTACTCTTTGAAACATTTTTATCTTTTTAGACTGCCAATGATTGATTTTTGTCTCCCTGCCTTGCCTAAAATATTCATATTGTTACTATGTAGTCCTATAGTAATGTTAGTGTTACTTTAAAGGTCCCATGGCATGAAATTTTCACTTTCTGAGGTTTTTGAACGTTAATGTGAGCTCCCCTCCCCTGTTTAGGCCCTCCCCATGGCTAAAAGTTGCGAAATGTCTAAACTGAGCATTTGCGGTCCTTTTCTGCGTTAGAAAAAAACACAGCTCAAACGGGCGATTCTGAACAAGGCAACTATGTTACGTCACATTGAAAAAAGAAATGCAAATGCAGTTCCACCACCGTCTGGATGTCCACCCCCTGTCTCTGGAAATCCCGCCCAGAGAGTTTGGACCGCGAAGGAGCTACGCAATGCGAAATGCGTTTTTTTTATTTGCCTGGAGGCACGTGCGAGTGTTTCTAGGCTCGGAAGTCCTTTACCTGACCCTCTGGACCTCTGAAACAGCAGTGATTTAATTTTATTTTCTGTGAAAATAAGTTTTTTTTTTCATTGAAATTCCTCTCCTTTCTTCCTCCGCGCTTAAAACGCGGAAGTGGGAGACAGCGCACAGCGCACCTAACCAGCGGCATATTTGCCCCCCCCCCCACCCGCTCCTCTAACCTATCTGTGTCCTTCTCATTTGCATTCAAGCAACAAGGCCCAGAATGAGTCGTTCAGAGAGGGATATTCTGACTCTGACTGTGTACATGTATCTTTCTCATGCACTGAGTGTTGATTTTGAAGAAGGATTCATTTACAGTATTAGGGAACCATTAAAGGAAAAGTAACGTTATTTTACAATCTGAGCCTTCTTTCGGTAATAAAACAAGTCGTTTGACTCACCCATATCACGTTCGTGTCATTTGGAGCTGTTTGAAGAAAGTTATGTTGTAGCGTATCCGTTAGCATTTGTATTCGGGGCATTACTTGGCGGTCTCCAAATAACACAAACTTTAGCACTTTTCAAATCATAGAAGCCCGATGTCTTAATGAAAGATTTCGTTTGAAGCAAAAGTGGCCTGTAATCCGAGATTTATCCATAGTTTTCAGCTTTGCGTTTCATGTTTGGGTCCCGGGAGCAGTCCGCGCATGCGCACTGGCGTCCTCATCTACTCGAAACTATGGCTAAATCTCGGATTACAGGCCACTTTTGCTTCAAACGAAATCTTTCATTAAGACATCGGGCTTCTATGATTTGAAAAGTGCTAAAGTTTGTGTTATTTGGACACCTCAAAGTAATGCCCCGAGCAAATGATACAGCACCATGTTAACGGATACGGGATCATTAGTAGAACAGAACGGCTCAACATAAGTTCTGCGATACTGCTCCAATTGACAGAAAAATGCTATGGGTGAGTAAAACTACTTGTTTTATTGCCGAAAGAAGGCTCAGATTGTAAAAAAAACGTTAATTTGCCTTTAAGGCACCATATAAAAGCATCAATAAGTACCATGTCATGGGACCTTTAAAAATAGAAACAAATCTAACTCTATGTTGTAATATGTTGTAAGAATAAAGATATAAAAGGTTTAGCATTGTGACTAGGCCAAGTCTCTGCTACTACTAAGAATTAACAATATTACAATGGATGGAAAAAAGTAATTATATAAAGTTCAGGCTAAAGTTGTGGCACTTTTCTGTCATGACCTCAGATTGTATTTGATATCAACACCTTTTTTTATATAAATAACAACTGCCTGATGTTAAAGGTGCGTTTTGCAACTTTTCTGGTAGAGGGTCTGTCAAAAACTTTTGTGTTTTGAATGTTTCACAGTATATTAAACCCTTTTATCATCATGCAGATCAAACCAGACCAAGTTACAGGTCAGATCTGTGGAGAGGCAACCCCGCTCACAGTTAGAATGCCTTTTTTTCTATGTATTTTTGAGTTATAAAAACACTGTAATAGAAAAAAAAGTAAGGTAGAGCTGTTTAACACCATACTGTGGAACATTCCAGACAGCAAGGACATCTCCATAGAAACAAGCAGGTGATGGACTTTAAGAGAAAGGCTCATGTAATTGTGTTATGTTGCAATAGATTGCCAAACTGCAGAGACTCACCTGGTGACATGTTATGAGCAGGGCTGTCCAGACGAAGAGCCCGGAGAGCGCCTGAGCTGCCACCGTGTTCAGGAACATCTGGTCGTCCACGATGAGGGTCCCATTCAGCGTTTGGATAATAGTTGCATTGGACTTGGCCGAGGACGTGTCTGGGATAATCGGTGCATCCAGGTGAACATAAGAATCATTTCCACCTGTAGGAGTCACCGCTTCATAAGAACTATTCATCTACGGAGAGATAGATGTAAGATAAGATAAGATATGCCTTTATTAGTCCCACAGTGGGGAAATTCCAGGGTTGCAACGCACAGATCAAGAACAGCACGAAAAAGTAACATGCAACAGAACAATATAATAAATAAATAAATAATGGCCTAGGATAATTTAAACCTAGACCTAAAAAATAGACTCTGGATTATAGTTGAATATGTGTAAGTGCAGATAAGTTGAATGAAAAATGTAAAGAACACGTTATAACTACATAACATTGAGGGCAAAGGTTATAGCGTGTGCATTACGATGTATTACTGTCTGGTCACAAGGAAAATAAGAGTGTAATCAGATATAATGTCTTCACTGGATGGCCTACAAAACATGACCAAATGGCAGTACCATTAACGTCAATAGCACAGGCAGCTCACCTTGTCCGTAGAAAAGGGAATAGGAGGAGGAGAGGGGAGGAATCGGCTTTATCCAGTTAACGAGGAAGTCTTCACAAACAACACGTGTATAAGCCAACTTTAGAGGATCAGCATCCAGAAGAAAAATACATGCATCCAAAGCCATTTACAAATGTCCCAAAGATGTCGCCATGTAAGCGCATCCGTTGTACACTTCCTTGTTTGACGGTTATCTGTCGAGAGAGCGAAGTCCGCAACAGTCGTAATAAAAAGTCACAAAACACACGGAAACCTAACGCAAAACAAGCAAAACTTTAAAAAAGAATTCAAAAATCAAATACATCTAATTTACTTGAGACAAATAGCGGTGGAAATAGGGAAGATTTGACAATATCCTTGAGCGATGAGTTTGAAGAGACAGTCACATAAAACAGGTCAGGTACAGGTGGATTGGTCACGTGACTGGCCGGGTCTGTCGTCATCACGCCGCCTTCACGCTCCATCGAAACAAACGATCAAATCGAAACCTTCAGCAAAAACAAAGGGCCCCAACCTTACATAAGTCCCTGCTCCCTACCAAACACGTTTTTTTACATGTGTAATTGGGGTAGTGAAAGGAGTTAATTTATGGAATAGTCTTGACAAAGATACCAAAGAATCAAGTACAACTGTGCCTTACAGTGTTGTGTTTTTTAGGCTGTACATACTTATTATTATTATCTTAATTTTTGATGCATGCTCTTTTTTCCAACTGTTTCTGAAACCTGCGTTGTGACACTGCAATTTCCACATTGTGGGACAAATAAAGGATTATCTTATCTTATCTTATCTTACAATAATGGCATTTAAAAAATACATAAAATACAGTGTAATGTATGAAAAAGAAAACTAAGTTCAAATCAAATCAAATCATCAAATAAAAAAAATAAAAAAGGACCTAATATGTAATGTATGTTAACACCTGTCCACATGGTGAATGGAGTAGGCAAAAAAAAAATCCTTAAGTAGTCGTTAATTAATATTAGGAGTATATAACTATATAATCTCTGCCTGGCTTGATTTGTGTTTGTGTTGACTCACCAGGCAACATTAGAACTACCTAGCATTCCTTTAAAAATAAAATACCATGAAGAGGAACTATGGCTAGATCTTATGCACCTTTTTTGTTTTGTTTATTTCATTCATAAAGTATAAAAAGACATCATCAGTGTGATAGCAATACAAAATATTGAATGAAAGGGAGCAGAAAGAAGAGTAATCTTATGTTATCTGCCCCCTCTTCCCTTTTCCAGACATTAACACCAATAGTGACTATAAAACATTTCATCAAAACATTCCATTTCAATCACAATCATGAATCAGTTGTAAACAGAAAGCTTCATTTTTAAACACAACTTAGTTTTTTTTTCCATACCTACACATTACACTAGATTTTATATATATATTTTTAAATGCCATTATTGTAATTTATTCTTTGATTTCTTTGTCAAGACTATTCCATAAATTAACTCCTTTCACAGCGATGCTTCGTTCCATAACCTTGGTTCTGAATCTAGTTTTTTTTTTTAAATGTTGGTTCCTTTTAAATTGTAGTGGCTTGTTCTCATTGCAAACAATCTTTGAATATTTACAGGTAATACACTGCACTTTGCTTTATGACTTTGAGGATACTCAACAATATCACACATGTTCACACTTTAAATTTAACAAATAATGGGTTTGATGGCTCTCTATATTTTCGGCTGTAGGTAAGTTTTATATGTTGACCGCCAAATTTCCACACAGTACATCAGATATGGTGTGATTATGGAGTTATACAAGGTTAATAATGCTGCACTGTTTAGTGAGAACTTCACTTTATGCAGCACAACAATTGCTTTGGATATTTTGCTTTTAGTGTAATTTATATGGGACCTCCAGTTTATACCTTCATCAATCATGACTCCTAAAATTTTGTTTCACTTATTCTTTTAATCTGTATCCTGACTTTTCCCTCTACATTTGACCCAGTAATGTAAAAGTTGATGAAATAACACAGAATGTGGCATTTTATTATTCATGTATGGAGAAGCAAATTATGTAGCAATAGAAAGTTCTTAATACTTGTCTCATTCATATATGTAATAAAACAAATAGGTCCAAATGTATTTATTATTATAACACACCCTTAATCATACATATATAGAATGGAGTTAAACAAAGCCACACAAAAAAAAGACTCCCAAACACTGACCTTTTCATTGCAGCATAGACTTGGGAGCTGAAGTGTAGAACTGAATGTTAACGGCAAGATTATAAAACATCTAACTCAATTTTTTAATTTGATGGGGCAATTTATAGAGTTTTAAATGCTCATTCAATTCATTTACACAGTCTATTGAGAGCCAAGTCCCATTTATCTTCTCTGAATAAAAGACCAAAGGTGACCTGATCTGTTCAAAGCAATTTGTGAGAATATGCTTGGAGAATTGCTTATTATTGATGGGACATTGTTATGTGAATCTTGTAGTTGTATAACATCCACATTTCGCATTAGCTCAAAGAGGAATAATAATATCGTCGATATGGGGATTAAATGTTACATTGAATAAAAAAAATAAATGAGTTTGACAATTACAATTTGCTAATATTCAAAGCAACCACAATTAGCCAGATATAATAACATTCTACTTTATTGGAGAAAAAAGTAGTAAGAAAAAAATATATAAATACATAAAAACTGCAGGTCACAAAAAGCGTTTTTTTGGTTTTTTTTGTCCTTGTTTGTTTCACCATACTTGGCAGGATCTGATCATCTCTTTAAAATGTTGTATTGAATCTTTGGAGGAATTCTTGAGGGCCAGTCCCAATAGAATAGGTCGATTAGCGGCTTCTTGTGAAATGAATGTCGACAGGTTTTTGGCACAGACGTGGGTCATTGGCTGAAAATAGAAGCACAAACACAGACCGGTTACTCTGCTACATTTTATTAACACTGAGAAAAGGATAGCCCTAACTTTTCAAAGAATACCAATGCTGTGTGTTCCTAGTGAAATGAAGTGCATAAGAAACCTTATTAGAAAGTGAGCAGCAACTTCCAGCATGTAATAACAAAATTCAGTTCTGCCGCAGTGGATCACAAGGTCAGATATACTATTATGGTAAGAGTCTAAGTCATGTAAATACAAAATAGGAAATTAAAAAAAAACAAAAAACTTTCTAGGCAGAAACCTTCATCATGGTCTCCATTGTTTTTTTTCTACCTCTAATTGAATGGAATTGCATTTGGGGGTCCAGCCAAAGCCAAAAGGGGGGAAAATGTTGTTCTGTTACAATCTATCTATATACAAAGGCTGTGTCCCACCATAGTGGGGTAGCCTAGACAGGGCATACATTTTTGTTCCTTTCCCTCCTTCCTTCCTTTCCCCAAACCCTCCTTCCGTGACTTTTTTTTTTTTTCCCCTCGTTTGTACCAGCGTCCTTTCCTCATCACCATCACCACTCTCTTCCCACACTGGCGTCCACCCACCCCCCATCCATGCACTGGACAGCCGAGAAGGCAGCCAGCGAAACCGAGCGGAAAAACCCCCAGGACCCGCCCCAGGCGGCACAAAGGGATGACCGGCCAGACCCAGAGCGCAAACCGGACCACCGCCAGCACCCAGGAATCCTCCAGAGGACCACACAGGGACAGCACCTAGAGAGGGACGAGCACCCAAGCACACCTTCCGTCCATCACCATCACCGCTGTCGCCCCACTTTTAAAATCCACTTCTCCCCCCTCTCCGAACATTTCTTCATATCCTATGTTACAATACATTTCATAAATTCCATAGTTGATTTCAATAATAGGATTAAAAGCCTTGATACTCAGTACTAATAAATGATCATAATACACACTTATTTAGGCAATAGCGGTTAATTTTTTAACACAAATAAGAGTAGTTTAATTTTTAATAATCCTGTGTGGTCTTATACCAGTTGTGTATAAATCAGAGTATAATTCTAAAACTATTCAAGATCTAACTTTGTCCTTTTGTGCCTTTCAGAATTGATACTTGCTCAAGTATTTAATTCCTGCACAAGTTTTAGTGTCAATTAGGTATTTTTGTGCTTAAAACAAAACAAAGCAGAATAATACAACTGCTTACTACTCTAATTTCAACAAAATACTACAAAAGTGTGCAGACTTTCAAATAAAAATAAACTTTAATTATTATTACTCTTACCTCATCTTTTCCCAGTAATACTTTAGTGGAGAAGGCTGGAGTACTGATGTCATTACACCTGGAGTCTGGTGTAACAGATACTAAAGTGCCTATTTTTCCATACTGAGTGACCACTACAAAAATGTAATTGCTAAACTCTGTACAGACAACTTGTGTGGAAATGCCATTAATCTCTTTCTGTGCCTGCTTTGATTTGATGATGGGCTCTGCTGCTGACATTATGGCGCACCTGTGGACAAAAACATATGCAAGAATTGGTAAATAGGTAATAACACGGTTGCACAATGGTTATACACAAATTCTAGCCGTACAATCCAATATTATATGAACTATTTTAATGAACAAAGTCAACAAGTTCTTACGAATCAGTTTCGTTTTGGTTTCGCATAGATGCTATTGTCTAATGCTAACGCTAGCCTCACATTTTGCTCGCATGCAGCAACCGTAAAAGCCATCTGCGTCAAATAATTAACGATCAGATGCGTCCGTGTGCACACAACTTGCTTACCTCTCATCCGCAATTGTGCAGTTTTAAAATAAATCTGCTGTATAAAACAACTTTGACAACTCATTCAAATTGACTCACACCACGGAAGCAAACGTGAGCCTGACTGAGCATGCGCAAATAACCTACGTAGGCATCTGTGTGTGTACGTAACAGCGATAAAATGATGCACAGTAAGTAACATAATGCTTAAAGTTAATGAATAATTGCCTAAATTAATCTTGTGTTTACGCAGTTACAGTACAATCCAAACCTAAAATTTGCTGCATAAAATTTATGCTAGGACTAGTAGCTAGTAGCCTATATTTCCAATATATGATCCATAACGATCTAACATTTTAGCATCTAGTTCATAAGTTCATAAAAGTTCTAGTTCTGGTTCATAAAAAATAAAATTAGCACCCCAAAATAAAAATATATCTTCTTTAGGCTTTACATAGGCTAACGCTAACAGTACAAACTCGTAATCTTAAACATAAAATCTGTACTAGGATTAATAATGCATTTTTCCCCTCAGAGTTTTTTTTTTTTTTTGCAAAGCATATTAATTTTCCAGATAAGACTTATAACTCTTTTCTCTTTTACTTTAGTATTTCAAAGGATGAAGGAAGCAGCTCTATTTTTTTAGCTTAAAGCTAAAGTTTGTTGGAAGATTAAGAAACTTCACAAACAAACTGCTCGTAAATATGCGCAGCTTTCACAGCAAAAGACAATTCAAGGTTTGTTTGTGATGCATGATTACACTTAATCTGCTTAGTCAGTTTCCTTAAATGAGGATTATTCAGCCGCTCCGTTCACATGGGAGTGCACGGTGGGCTGAGGAGTTGTGTTAATAAACCCACTCACATGAAATACAGCCTTTAAGCAGAAAAAACAAAGCAATCCTCTGGCCCAGTACATTTCAATCAATATTAGGGGCTGGCCACATCTCTTCCAAAGCAATGAGCTAAATAAGCAGGTTGTTTTCAAATTAACTGTCAGTGGAGCTGTAATTTTGGAGTAAGTACTTGGTTGTTTTTATTTTAGCAACATTTACCATCCCTACCAGTAGACACATACTGCCAGAGGTAGGAATTAACTCATTGCTGTAGCCTCTCCAAATGCTTAAAGGCAAATTAACGTTTTTTTACAACCTAAGCCTTCTTTCGGCAATAAAACAAGTAGTTTTACTCAACCATAGCATTTTTCTGTCAATTGGAGCAGTATCGCAGAACTTATGTTGAGCCGTTCTGTTCTAGTAATGATCCCGTATCCATTAACATGGTGCTGTATCATATGCTCGGGGCATTACTTTGCGGTGTCCAAATAACACAAACTTTAGCACTTTTCAAATCATAGAAGCCCGATGTCTTAATGTAAGATTTTGTTTGAAGCAAAAGTGGCCTGTAATCCGAGATTTAGCCATAGTTTCGAGTAGATGAGGACGCCAGTGCGCATGCGCGGACTCTGTGCTCTGAGCTCCCGGGACCCAAACATGAAACGCAAAGCTGAAAACGGTCGCCTGGGCCTTTCTGTGTGGAGTTTGCATGTTCTCCCCGTGTCTGGGTGGGTTTCCTCCGGGCACTCCGGTTTCCCCCACCAACCCAAAACATGCACCATAGGTAAAATCCTCCAGCTGAGGTCCTGACCAAGCCGAAGCAAGAAGATCATGGAGATGGTCCCCGGGCGCAGTAATGTGCTGCTCACTGCTCCTGATAACAGGATGGGTTAAATGCAGAAATTGAATTTCCCCACTGTGGGACTAATAAAGGCATAGCTTTCTTTCTTTCTTTCTTTCTTTTTTCTTTCTATGATTTGAAAAGTGCTAAAGTTTGTGTTATTTGGACACCGCAAAGTAATGCCGCGAGCAAATGATACAGCACCATGTTAACGGATACGGGATCATTAGTAGAACAGAACGGCTCAACATAAGTACTGCGATACTGCTCCAATTGACAGAAAAATGCTATGGGTGAGTAAAACTACTTGTTTTATTGCGGAAAGAAGGCTCAGATTGTAAAAAAACATTAATTTGCCTTTAACTTTTAATAGTTAAAACTATGGTAGTGAGCGAATTTGCCTTTTCACAGATCTGACCTGAAGCTTGACCTGACTTGACTCATCTGTTTGTTTTCATTGAGACAGATCAATCTAATGCCACACATTTTAGGCAATAATAATAATAATAATATTGCTATGGAGAGTAGCAAGCACCCCCTATACCAAAAAAGTTACATGGTGCACAGTGCACATTTAAACTGACCAAACCCAATCTGTAAGTGTTAAAATGCTAATGATATGATTAAAATGGCCAACTGCTAACAATTTGTTATTTCATGTTTATCTGATTTTGGAAGAAAAAAATCATTGAAGGCCATTCTACCTTTCTAAACGCAAAATACTGTGCAACTATTTTTGAGTACCGTACATCTATCTTTAGATGCAGTACCTAAATAAATATAGACCTACATACATCTAGCAGTCCTTGATAGCCAAACCCAGCTTCTATATGTACCTAGTAAAGCTACAGCAGAGTGAAGTGGTTCAGTATTTTCCACTGTTTGCTAAAATGCTTGCTCTACACTTTTTTTCAGCAGATGCCAGGCCCCACAGAAGTCGGCGTGCTCCATCGGGCTGATCCTAAAAGCATCCTTCCTCCTCGTGAACTGAGATACTGCAAAGTCAAGTGGAGCAGGTGAATTGTTATGCGCCCTGAGTCGTGCAGTGGCAGTATATGAAATTGGTTCAAGTGTTCCCCATACTCCCTGGCTGCCCATGTGTGTCCTTGACTGATCACTCCTATCTCCAGATATAATGCAAATATCGATATACTGTATTCCCCCTGTAGTTTATGGATTTGCCGGTGAATTTCTATGAGGACTGTACATCTAAGAGTTATTTAATATCAGAAGGGAAGAGTCTAGATGTATTTATCTTTTATACCCTATATGTATATGGGTATTTAAAGGTGCACTTTTTAACTTTTCAGGTCGGGGGGTCATCCAGTTGTCTCCATGGAGATGTTATTACTTTGCCTAGAATATTCCACAGTATGGCATTAAATGTTTCTATCTTACATTGAATCAATTGCAGGTCTGTTTTTTATAGCTAAAATAATACTCACCTCTGCAGAGACCTTACCCGTTTCTCGTCCTTGTGGCTTCAGCAGCTGGTCTCCATGGATATACAGTGCCGTGAAAAAGTATTTGCCCCCTTCCTGATTTCTGTGTTTTTTGCATATTTATCACTCAAAACATTGTCAGATCATCAAACCAATTTTAATATCACACAGAAACAACCCAAGGAAAGACAAAATTCAGTTTTTGAATGATGATTCCATTTATTAGTGCACAAAAAAAATCTAAACCTATCTGGCCCTATGTGAAAAAGTAATTGCCCCCCCTTGTTAAATCACAAACTAACTGTGACTAACCACAGTTTTGAGAAAACTTAGTTCAGTTCTACATGCCACACCCACACCTGATTGTCACCACCTGTGTTGAATCAAGAAATCACTTAAATAGTTCCTGTCAAACAAAGTGAAGTTGGCTACAACATCTCAAGAACAAACACATCATGCCACGATCCAAAGAAATTCAAGAACAAATGAGAAAAAAAGTGATAGAAGTCTATAATTCAGGAAAAGGTTACAAAGCCATTCCCAAAGCTCTGGGGCTCCAGCGAACCACTGTCAGAGCCATTATTCAAAAATGGAGGAAACTGGGAACAGTTGCAACCCTTCCCAGGAGTGGTCGACCAACTAAGATTACTCCAAGAGTGCGACGACGGCTCATTCAGGAAGTCACAAAAGAACCTAGACGCACATCGAAAGAACTACAGGCCTCGTTGGCCTCAGTTAAGGTCAGTGTTCATGACTCCACCATTAGAAAAACACTGGCCAAAAATGGCATCCATGGAAGAGTTCCCAGGAGAAAACCACTGCTTTCACAAAAGAACACAAAGGCTCGTCTCACCTTTGCCAAAAAGCACCTTGATGACCCTCAAGACTTTTGGAGAAACATTTTGTGGACCGATGAGTCTAAAATTGAACTTTTTGGAAGGTCTGCAGCCCGTTTCATCTGGCGTAAAAATGGCACAGCATTTGATAAAAAGAACATGGTGCCCACAGTAAAGCATGGTGGTGGCAGTGTGATGGTCTGGGCCTGCTTTGCTGCCTCAGGACCAGGACAACTTGCTGTGATTGACAGAAAAATGAATTCTGCTGTTTACCAGAAGATCCTGAAGGAGAATGTCCGGCCATCAGTTCGTGCCCTCAAACTCAAGCGCTCTTGGATCATGCAACAGGACAATGATCCAAAACACACCAGCAAGTCCACCTCTGAATGGCTCAAAGAAAACAAAATTAAGGTTTTGGAGTGGCCAAGTCAAAGTCCGGATTTAAATCCGATTGAGATGCTGTGGTGTGACCTTAAACGGGCAGTTCATACAAGAAAACCCTCCAATATGGCAGAATTGAAACAATTCTGCATAGAAGAGTGGGCCAAAATCCCTCCCCAGCGGTGTGAAAGACTCATCACCAATTATCGCAAACGTTTGGTTACAGTTATTGCTGTCAAAGGAGGCTCAACTGGCTATTAGATTAAGGGGGCAATTACTTTTTCACATAGGGCCAGATAGGTTTAGATTTTTTTTGTGCACTAATAAATGGAATCATCATTCAAAAACTGAATTTTGTCTTTCCTTGGGTTGTTTCTGTGTGATATTAAAATTGGTTTGATGATCTGACAATGTTTTGAGTGATAAATATGCAAAAAACACAGAAATCAGGAAGGGGGCAAATACTTTTTCACGGCACTGTAGTTATGTGTAATGCCATACTGTGGAACATTTCTGGCAAACATCTTTAAGACAAGCAGGAAGCAGACCCCCCAGAAAAGTTACACTCCGGGCACTCCGGTTTCCCCCATCAACCCAAAACATGCACCATAGGTAAAATCCTCCAGCTTAGGTCCTGATCAAACAGAAGCAAGAAGATCTGGAGATGGTCCCCGGGCGCAGTAATGTGCTGTCCACTGCTCCTAATAACAGGATGGGTTAAATGCAGAGAAGAATTTCTCCTGTGTGAGATCAATAAAGTCACTTCTTCTTAATAATGTATCTTTAATAATGTGATGATGTTTAATCAGGTCCTGGTTGGAGATATATTCCTACTGAAAGAGTCACTGGCTTCAGTTTCCTTTGTACTTCAGTGTTTCTCATCTCAAGCAATCATTACCTACAAAGGCAGCAGTTTACCATAAGCCCTTGAAAATAATTACTTGTACCGACTTTTAATGTTGGTATAACATTTCTTACTGACTGCAGAAGGCACACAATAGACCCTTTGAATTAAATTAAACAAGGCCAGTAATTTCCTTTTGTGAACCTCAATTATTTTTCAATTTAGACCAAGCGCTTGAATAAAATTACCCTTTATTTTCTTTTGGGTGTTTAATACATTAACCTTTTTATTCAGACTTATTTGGAATCTGTTTTGTAATTTCCCTATTCAAGAAACAGAAATAGGTGAAACTGACTTTGATATACAGTTGCTTGTTGTTTGGGTTATCAAATCTTCAAAATGCATAAACTTACATCCCACTGGTATTTGATATTTAAGAGACCATTCCGTTAAGTGCAAAGTTTTGACTGTTGCTCTGTTTTTGTTGGGGCTATATACCCTTTCTAAAACCCTGTGACTTCAACAGGAACACAACAGTAAACTTGTCATGTTTTCCTCTTTAATTAAAGGTCATACTTTGGCTGCCTGTGTTTAAAAGGTGAAGTTTCCGGCGTCTGAAGTGACACAAGTAGCCCTCTCAAGCGTGTCCAAAAACGGTGAGTTTTGAGTTGCAGTTTCTAAAATGGGAGCTCAAAAATAATAAGATGCTCAACCACAAACTTTTCACACATAGTGGTACTTTAGTATATAATGGATTTGGCTTTCTAGGTAAAATCTGAATTTTAACAGTACGTAGCTTTTCTGGTTACTCATCTCCATGGTGATGTTATTTCTTTGCTTGAGATGTCCCATAGTATAGCATTTAACTAGCTAGCATTTCTTTAATTACAGGTATTGCTCAAAAATACATTCAAAACATGTATTTTCACTGTGAACGGGGTCGCCTCTCCACGGATCTGCTGGTTTCACCCGCTTGTCTTCATGCAGATTGATAACTTTAATGCCATCCTATGGAACATTCTGAGCAAAGGAATACCAAATAAACTCTATATGAAGTGAAAAGTTATATGCTATAACTTAACTGATGTAAGACCATACTATAGCTTGAAACCTATGAATGTTCGCCACTCTACCTGAGGTTCCAATGAACTGTGTAGAGATAACCTTTTAGAAGCTCTTTATTAAATGATAGCGCGCATAGAGTATATATGGTGAAAGATGTTTAATTAATTATACCATTATACCACGTCTTGCTTTATAAATATGTAAAACTTCTATATACATAAGCCATCTAATTTAACAAACTGTCAAGTGAACATTTCCCCATATCCACTGGGTTTTGAGTAAAGGTTAATGCCACTCTGTCGTTGTAATGAGTCTTACTTCCAAATCACGAATTTTATGTAATATCTCTGAATGAATAAAGACTTTGATTGCATAATGAATGGCAAAGGGCTGAGTAAATGGTTACAGTGGCTTCACCAGGGATTCACACATGGATTAGTGTTGCTGTGAGAGAAAGAATAATATGCAATGATAAAATCCACTACAAAGAGACTGAGTTATGAAAAAGTAGGATTTATCAGTTCTTCGTCTGAAACCTCGGGTGGTGTTCAGCCTTGTGCGTGGACAAGGTTTTCAGTATGGCTTGAAGAAAAGTGCAAGGTTTTCTTGTTTGATATGTTTATAATTGTGCAGACAACCTTTACTCATGTTCTATGGTTGGTATATTTTCTCAGTTGTCACGAGCAGAGCCAGTGTTTGTATCAAGCTTGGACCAGTGGGTAGACCCGTCACGATGATTACTTCATCCTTCAAACGTTCAACCTGGAACAATATATATTTTGGGGCTCAATATTTATCATGGGTTTTTCTTTGTCATACTGGGGAGATTATTGCCATTTTTATAACGTCTAATAACATAAAATTTGAGCTGAAGAGAGTACAATGAATAACAAATGGCTGATTATTGGTTAATTCTGTCATTTATTGCTTGCAGCTAATAGTTCTCTGGCATTATCTTGCTTTGTGTCAGTGGTATAAAGTAGTTCAATATGATCGTTTATTGCAGAGAGTTTTTCTCTCTAGCACTATATCATGCTTCAAAATTTGTTATTATGACAGGCCTACCAATCCATGTTCGAAAGTACCAATATTTATTGCATCTTGTACGAATAAATATAACATAGATAGTTAGGTCAAATAAATTCAAGATCATTTGAATAGAAGCTGACAGTAACAATTTTTGCAATTTTCAAGCCACATTATTTGTATTGAGCAGTTAGTCATAATACTCAATGCAAATTACAGCTAATCCAAGCTCCGCAGTGAGTCATTTTGTTCCGTCCTTCGGCAAGACACGTCATCTACCTTGCATTACGTAATAATGTGTAATATAAGTGTTTGTGGTTGGAAGAGCTGTAAGCACAGATTGGCACGCTTCCGTCAGTTTGCCCCAGGACAGCTTTGGCATGCAGCAGTTTTAGTGAATGAATAATGCATGAAATTGTAAACTGACTTTCCCGCTGCCCAAAGTGGTGATGTTGGATTATAATTTGTATTAATTATCACAGCAGCATGTTATGTTGCAGTAATGATAGCAGTAATATCAGTAGTACAAGATAAGCTCCTTTCTGACTTTTAGTAGCTGGAGGCAAGTGTCTGAGTCAGTGTTAACCTTTATACTTTTTATTCAATACATAAATCAAAGTGCAGTCAACTTTTTCATAATACATTACTGTCACATTTAGAAGATCTCTTTTTTATTTGTTGTTTGATGTTTCTTTAGGCAATAAACACACAGCTCACACACAGTGGATTTTTCGTGAGGAATGAAAACTTGTTTGACTTTGACACATTGAAAAGAGCTGATGATGCTTAGGGCTTGCTTCATCTTACAAACACTTTTCTGTTTCCTTGTGACTATTCAACCATTTTTGTATTTCTTCTGCCTGTCTTAAACCGCCACTGTGTGCCAAAATGCCACCTCAAATGAAATATTCTATGCACAACAGCTCTATAACCTTTGCATTTAAATTGGCGTCGTGTTCTTGCCAGATCCAGTGTCTCTGATATAAACCAAATGTATGCAGCACTGTGAATGTTCCAGTAGCTGTGAAAAATGGTGTCAATGTGTTTAAAGGTACGAGGGTTGTCAAACGTATCGAAAATCAGATATTCATTTATATTAAAACTAGTATCGAAATATATACTTATTTGAGGAGGTACCAATATTTAAATGGCCTATGTTACGCTATTTTCTGATCTATATTATAATGTTGATTCCTCATCCAAAATGCACCTGGAGTTGTGTTTTGTTTCTTTCACACATGTTTGCATGTTTAAGAGAGAGTGGACTCTAGACTGGACTGGACTCATAACACAGATGCACTGTATAGGAAGGGCCAGAGTTGGCTCTATCTCCTGAGGAGACTCAGGTCTTTTGGAGTGAGAGGGCAACTCCTGAAGACCTTCTATGACTCTGTGGTGTCATCAGCCATCCTGTACGGTGTGGTCTGCTGGAGCAGCAGCATCACAGAGAGGGAGAGGAAGAGGCTGGACAAGGTCATCAAGAAGTCCAGCTCTGTCCTGGGCTGTCCTCTGGACTCAGTGCAGGAGGTGGGGGACAAGAGGGTCCTGGCTAAGGTCACCTCTATGCTGGACCATGAGTCTCACCCCCTGCAGGACGCTCTGTCTGCTCTGGAGAGCAGCTTCAGTGACAGACTGATTCACCCTCGCTGTGTGAGGGAGAAGTTTCGCAGGTCTTTCCTTCCTGCTGCTGTCAGACTGTACAAGGAACACTGTTAACATGTCATTCAACTTTATCTGCATTACAATATTCAGCTATACTCCAGAGTCTATTTTTAGGTCTATTTTAAATTATCCTAGGCCATTATTTATTTATTATATTGTTCTGTTGCATGCTACTTTTTCTTGCTGTTCTTGATCTGTGCGTTGCAACACTGGAATTTCCCCACTGTGGGACTAATAAAGGCATATCTTATCTTATTTTAAGCTGGGTTCTTTTCTCAACGGTTGTTGCACCTGCACCTATGATGTCATGTGGTAATAAAGGAAGTACTCCACTGTGTTTTAAACTCCATACACCTTCATTAGAATCATTTTGATTAATTCAGCCCTTTCTACTGAACTAAAGGTAAAATGTAAAAAAGTAAAAGGTAAAAAAGTCTAATAGTGGAGACTGAAGAATTAACTGCTAAAGACTTGATCCTTACCAGAACATGTTCAGAGTTACAGAGTTAGTTGATTTTGAGCCGAGAGGATATTATTTAGTTTTTAGAGAGGAGAAGTTGGCCTATCTACTGAGTTGCGATGGCCATTAAAGAGGGGGTATTTTGCATAATTTACCTTACATAATTTACATGCTTAAGCTGTTTGCTATGCTCCCACATGATAATTTTCCACAAGTATACAAAAAGAGGATAAAAAACAACAACAATACACTACAACTGATACTATGTGCAGTAGTTTCATTACAGGAATGCATGACTGTTGTAATGTGAATGCACTCTGAAGGGGACTTGAAGTGGGGAGCATTATTAAACGTTAAAGTTAATATGTTGTTTCTGGTTTCTGGTATAGCATTTTTAAAACAATACAAGGTAATGTGGTGATCTAAATATGTTATATGCTAACTTTTAATACCACATAGAAGTACATAAGATTTTAATTTTGATTTCTATTCATGTGGCAGTGCTATTGCTTTGGCAGTGGTCTCACAATATCACCTTATTTAGGCACTATCTCTTGCTCTTTCATTCAGCATAATTTTACATCAAGAAGTGACTAAAACATTTGATGGGAAGATTTTATTTTATTTTTTTGTGCAAAAAAATCTCAGTGACTTTCTCCTCTTCCATCACTCCTCTTCCCCTCTCTAAAAGTAGTTTTTCTTGAGTATACGTTTTGACCACTGTCCTTCTTCCACCTTTGGCTTGATTCCCTCCTCTGTGGATGTTGGACAGAACCAATCATTACTGTGCTGGCCACTAGAGTGCTGTGCTGTATTACCGATGGAGCTTAACTGTGACTGTGCGCTGACATTTGACACCTGCAGTCTAGCCCCAGGGGAATTAGACTGGACCAGACAGAGACAAAACACACTGGGCTTTTTAACAGGGAGAAGGCTCCACTGACCAGATGGACTTGAAGATGCACTGTAAAATAATGTAATACTGCATTACTTTACTTTATCATTTCAACTGATACTGGACACATCTTCCAAACAAATATGAGCTGTTATTATCGGTGCATTACATAACATTTCTGTTGGAGAGTCTGCCACCTACTTGTTTTCATAGAGATGATATTGCTTTGCCTGGAAGGTCCCACCATACTGTATGACATTAAAGGCAAATTAACGTTTTTTTTTACAATCTGAGCCTTCTTTCGGCAATAAAACAAGTAGTTTTACTCACCCATAGCATTTTTCTGTCAATTGGAGCAGTATCGCAGAACTTATGTTGAGCCGTTCTGTTCTAGTAATGATCCCGTATCCGTTAACATGGTGCTGTATCATATGCTCGGGGCATTACTTTGCGGTGTCCAAATAACACAAACTTTAGCACTTTTCAAATCATAGAAGCCCGATGTCTTAATGTAAGATTTCGTTTGAAGCAAAAGTGGCCTGTAATCCGAGATTTATCCATAGTTTTCAGCTTTGCGTTTCATGTTTGGGTCCCGGGAGCTCAGAGCACAGTCCGCGCATGCGCACTGGCGTCCTCATCTACTCGAGACTATGGATAAATCTCGGATTACAGGCCACTTTTACTTCAAACAAAATCTTACATTAAGACATCGGGCTTCTATGATTTGAAAAGTGCTAAAGTTTGTGTTATTTGGACACCGCAAAGTAATGCCCCGAGCATATGATACAGCACCATGTTAACGGATACGGGATCATTACTAGAACAGAACGGCTCAACATAAGTTCTGCGATACTGCTCCAATTGACAGAAAAATGCTATGGGTGAGTAAAACTACTTGTTTTATTGCCGAAAGAAGGCTCAGATTGTAAAAAAACGTTAATTTGTCTTTAAACCTATATATCTCTATGTAGATAAGCAGGTGACTCCACCAGGGCAATTTATAGGTCAAATTACTTGAAAACATAATTTTGGATTAATGAAAGCACCCAGAACACAATGAATGCAACATAAATACATTTAATCCCATACTGTGAAACTTTCCAGGCAAAGCAATAGCATCTGCCACAGCAGGTGGCAAACCCCCCCCAGAAAACTTAGCATAGTGCACCTTTAAAGATTTATAAAGGATAATACAGGCACAGAATATGAAAAACCCACAAGAGAAATAATGACTCATTGTAAAGTAATTTTCCCATGCTATAGCAATGTTATGTAAAGTAATTTTAGTTGTTTAAACACTGCATTGTCAGGACACAATCAGTTAATAGTTATTTTCAAGCCAAACTGCATCTACTACAGCTCACTTCATTCATAACAAATCTCCAGCTCCAGCTATATCTAGGTCTTATTCAAATACAGTGTTTCTCCTCTAAAAAATTAAGTAGTTTTATATTCAGTGAGCATCTAAAAAACAGGATAAATTATGCAGATCTCCTCAGAGCAGTATGAAAGAGGTGGCATTTCCTGCTATTATTATTTCCGTTGTGTTGACAACAACCCAGTGTCCTTTGGTTGTCTCGGTTACATAAGCTCTAACCCCTCTGTTCTGTTCTCCTCAGTTTCTCCTCTTGTCCTTGTTTTGTAAGACATCCTTGATTGTCTGTTTTGCATCATACTTTAAAGTGATACTCCGGGATTTTTGACATAGGGTCCAATTTTCTAGTTAGCCAGCGTGTAGGATATGTGTAGAGAAAGTTATTTTGCGATTTCATGCAGTCTTTGTAAAATCTGAGTTGGCTGTTGCTAAGCTAGCGAAAGTGAACGTCCTGCAGCTAGCCAGCCACTAAAATAGACATACCCAGTACAAAACAAACACCCAAACAAATCAGTTATTATGCCAGGGTATCGATTTAAATATCTGTGTTGATATAATAAGATTTTGAACGAAACGGACCTTGCTTCAAACGACTTAATTGACGCATATTGGGGGACTAGTTTCTAAGCAGCGGCGGAATTTTACTTCTCCCTCGTCAATTCATCAGCAGCAGTTGTCATTATTACAAAGAGTAGAGACTGGAGGCATGCATTACACACGTTGGTGAGTAACAGAAACAGGAGGCCTAACTTAGAAGATGTGAGTATAATCATCTCACTGATTTTGCAACTGGCCAAACGCTCCTACATTCAACATTTTTTTCTGGCACACCACTTACCGCATTGATAACTGGCCATTAGGTCCAGCAGGTCTAGGTCGTTTCTTCCAATTTATCTTTTCGACGCAGAAGAATGTCTCCAGTACGCCACGATTGAGATGGGGCAAGAAGTCCTGGTGCTCTGTTATGCAGACATCATTGGAAGTGCTATGGCCACCAGACACATCTAGACTTCGAAACGAAGTATCTAGCTCCAGCTCTTGCATTTGTGGGATAACTAAGTCCCACTCCCTGCAGCAAAAACATTCATCCTCGTTCTCCATAACTTCGCAATTTCGGCACTGACACCACCAATCCCCGGTTCTTCTGTCCCGGTGTTCCGGCTTTCTGCTGCAGCTTCGGCGGCGGCTGCATTTGCAGACGCGCTCTCTTGTTCTCTTGCTCTTTGTAAATCCATCTCTTTCAATTCTTCGTCCGTATACTCCGGCTCATACAAGTATGGTTCACTGGAAAAATGCAACTGCTCTTCCTCCTCATCAAAATAATCGGGCTCGCCAAACATTGCCATACTTTGAACAGGCTCCGTGTGCTCACTTTTACAGTTGCGAGGTTGCTAGTAAACAAACTATTAGAGCCGGTCGGATTGGGACATGCGGGTGATATCAATCCGCGGCTGTCAAGCTTTCAATGAGGAAGTACGAATTGCTGATGATGATCAAAGGAATACATGCTTGGTTTACTTCCTTATCTATCAACACAGATATGTACATCGATACCCTGGCATAATAACTGATTTGTTTGGGTGTTTGTTTTGTACTGGGTATGTCTATTTTAGTGGCTGGCTAGCTGCAGGACGTTCACTTTCGCTAGCTTAGCAACAGCCAACTCAGATTTTACAAAGACTGCATGAAATCGCAAAATAACTTTCTCTACACATATCCTACACGCTGGCTAACTAGAAAATTGGACCCTATGTCAAAAATCCCGGAGTATCACTTTAATATTTATAGCCATATTCAGCTGGTTTTGAATTAGAAAGAATATGACCAACATCTGATTTACATTAAAAAAAAAGTTTTTAAAGGTCTACTATGAAACTTTTCTTGTGGAATATCTGCTATCTGCTTGTCTCTATGGAGAGTGTTGGACAGAGCTATCTATCTCTATGAGGAAACCAGAACGTAATTATAAAAATTACAGGTCAGATTTGTGTAGAGGCAAGCCCCTCACATCTCGCAAGATAGGTATTCGGTCGTTACGTGCCTCCATTGTCTTAAAAATTCTGCCCTATTGTTATAATTGAAAGGACCCGTTCGGTATTTATACCACTTACAACTACATATATATTACAGTGACGGGGCACCGTGATGATGTGTTTAAGGTATTACATTATTTTATTTTGCCGGGATATTTCTTCCTACCATGTTAAAAATGCGCACAGTTTGAAATAAAACAAATTGTTTGCGACAACTGAAGTAAAGCACTGCCTTATGGGAAATCGAGTCGAGCTCGCGCTACCACAATTTGACCAATGTCTATCCGAGTTGCTACCAAGAATTACCAAATTGACCAATCACGGCACTAGTTGCTACCAAGAATTTACCAATTACGGCAGGAGTTGCTACCGCGATTTGCTACCAAGAATTGACCAATTACGGCACTAGTTGCTACCAAGAATTGGTAGCGCTCGCATATGAAGTGGAAAACACTTTATATGGAAGGCAATAGTAAACCTTTTCGAGGAAGTTAATACAACACAGCATTTAATCACTTTGGTATGGTTTATTTATTTGCACAGGGACAGTGCACAACATTTCATTGACCTTTGAAATAAACAAAAGAAAGATGCATGGTGCCAGGTTATAGCAAAAATGCTAATTTCCACCTGTAGTCCCTTAGTAGAAATAGAACAGTGAAGATTGTGGTAGTGTGGTCAAGTTAGGATGCTTATCATTATAGTTTAGTAAAATGAATTGAGGAGGAGGCAATAAACAACACAAGGGGGGAGCGGAGAAAAAGAGGGAAAAATTGAAGAAAGCACTGCTGTCGGGGGGCGAAAAATGTGCGAAACCTGGAACCTGGACACAGATGACGTTATCGATCGAATTGCGGAGATGAGCAGGCACCTTTGCACTTTATTAATGGCATGAAGGTAAGACACTTTAAAAAAAAAAAATTATGGCTGGGTTGAGCATTGATTTCCATGATTTTAATGCAGTTGTTTAATGCATGGGGCTGACGTCTGCCTGTTGTGGTTGTGAACTAAAGTCACGATTGATGGGTTAATCTGAGCGTAATGTATGGTATTGCGCGTGTCCATAAATGCTTAATGTATAAATAGCCCCCCACCCCCCCCAAAAAAAAAAATATATATATATATTTTTCCGACATCAATGCAAAATTAGAACTATGTCTGTTGCTATGAAAATTTACTTGCCAAGTACTGTTCTAACTTTATATTTAAAATCTTGAAATAGTGCTTTATTCACTTATTATTACTTCTTGTAGCAATCATAGTACCAACATTACATTATTGATACTGCAGTGACGTCACGCTGGGGGTGATGCAGTTACTATGATGACACAATGCTCACATTAACAAGAAAAAAAAAACACAAAATGGATTTAAACAACACATTTTCAGGAGTCTATGATTAATACAAGCATTCATGGTCATGTTTAGGTGTTTGGTTTTCAATTATAAAAGTGAGAGTGACTAACTGAAAAACAGCTGGCTAATTTTATGCGTGAGAGTCTTGTTTAAGTGCACACATCAGCTCACCTGTTGTAGCGCCAACCAAGTCAGTCCTTTCTGGTCAAATTGTGTTCAAATAAAGCTCGGATTAAGTCTAACTTGAGTAACAGAGCAGTGCTTTCAGTTATCTTCACATAAACAGCAGTATAGCAGCAGAATCAATAGCAATAAGGGACTACTTTGTAAACAAGTTAAAAAGTTCACCAAGTTAACTACTGTCACTTGTAAAAATCCTTCCACTGTCTTCCCCTTCACATATTTTATTTAGCTTTTTTATTCATTAACGTTACTGATTGCTTACTGCAGCCCCTGAGCCCAGACCAATGACGACAGCCTAACACAAAGCTAGATGAATGCAGTAAAGCCTGTGGATATCGCTGCCACTGTGACTGTGTCTAAACAGTAGCAGCCATGTGTTTGATAAGTTCATTAGGAGTAATCAGTTTGAGCAGCCTGGTGACATGCTCTTATAAATGTAGCATGAGAGGGCAGCTCTTCAGTGCACACAATCCTATCTGCGGCAGATTCATTGAAATAACTTTGTTAATTTTTCCCACTGATTATGTCCTGGGTCACTGATGTAGCACCTCATTAGATCAGAATCACCGTGAGGCATTTGTCGCAGTCTGGAAAAGAAATTAAATATTCATCATAATTAATATTGACATTCAGACACTTGATGTGGCGCAAATAGAATTCTTAATGCAATTATTATATTTCTGTTCATGCAAAACATGGTGCCCATTTAAACCAACCACATAGACTTTGAATAGACTTAGACGTAGACAAACTTTATTGACCCACAAGGGAAATTATTTGGACACAGTAGCTCACACATTATAATTTATTATAATAACAAAGAGCAAAAATATAAATGGTAATAATACATTCAAAATAAGTTGCAAAAATAACAGGAGGCTGGTGTCAAATAAGGAATAATTATATAAATGTACAAGTAAAAATAAAAAATATATAGAAATATAGTTATACAAAAATATCTCTCAAAAAACAGTGTAAAGATGAAATAATGATTGATGAATGTATGTCCTGTATCTCTAACTGTTTCAGTGGAGCTGATACATGGTTTAAAGTTTTTTAATGTAGATTTTGCATATAATGTCTTCTTAAAGACCAAACCTAGACCTCACATCTTAAAGATCCCATGACATGGTACTTCTTGATGCTTTTATATGGTGCCTTAATGGTTCCCTAATACTGTAAATGAATCCTTCTTCAAAATCAACACTCAGTGCATGAGAAAGACCCATGAACACAGGTAGGGTCAAAAAATATGTCTGTGAACATTTCATTATGGGCGTTGTTGCTTGAATGCAAATGAGAAGGACAGAGATAGGCAAGAGCAGCGGGTGGGGGGGCCAAACTCTCCACTCTTTCCTCGTTTAGCGGTGCGCTGGCTCCACTTCTGCGTTTTATGTGTGAAGGAAGAATGGAGAGGCGTTTCAATGAAAAAAACACATTTTCACAGAAAATAAAATTAAACCACTGCTGTTTCAGAGGTCCAGAGGCTCGGATAAAGGACATCCGAGCCTGGAAACATTCTCACATGCCTCCAGGCAAATAAAAAAACACATTTCGCATTGCGTAGCTCGTTTGCGGTCCAAACTCTGGCCGTGACGGTGGGTAAATATCCAGACGGGAAGTGGAACTGCATTTGCATTTTTTTATTCAATGTGACGTCACATAGTTTCCTTGTTCAGAATCGCCCGTTTGAGCTGTCTTTTCAAATGAAGAAAAGAACCGCAAATGCTCAGTTTACACATTTCACAAGTTTTAGGGGGGTAAGGGAGCTCACATTAACGTTCAAAAACCTCAGAAAGTGAAAATTTCATGCCATGGGACCTTTAAAAACAGACTATACAGACTATACTTCTGTTTACATACACTGCATTGGTACAATCAAAGCAATTCCAGATATGGCCAAATGCTATTTTTGAATTGATCCATTATTATATATTTTTCTCCCATAATAACACATTTTTTATACATTATAGAATGCAGTGAGGAAGTATAAAAAGTACATCGCCGTGTTTCTTTTCAGAAATGGTAATCTGAAGTTATTTTTTCCGTGATGCCTCCGGACCTGGACTCAGATGGCATCCATTAGTTTTCCATTCTGTGTCTGAGTATTCCCACAGAGCTTCACCCGCCACCTTTAAATTCCTTCGGTGTGGGACACTCAAGGCCGTGTGCAGAGCCAAATTGGACACGACGTCATGTCTGGAGAATATAGCTCCGCATATGGGCTCCACGTCACTGCTCAAATGTGCATACTTTTAGAATGACAAGGAACTACTTTACTGAAGTATATAAGGAACATCAAAGAGCCTATTTATGGAAATGCATTCCTGGAATAAATACCACATCTAGCCACAGGGGGTCAGTGTAGAAGCAAAAGGGGGTTGTTTACAAATTTGTCTTCAGGAGCATTTACCCCTTTATCAGATAACTGATGTGAATGGATCTGTTTGTGTATTCACTTATTGTTACACTATAGATAAAAAAGGAATGAGGAGTCATTTAAAATGAGACTTGCTGGCTTATGCACATCTCCCATTGATTTGTTCAAACTCAAATGTGGTCTGAGTGCATCAGTTTCCCCAAAGCCTTTAGGCAGCAAGAGAAAATCCAGGACTTAAATAAAAATAAACATTTGTTTATTTTTATTGTTGTATAAATATTTCAGCTTAATGTTAAATGTTGTAAATTCCCCAGTTTAACTGCTAGTACTTATAGTAACAGTTAATTCCTGGGCAGCTCATATGTCCACAGTAACACTGTTACTTGCGCAATAGTAACACTGTTGCTGCTGGCCTAACTGCTGTAGCTTCATTTCCTTACCTTTAACTTATCTAAGGCTGTGTCTATGATAGAGATAACCAGATGAAAGGATAGGACAGACGAAAGGATAGATAAACAGACATGAAAAGATAGAAGAAAGACATTAAAGCTCCTCAAATTCATTTCGGTATTGTTTCGAGTATTGTTTTGGATGAAGTGTCCCAGTACATCGCAGCATAGCCTATAGTCCTTGATATCTCCAATATTAAAGGTTCATTTCTGTTGGGGGTTCTGCTGGTTGGATGTTATTGCTTTGCCTGGAATGTTCCACAAAATTGTGTAAATGTATCGATCTAGAATTTATTTTTATGAGTGTTTTTATTGCTCATAAATATATTGAAAAATGTGCATTATTTTTAGTTTAGTTAGTTTATTTTATTTGTCACATAGGCAAACAGTACAGTACAGTGTGTAGTGAATTTCTTAAATACATAGAGGAGGAGAGAGTGGCTATTTTAGAGGGTGGGGTTCTTCTCCACAAATCTGACCTGGAATTTAGCCTGGTGGCTCCACCTGCTTGTCCCTATAGATAGATAAGTTTAATGCCACATTGTAACATTCTATACAAAACCTTAAATTCTTTATCCTTATATGACAAGCAGGTGAGAAAAATATTTTTTTTTCCCTTCAAGATATGTTTATTGATTTTCAGCATTATAAAATGCAAGTACATTTGTAAAAGGTACAAACTCACATACTTGTTTTTTTTTTATCCAAAAAAGAAACCCACAAAAAAACAATTCCAAACCCTACCACCCATCCTGCCACTGCTAAACGATGTACAGTATATCAATATGTACCATTCAGATAAACGATTGATTATAGAGCTGGAAATGCCCTCAAAAAGGAACCCCACATCTTCTCAAAAGTCTCAGGACTTTGATTCAGTGAACATCTTATCTTTTCCAATTTTAGACAAGACATAACATCCCACAGCCACTGTGTTTGAGACAGGGGGGGTGGCATCTTTCCACTTCAGTAAGATAGCATGGCAGGCCAAGAGTAGGGCAAAGGCCAAAGAGTGTTTTTTTTGTAGAGCTTATATGTATATGGTTTTCCACCACCCCAAAGAGAGCCAACAAAGGGTTTGGGTGCAATGTAATGTTCAAGATCTTAGAAAGTGTGGAAAAGATGTCTCCCCAAAAGGTATTCAAGTGTGGACAGAACCAAAACATGTGACTGAGGGAGGCCTCTGCTTGGTTGCATCTAGTGCAGAGAGGACTAACCTCAGGATAAATAGAGGACAGCTTGGCCTTAGACATATGTGCCCTGTGCACAACTTTAAACTGAATTAGTCTATGGCGGGCACAGAGAGAGGATGAGTGGACCAGTGTTAATGCACTAGCCCAGGCATCCTCTGTAATAGTGATATTCAGATCTTCCTCCCATGCCCTTTTACATTTGTCTACTGAGGGTCTTTTAAGCTCTAGTATCATGTTATACAAAGTAGAGATGAGGCCTCTAGATGCTTGAGTGACAGAATTTTGTTAAGTATGTTCGCTTGCGGGGAAGATGATAATTCAGATAGAAAAAAATGGAGAAAAATATTTAAAAAGTATATTTTCACTTAAACTACTGCTGTTATTACGAACATCTATTTGGACATGAGCTGTGCATCATATTGTATGGGTCTATGCGTTACATTTTTTGGCTAATAAGATAGCGTTGCATCAAAACACTGTATCACATATAGCTGTTAATTGTCAGTTTTCCACATTTCGCACATTTGCTGCTTTCTGTACACAGTTCGATACTGTGCTAAACCAATCTGTCACGGCTTGTTCCTTCCAAGAGTTATTTACGTTTTTCCTTCAGCCTCTTGTGCTCTCTCCACTCTTCATTCCTCCGACAAAAGTGGCTGCGTCTCCTCACTTCCCATCCAAGAGCCCTCCAGGGACAAGTTTTGAAATGATGCCTTTGAATCCATGGTGGGTGTGTGCGGTCATGTAAATAGAGCTACTATGCAGTCAATGTTGTACGTGACAGCTTGTTCAAAGTTTGCGCTCACTTCCTATTTCATTGTTGTTTTGTCTGATCTTTTATAGAAGCGGTCGGTCACCGTATTACTCCACTGGGAATGCATACATTTGTTAGGACAAGGCTGCCGCACAAACTTACTGAACAAAGCGGTATTATGCTAATATTTTCGAGTTTCATGCCATACCAACGAATGAATGAACTTTCCCCTGGGTTTCAGAAATAAAACTTAGGATTGTTTCCATAGCTATTCGCACAAATTTAAAACAAAACTATTTTTGAATGGCAAAAGTTCACAAAATCAAACCCATGAAGAAGTAACTATACTATGAAAATGCACAATGTAGGATATCTCTTTATGTGTATACCTCTGCTAAGCTCATCATCTAATGAAATACTTGTACATGGTGGATAAGTGAATAGCTTTTGTTAATATGCAGAATTATGATGTTATAGTAAGGAAATTATCAACATGTGTTATTTAATTTTTTAAAGGGCCCATATTATGCTATTTTCTGATCTATGTTATAATTTTGTTTCCTCGTCAAAACAGACCTGGAGTTGTGTTTTGTTTCAGTCACACATGTTTCACACCCAAGCTCTCCATATTTAGGGAGAGTTCTTCTCTCAAATGGAAAGCTTTGCTCAGTCTTGTGTGCCATGTGGTAAATACAGGAAGTGCTCCACTGTGTTTTTAAACTCCATGCAGCTTCACCTTGCAGCGGTCCTATTTCTTTCTGGATGGGGTGGAACTCAGCCTCGTCAAAGAGTTTAAACACCTGAGACTGACGTTGGACCCGACACTGACATTTAAGAAAACACATTAAGCGCCTCACAAAAACTGTTAATTTCAACTTAGTAAATTTTAGACAAGCAAGATCCTATATGACTCTATATGCAGCACGAATGATTTTACACTCTATGATTCTGTCTGATATAGAGTACTGCAGAACCACATGGTCACTTGCTGCTGGCACAACACTCAAACCAGTTGAATCACTTTTTTAAAAAGCAGTGAAAATATTAGACAAACCATTCTCAGTCCATCACTGCACTATTTTAGACAAGTATAACTTGCTCAGTTTTAATAATTTTGTTCATTTTAAATACGGTTGTTTTATATATAAAGTTTTACATGGACTTGGTCCTCCTTTGCTGCAGGATTTTATGAAAACAAAGACTGTCAGTGGGATAGGAACTAGGGCGGCCGAGGGGAACTGTGAGGTCCCGCACAGACGCACTACGTTTGGACAAACTCTGCTCTCAGTCTGAGGCACTAAGTTCTGGAACACACTCCCATTATCAATAAGAGAGACTCCAACACTGGCCACTTTGAAATCATATTTGAAACAGTGGCTAAAGGAAAACCAGACTTGTGGACACTTTTAATGTTTTAATGCTGGTGTTATTGTCTGTTGTCATTGTTTTTATTGTGTTTGCTGTGGCGTCACCTGCCTAGGGACTACAGATGGAAATGAGCATTCTTGCTATAATCTGGCATATTTACATTGCAATGTTGCAGATGTTCATTAATAATATTAATATAATTGTAAAAAAAAAAAAAAAAAAAAAGGTTTATCTCTACCAAAGTACGGTAAATGTTAAAGGTAGCTATTAACTTGACAACTATTGCTTCATGACATCACAAGGTGGAACAGAGCATTTTGATCTTTGGATATATAGACAGATTAATAATAATGAGTTACTCAAACATGTGTGTTTGAAACACAACTCAAGGTATGTTTTTGAGGAAGTAACAACATTATAACAGAGTTAAGAGTCAATTAGGTGTAATATAGGACCTTTAATGTGTAAGATGCAATGATGTCTATAGGAAAAACTTCCCCCCATCTTTGAGTGCTACATTTGGGATATACAAACAACTAGGGGTGTGCAAAATAATTGTCAGGACAATGCATCACGATACTAACTTTCACAATATACTGCATCGATTCTTGATGCCAAAAATCGATTATTATTAATTAATAATTTATTAATTATTAATAAATTATTTTTTTTATTTTGTATTTTTTTTAAATAAATCCTATGCACTTTTTTCTTTGTGAAAGGGTATTGTTTGTTATGATGGTAGCTACCTCCAAAATGGCAAATGTTTGAACATAATCTTGTTTCAGAAAAAATCCTATGCACTTTTTTTTGTTATTGGTTTGGTTTATTTGTTTTTGTTATTCAGTAAATTCAGTTATGAATTGAGTTGCTCAGAGTTATGTATCAATTGAAGACACTACCCAGATACACAGCCACTGATATTTAAGTTATCCTCTTTTTTTTTTGGTACATTTTCACTGAAATATGGCAGATATATTGCAATGCATCGCAATAATTCAAGTATTGTGATGCATCGTGATAGTATCGCATCGTGGCATATGAATCGTGATTCGAATTGAATCATGACTTCTTTGCCAATACCCACCCCTACAAACAACCAGTATAAAATCAACCTAAACCATGTGTCTTTACCTAGGGCAACCACTTTCACTGTTTTTTTTCTTTGTATTTATAGTGTGTCTTTTATTTATATGCAGGTGAATTCAATAGCTGTTATTTTCTGTTCTAGTAACCTGATTTTTTTAAACCACTAAAGAGGCAGCAATTCAAGGAAAGTTAACATCTCGGAAAATATATTTCATATTTTGCTGAACATTCTTAAAGCATCAGACTCCTCTTTGGTGGCAGAGTGCTGTGCATGTTTTATAATGACATACATGCAGATTGCTCAAGTGAGTCTTAAATAATGTATTGGTGTTAGTAGCTGAAGGTTTACATATGAACGCCTGATTTCATGAGTAGTGTGAGGATGAGTTGAAGACTGTACAGAAAAAGATAAAAATCACTAAATGGAAACCGATAATTAGCTTAAATGGCCAATATTATGCTATTTTTTGATATATGTTATAATAATAATAATTCATAGCATTTATATAGCACCTTTCATGACACCCAAAGCGCTTTACAGTTCATTGTTCATTCACTCCACACTTGGTGGTGGTAAGCTACTTTTTTGTAGCCACAGCTCCCCTGGGGCAGACTGACGGAAGCGAGGCTGCCAATCTGCGCCATCGGCACCTCCGACCACCACTTTCATACTAGGCAATGTGGGTGAGGTGTCTTGCCTAAGGACTCAATGACAGTTTTTGCGACTGGTGCCCCACTGTGGCACCTGGAATTCCCAGCGGGCTCCCATCCAAGTACTAACCAGGCCCTGCCTTGCTTAGCTTCTGAGATCTGATGAGATCAGGCTTTGACAAGCAGGTATGGCCACAATAGCTGCTAATGCTGTTTCCTCATCAAAAACAGACCTCGAGTTGTGTTTTATTTCATTCCCACAGGTTTAACACACAAATCCTGTATATTCTCTCATGTGGTAATAGAGGAAGTGCTCCACTGTGTTTTTAAACTCCATACACCTTCACTAGATTCAGTTAGATAATTTCAGCCCTGGAATTTCTAACAAAAAGTAAAACGTAGCTCTTAACTTCAAAACTACTACATGACATCACAAGGTGGAACAGATAATTTTGAGCTTTGGAGATGTAGAAGGAATACTCAAACATTAGCCTGGGAATTCCCAGGCCGCTTCCGTTCGTTTCGAACTGGAAGGCGGCCTGGCAGCTCGTCCAAGCGAGAGTCCCAGATTTAGGGCCCCAATCAGAGAGCGGGGGAGGTGTGGCAAGACGGTGACGCGTACTACATGACAAACGGAAGCTTGTAGTTTGAACTGGCAACTGACATGATTGGCTATGGACTTACGTATACGCTCAATGATAGAAGAAGAAGAAGAAGAAGAAGTGACTTTATTGATCTCACACTGGAGAAATTCTTCTCTGCATTTTAACCCATCCTATATATACACTCAACAAAAATATAAACGCAACACTTTTGTTTTTGCTCCCATTTTTCCTGAGATGGACCCAAAGATCCAAAATTCACTCCAGATACACAACACTACCATTTCTCTCAAACATTGTTCACAAATCTGTCCAAATGTGTGACAGGGAGCACCTCTGCCCCGCCGAGACAATCCACCCCACCTCACAGGTGCGCCACCTCAAGATGCCGATCCGACATCATGACCAGTGCACAGGTGCGCCCCAGACTGCCCACAATAAAAGGCCACCCCGAAATGTCCATTTTTTTTGCTTTATTGGGGGTCTGGGGACTCAGAACCAGTCAGTATCTGGTGTGACCACCATTTGCCTCATGCAGTGCAACACATCTTCTTCGCATAGAGTTGATCAGATTGTCAGTTGTGGCCTGTGGAATGTTGGTCCACTCCTCTTCAAAGGCTGTTATGGACGAAGAACACAGGTGCATTTTATTGATGGCATTTTGAATGCACAGAGATACCGTGATGAGATCCTGAGGCCCATTGTTGTGCCATACATCCATGAACATCACCTCATGTTTCAGCAAGATAATGCACGGCCCCATGTTGCAAGGATCTGTACACAATTCCTGGAAGCTGAAAATGTCCCAGTTCTTGCATGGCCAGCATACTCACCGGACATGTCACCCATTGAGCATGTTTGGGATGTGCTTGACCGGCGTATACGACAGCGTGTACCAGCTCCCACTAATATCCAGCAACTTCGCACAGCCATTGAAGAGGAGTGGACCAACATTCCACAGGCCACAATTGACAATCTGATAAACTCTATGCGAAGAAGATGTGTTGCACTGCATGAGGCAAATGGTGGTCACACCAGATACTGACTGGTTCTGAGTCCCCAGACCCCCAATAAAGCAACAAAAAAAAGCACATTTCGGGGTGGCCTTTTATTGTGGGCAGTCTGGGGCGCACCTGTGCACTGGTCATGATGTCGGATCAGCATCTTGATGTGGCGCACCTGTGAGGTGGGGTGGATTGTCTCGGCGGGGCAGAGGTGCTCGCTGTCACACATTTGGACAGGTTTGTGAACAATGTTTGAGAGAAATGGTAATATTGTGTATCTGGAGTGAATTTTGGATCTTTGGGTCCATCTCAGGAAAAATGGGAGCAAAAACAAAAGCGTTTATATTTTTGTTGAGTGTATATACATACGGTATATTAGGAGCAGTGGGCAGCACACATTAGGGTGCCCGGGGACCATCTCCATGATCTTCTTGCTTCGGTTTGGTCAGGACCTAAGCTGGAGGTACCTATGGTGCATGATTTGGGTTGATAGACATACATAACGCCCAATAAACGGCCGTTGGCAATCGCTAACCACACCTCCGCCACGGGATTTTTCGAAGCGAGCTCCCAGACCCATATCTCACTTGTGATAAGGTCAGGTGTTAACCAGACTACTCAAACATGTGTGAATGAAACAAAACACAGCTCCAAGTATGTTTTTGATGAGGTAACAGCATTTTAACATGGTTTAAAGCTCACGAGTCATTTTTTTGTAATATAGGACCTTTAGTGGATGATAGAGTAATACTGCAATTGTTGTTTTGGACATATGCAAAAATATTGACTAGATAATCTATGTAAAAAAAAACAACACACACACGCTGTAAAAAGAACCTGATTAAAAATAAAATGAAAAAACAATGCTTTGATGAGTTGAACCTCAACCATAACATTTACAACCTTCCATTTTATATTTGCTTGTTCATTTAACACAATTTATTACTTTGGTGGCATTGTGGATTCAGGTTTTAATTAGGGAGTAGCTGATTATGGACAGTAGACCCAACATCACATAACAGCAAATCATTTAAAGTAAATCTGGTATTTCAACAGAAAATAAGAAAATGATGATGAATACATGGATATCTTGCATTTTTTTTTTAAGTTTGTGCCATGTTGTGGGTTTTATAATACGTTTTTTTTCCAGTTTCAGTTCCTTTGCATATTTTGTGGTTGAGATGTTGCATTTTGCGGCCTTATTTATGGTCCATGTTTGGTTTCATGTCCCTCAGCTATTTTTAGGTTTTGATCCAATATGACTGTAGTGATTTGGTTATGCTACAGCCAGAGCCTACAGCTATACTCTGTAGTATTTCAAAACGTCATGGTAACTACTCTATGTGGGTTTACTCACTGTTCAGTTTCCAAAAGCCAACTTAAAGGTGCACTGTGTAACTTTTCTGGAGGCATTCCACAGTCTGTTTTGTCTCCATGGAGATGTTAATGCTTTGGTTTAAATTGTCCACAATATAGTATTAAACTAATCTGTCTTGCATTTATTCAACTACAAGTGTTATTTACTCAGTGCACCTTTAAACTTTTTGTTGATATTAATTCAATTTCATTAAGGTCTCATTTGTTTAAATTTACAAGCATTTTTATTTTTATTTGAAATGTCAAGGAATAAATTCAACAGATCTGGGCTGTGCAATTAAGCTAATTTAATTCAATTTATTCGAGATTGATATTCAGCCATTTGTAATCAGCAATTAACTGCTTGTGTATTTTTAATTTATTATTTTGTGCATGTGTGCAAAACCAAAAAGTACATAGTGCACCTTTAATTGTGTAGACAGAGTTTGTAGTCATTCCACATAGTATATTTTGAAGAAAACAATCAAAACTGGCCGTACATTTAGGCCCAAAGATATCGGCAGAGCTTACTGACAATTTGATGATGGTCATGAAATAAACTCATATTAATCTTTTTCTATACATGCAAGAATAGTTTTAAATCTGTCCTTCCACTCTTTCCTGCTGCGGTTCTCCATTTCGTTTACACTGGAGTGGATAAGTATAGTGGTGTTGCATGTGGCGTGTGTTTCGTATGTATGTTTCATATGTGCATGTGTTGCGTGTGCGTGTGTGTGCTCGGAGTGGGGCTGTCAGCAGACAAAGAAACCTTTTAATCACTGGTGGTCCCAGATGAGAGCAGAAGGAGCAGGTTCATAAAGTCCAGGCCACTGTAGGTCCCCATCCCGTATTCTTAAAGGTGACGAACACTGTGACCACAGTGAGGAGTCTGCGCAGGGGAAATTAAATGTGTAATAATGTACATACACACAGTCTCTGCAGTCTCTGCTCACGATGCATCTTTCATTTGTGTCTCAGCTGTGTGAGAGAGAGCGGAGCTGCTAGTGCCATTTCTCAGGGTCATTTTGCATGATTTATCACCAATGAGACGGCTTCACACGGAGGACGTGTCAGGCCAGGAGAATGAGGCAAATAAATAGGATTTTCTTCATACACTGTAAAACCCAGTCATATAAGTAACTTTCTCGTGCATATTGTTATTTTTTCACACAAAGATCAAGCAGCAAATAGAGAGGTTATTAAAAAGGATTTTATCAGTGTAATATTAACACATGAAAGGAAATGCTGTAGTTGTATCCCTGGGCAAGAAACTTGACAAGAATAACATGTTCACATAATTTAGTCCAGTCACAGTAAGTGAGTTTTAGTTGCAACAGACAGGAAACAGGCATTGACTACCTGACTCCTGGTTCTGAAGTAAATTTTCCATTAATTTTTCTCACATACTTTCCGAAATAAATTAATATTAAAAGTTTGAAAGTTTGCTTTGGGCTAATCAGCTATTTAGTAACTAATGATTATTTTATTTAAAGTCGAAGTTCGAAGTGGGCAGGACAGTGAAATATAATCTAAATCCAATGTAAAGAATCCAGTGAATTATCATTACGTTCCTGTGTGTTCGCCACCTGCTTGTCTCCATGTAGATGCTATTGCTTTCCCTAAAATGCTCCATGGTATGACTTTTAAACATTTCCATCTAATTACTGGGGGTTCTATTGCTCAAAAAATACAATAATCCTTTCTGTGAATAGGGGCGACTCTCCACAGATCTGAATTGTAATGTTGCATACTGCTGTAACCTGCTTGTCTCCTTTGTGCTATGTAGGTTTAATCTATACTGTGGAACATTCTAGACAAAACAATAACTTTTCCATGGGGACATCAGGTGGTACAGTAGATACTCCACTAAAAATGCTACGCAAGGCACCTTAAAAAAAGCAAAGCAAATTTGACATACAAATAACAATATAACAGAAAGGAACGGAGATATATTCCATCTTCTTTCGTTTCCAAAACACATTTTATAGATATGTGACATTTATGATCATTCAAAAACACCTACATTCATATGTCCTCTTACATTGTTGTCAGTAACATTATTGCACACATTCAGCTGAAGGGACCACCTGGGCACTGTTTTCACTACACATAATAGACCCCATTTTTTACCCTGACACATTGATGTCTTTGTGAGCGAGCCTCCTCAAACTCATTCATCAGTTAAAGGGGCACTGTGTAACTTTTCTAGTGGAGTGTTCAAGACATGGGTATATTGTTGATTTGCCTGAAATGTTCCACAAAATGGCATAAAACAATCACCAGGGAAACAAGCAAGTAACCATCAAACCAAGTATTTTTGTCTATTAACACACATTAAACTGGTTGAATGAAATGAAAAGATAAATAAGTTTATACCATACTGTTGACTTTTATGTTCATTCAGAAACACCCGCATTCATATGTCCTCTTACATTGTTGTCAGTAACATTATTGCACACATTCAGTGGATGGGATCACACAGGCACTGTTTTTCAGTACACATTATAGAAGCCATTTTTTACCCTGACGCGTTGATGTCTTTGCGGGCGGGCCTCCTTAAATTCATTCATCACTGGGAGCCTCTGTTTGATGACTGGCGTTCGGTGAGAGCTGAAGCACCTCCCGGATTGTCATTCTTTAGAGGATACAAAAGAGGCATTAACATTGCACACACCTCTTGAAAAGGTCACGGAGAAAAATTGGGAACAATGGTAAATAGCATCATCCTTCCCATTTCTTTACAACACTATGTTACCCACTCTGCCATGAAGTAATGTATTGAGCTCAAGTTCAGTGAAAGCTTTTGACTGAAGTTCATTTATCACACCTGAGAGTTACAATCATACTTTTTTTAAAATCTTGTGTGTATTTATTAGACAGCCATTGTCCAAAGTGAATCTCAGACTAAAGTAATAAAGTGTCAAGCCCCCAGTAACAACATAATATAAATGAATAAACTAGCTTTTACTTATATGAACAGATGGTGGGGACAGTTAAAGGGAATAACTGTTTTCTGATCTATGTTATAATGTTGTTGCCTCATCAAAAACCAGGGCTCTCAAGTTTTGAGCAGGGTCGTGCGTGAGACTACGTAATTTCCGAGGACCGAGGGGTGGGGGGGTTCGAATTGCGTGAGAAATGCCGTGTGAGTGTGTGAACGCGTCGAATTGTCTCTCTCAATGCGTGAGACTTGAGAGCCCTGCTGTAAATGTTTGTCTAAAGAGCAAACTTAAACTACAAAGCAACTAATGAGAGTTATATAAAGTTATTACCTGATGGTTCTCAGTTTGTTTTATCCTCACCGCAGTGTGCGCTTAGCAGCTGAACAATCTATATTCTATTTTCATATTGGATTTTTTTTCCGGGGAGCGGGACGGGGAGGAGGGGGAGAGTTTTTTTTCGCTGAAAACGCACGGTGCCTGCATAAACTGAGCCACACAGACCGATTTTCTGGGCACAAAAAAAAAAAAAAAAAAAAATCAGCGTGAGAAATGCCATGTGTGGTGTGTGAGCGTGTGAACACGTTGAATTGCGTGTGTCACACTCTCAATGCGTGAGACTTGAGAGCCCTGTCAAAAACATACATAGAGTGTTTGTTTCATTCACACATGTTTAACACACAAATCCTGCATATTTAGGCTGAGTTCTTCTTATTAGTAGTCTGTCTAAGTTCTAAATGCTCTGTTTCACCTTGTGATGTCATGTGGTAATACAGGAAGTGCTCCACTATGTTTTTAAACACCATACACCTTCACTAGAATAATTTGGTGAATTTCAGCCCTGAAATTGCCAGTCTTTACTGAACAAAAGGTAAAAGGTACCTGTTTGAGAACTACCACTTCATGACATCACTAGGCAAAACAGAGCATTTTGAGCTTTGGGGATGTAGATGTGAGAAGAAATTCTTTCGACCTCGTAGAAGAATGCAGGAAGCGGAGATGGTTGGTATAGGCACTTTAATGATGAACAGCAGGATACACAGGTATGATCAGTACAGATGTCCTGTCGTCTCCCTGTCTGAGGTACAGAACTGTAGAGTATTTATCCTCCAGACTAGTGGATCAATAACTCACTATCAGGATCCATCGTCATCTGGACTTTAGACGGCAACGTGTCACAGTGGTACATAACATGATCAAAACACAGACAAAGTCCAGTTTAACAATGCCACGTCTTCTAGTCCTTCAGCTGACTCAGCATAAAAAGCAATTTAATCACTCATGGTCGTAAACGACATCAGGCATATCAATGACCTTTGATGAGTTAAACAAACAAAGATTATTTTCCTCACATAGACAGACTATTAATAAAGCATCGGTTTTGTGTTTTGCTTTAAAGGGGCTTTTCTAGTGGAAGGTTTAAAGACTACAGTAATCCCTCGTTTATCGCGGGGGTTAGGTTCCAGAAATAGCCCGCAATAAGTGAAATCCGCGAAGTAGGACAACTTTATATTTTACAATTATTCTACATGTTTTAAGGCTGTAAATGCCTCACCACACACATTATACACTTTTCTCAGACTGGAATTAACATTTTCTCACATTTGTCTCTAGTTTAAACACTCAAACTTTCATAGATTTTCAACAAAATGTATTAATAGTGGCGCGTGGGGGGAGACACGGCTCCGGGAGCCCCGCCAAATGCGCGAGGAGCACTGCCACGTCCCGGGACGAGACGCGCACCAACCCCTTGGAGAAGTGCGCGACACGTGCTGCTCTGTCACGGATTTGTCCATGATAAACCCCTCATCGTGAACAAATCCGTGACAGTAAGTAACTTAGTTACGTTACTGACTACATGCTTTTAAAAGTAACTAAGTTAGATTACTTTAAGTTACTTTCAGCAGAGGCTTATTATATTATATTATTATATTATTATATTATATTATATTATTATATAATATTATTTTATTATTATATTGCTTGTCCAGGTAACTAGAAAAGCATGTTCTGTGAGGCAGCTCAGTATCGTTACTGGTAGAGATCTTAGATACAATGGCACGAAACGATGGTGAGTCAACAGGCAGCATTTCGTCAACCACATAATGCCCAACCATCCTATTCAACTCCGCCCCACTTACTGGTTTTACACAGTAGTCAAGTTGTAAAATGAAACCAGGGAAGATGGTGAAATTTTTCATTTATGTGACATATTTTCCGGGGGGGCAGGGCAGAATTAGAAGGTACTTTGTTAAAATGGAAATGCTTTTATAACAAAAAGTCCATATAATTGTTCAATAATTCAATAATACACAGGATATATGTTATCACACACACACACACCTTAGTCATGGTTTAGCCTTGGTTTAGTCCTGGTTTAGTCCCGGTTTAGTCCTGTCTTAGTCCTGGTTTAGACCTGGTTTAGACCTGTTTTATTCCTGGCTTAGTCTTGGTTTAGACCTGGTTTAGTTTTGGTTTAGTCCTGGTTTAGTCCCGGTTTAGTCCTGGTTTACACCCGGCTTAGATCTGGTTTAGTCTTGGCTTAGTCCTGGTTTAGACCTGGTTTAGACCTGGTTTAGTCCTGGTTTAGTGCCGGGTTAGTCCGGTTTAGTCCTGGTTTAGACCTGGTTTAGACCTGGTTTAGTCTTGGCTTAGTCTTGGTTTAGAACTGGTTTAGTCCTGGTTTAGACCTGGTTTAGTCTTGGCTTATTCTTGGTTTAGACCTGGTTTAGTCCCAGTTTAATCCTGGTTTAGACCCGGTTTAGTCCTGTTTTAGTCTTGGTTTAGTCCTGGTTTACACCTGGTTTAGACCTGGTTTAGACTTGGTTTAGTCTTGGCTTAGTCCTGGTTTAGTCCTGGTTTAGACTTGGTTTAGACCTGGTTTAGTCCTGGTTCAGTCCTGATTTTGTCCTGGTTTAGACCTGGTTTAGTCTTGGTTTAGTCCTGGTTTAGTGCCAAAATAGATGCAGAAATAATCTGATAATATGACTCACCCATAAGAACGTGGTCACTCCAGATAGTTTGCGTATAGACGTGTAAGCGCGCGTCGGGTATATCCATGGTCTTTCAGAAGCTCCGGAGAAAAGGACATAATCCCGAATTTATCCTGTGTCCCGAGGCGAGACTTTCTTCTTACGTAGCATTAACGTAGCAAGTTAAGGATTCTTCTTCTCTTGGAAATCCCGTGTAAATATCACGCAGCTCGCTCACAGTTGATCGGCGAACAGGCGCAAACACAACAGAGCTAATCATGATTGTCGGGAGCGCGATCGGTGCGTAATTATACTGCATCATACATGTTTGGAAGCTGATCTGACTTTGGCGCCGCGGAGCCAAGATGACGTAACCTTGTAAGAAACGTGTAGCCAAAAAATAAGAATAAATAAATGTAACCTACGTTCCCCCGAAATGCAGAAATAGTAACGCACAGTGTATTAGATAAGTAACTTTAATCTGACTGCTGGTTTTGAAATAGTAGTTGCGTTACACTACTCGTTACTGAAAAAAGTAGTCGTTGCGTATGCGTCGTATGCGTTACCGGCATCACTGGTCCCGGGATGTGGCAGTGCTGCTCGCGCACCTGGCGGGCCTTCCGGAGCCGTGTCTCCCCCCACGCGTCACTATTAATACATTTTGTTGAAAATCTATGAAATTTTTAGTGTTTAACTAGAGACAAATATGAGAAAATGAAGCGCAAGGCCGCATGTACACCGGGGCTGCGAGCACGAGATAGAACTGCGGCGCCCGGACCACGTGCTCTCAACCCGAGCCACAAACCGAACACGCACAAACGAACGCAAAAGCCGCACGGAGTGATTTAATCCTGGTTCAGACCTGGTCTAGTTCTGGTCTAGACCTGGTTTAGTCCACGTTTAGTCCTGGTCTAGTCTCTTAGCCAATCAGGACGCAGAACACATTGTTACACTATAAAAAAAATGTTACACTATAAAAAAAATGAAGAAAAAAAAATTTGGAAAAAAAATCCGCGAAACAGCGAGGCCGCGAAGAGTGAACCGCGATAGAGCGAGGGTTCACTGTATTCTTCATGGATATATTGTTGATTTGCCTGAAACAGGATAAATCAGCTTATACCATACTGTTGAACATTTCTAATTTTAGCCATTTTCATATTTTTGCTCATGATGCACAATGCTAAGAATATATTTATAGTCTAATTGTCATATGTAAGAACCATATGGACATTATCACAGCACAATACAATATGGAGCAGGTGTTAAGAAAAGATGTCATGAGCACATGCAGGCTTTCTCAAGCTCCAAGTCAATACACAACAATTTAAAAATAGACATTGAAGAAAATATGTTGTAAAGAAATAGTAAAACAATTCCAAATTTTAAAGCCCACTGTGTAACATTTTGTCAATAAATTGACAAACATAAAAGCCCTCATTTAATTGTTTTTATTGCTCAAAAATATCTTTAAAAATGCGTGAAAAGTCCCTCAGTCGTCCAGGTAGAATCCATGATAAAAGGAGAAGTTCAATTTGTCAACTGGACAAAGTATGTTTGGTTGAAAACGTTTCGCCACTCATCCGAGAGGCTTCGTCAGCTCTAATAAGAATACTGGTAAGACACTTGCTTATATCTTGCTGCAGGGAGGAGCTAACTAGCTAACTACTTTCCGAAACTATCTCATTGGTTTCCGTCTTTTGTTTCTCTGGCGTCTAGATAACGATCCCTATTCATCCCTACGGCTGTTTTTCACACCTCTGGCCCTGACCTGGCTAGCCCTATTGTTCCCCTGTTTGCTTGATCTAGGCTTAAAGGGATATGCCACCCCCAGGGCAAATTTGGGCATCTCCCCACAGTCCAGAGACTAAAATAAGTGGTGGAAAGCGTTTTCCTGCTCACCCAGCCATTGTCCGAGTCTGTCGCCACTGAGCGCCGCGGTATCTGCAGCTCCTCCGCCTTAGACTGGAGTCTAACGTCGCCAGAGAAAGATTTCGGCCAAAAGGAATTAATTTGCTCGATGCGTTTCCCAATTACTTTATGTGTAGTGCGCATTCATATCGAGTGCAAATAAATGTGCAAATCAACACGGAGAGCTTGCCTTGGTCATTTTGGGTGGGAACTATTTTCCAGTGCGGAAGAATACAGTCGAATCACGCACCACGTTGTGCAACAGGGGAACTCCCTTCCCGGTGCGTAACTGGGATTCCCCTGGCAGCGTGCTGCGTGATTCGACTGTATTCTTCCGCACTGGAAAATAGTTCCCACCCAAAATGACCAAGGCAAGCTCTCCGTGTTGATTTGCACATTTATTTGCACTCGATATGAATGCGCACTACACATAAAGTAATTGGGAAACGCATCGAGCAAATTAATTCCTTTTGGCCGAAATCTTTCTCTGGCGACGTTAGACTCCAGTCTAAGGCGGAGGAGCTGCAGATACCGCGGCGGTCAGTGGCGACAGACTCGGACAATGGCTGGGTGAGCAGGAAAACGCTTTCCACCACTTATTTTAGTCTCTGGACTGTGGGGAGATGCCCAAATTTGCCCTGGGGGTGGCATATCCCTTTAAGAAAGGCGTGATGTTTGACACGCTGCTTTTGTGTTCAAGCGCAGCGCCCTTTCTGATATTCTCGCGTGTTAATAAAAACGACTCACCGTTTTTGAGTTTGAAATGTGAGAAGTTTTCGGGTTTCTTATTACAAACGCAACTTCCACACGAGGCTGTTATTCTGGGAGATGAAGACCCCCTTCTTTGGTGGAAATCCAATGGAGTCAGGCGCTTTCCTCTGATGCCGAGGGTTGCCCGAAAATACCTGTGCGTTTGTGCCACAAGCTCTCCATCGGAACGGGTCTTCAGCACCGCGGGCAAAGTTGTCAATCCACAACGTGCCCTACTCAAGCCGGAAAAAGTGAACATGCTGATTTTGCATTCAATAGCTTAATATTTTTTATTTTCTATAAGGAGTAGTTTTTTCTGACGGACGAAAACGGTTCGGGATGTTGTATAGTTGTACGTTTAATTTATTTTATTCATGTTAATAGATTTAAAAAATATACAAACGAGCAGTATTTTCCACTGCGTTCTCAGGACAGGGTTATATATGCACATTTCGGTTATGTCTTGTTATTTATTGTTCAGATTTTCTTATTTGATAAGATCAAGTATTTTATTTATTTGATTCCTGTTGGTTTGTTAGCTTTAGCCCACAGACAATTTGTTATTTTGTTCCATCGGTTGGCTGCTGTATTTGCACTTTAAACATTTGTTAATAAAAGTTACTAATTTTGTACATGTTTTGTTATGTTTTCAGTATCATTAGGCCTATGTAATGCTTGCTATTCTGTTTCTGAACGGTACAGGTGCAAGCTGCCATTTGGCGAGGCGACTCCACTGTAGTGCTACGTGGTGTTTTTTTTTTTTTTTTTTAGCCTTAGCAACGGTAATACCGTATACCCCGGGAAAATGTGGACACGGTTTAACGGTATCAAAATTTGGATACCGCCCAACTCTAGTGAACACGCAAGTCATTCAAGTCATCGTGTCTCAAGTCAAGTCCCGAGTCCTAGACTTCCAAGTCCGAGTCAAGTCTCAAGTATTTCATTTTTTGTCGAGTCAAGTCACAAGTCATAAAAACAGCGACTCGAGTTGACTCGAGTCTAAGTCTCAAGTCCCCATGTCTGTCTAAAGCCTGCAAAAGTTTCTTAAGGTACAGTATTTTTGAGCTGTAAAACACCAGTAATTGAACAAATGCAAGGGAGATATTTTAAATGCCCTATTGTGGAACATTCCAGGCAAAAAAATCTCCATGGAGATATGCAAATGGTGAAACCTCCACCTTACAGAAGTTAGAGTGCACCTTTAAGATCTTCTGGAATAACTAAAAAGCGAGCATCTCCATTTGAAAGTGACCCCTCAGATCTTTTGTTTCTGTGCTGGCCAGCTTGATATTTAATTTGCTAAATTAACATGACGACAGAGTAATTTGGTGTGGGAGTGTGGAGTGCAGCTATCCGTCACTGATGCATCGATACAGGGAGCTGCAGAGTGAGGACTGGCTGATGAGGTTAGGGATCTCTGTGCTCTTATGTGGGTCCCTCTGCTGTTTGCTTAGATTTACAATACATTTTCAAAGGCCTAAAATGTGCAGGTTTTCTTTGAGTCTATAGCCCATGTCCATCATCTGAATGTGTGCACTGAAAAGGAACATTGTGTTTGACTTGCATTGGTCTTATCTGCCCCTTGGTGGGAGACATCTCATAAACTAATTTACTCCGGACTGAAAGGCATTTTTTGTTATTAAATTATTCAAATGAAGACGGTCTCACTGTGTGAAATAAACTTAAAGAGAATGGGTTAAGACTCCACTTTGGGCAATAATTGGAGCTAGCGATTTTCTGAAGAGAAAGTAATTTTATTCAATAGCCCTCAAACCATTCATCAAATAAATGGAAAAGAAGGCTTGGTTTTGTGTGAGGGACCTCCCATCGCAGCAGGGAGATAAAACTTGAAATCATGCATGTCAAACATGGGCCTTAATAGACCACCCCAGGCAGGCTGCTCTTCCCTCTGTGAGTTTAGAGTCAGCTTGATTCACCAATTCAACCATTTTGTCAGAGCATGCTGGGACAGAGGGCTGGCCAGGCTGCATGTGCCTGTGGTGTGTGTGTACCAAAAAGAAGGTGTTGTTTTTAAAGTGCAATTTTCTTCCATTACAGTAATAGTGAGTGAAGAGCATGCTTTTAGCTAATAATAGCAAATTGCAATAGAAACAGTGTGCCAATTACCATGATTTATATTTTAATGTGTGTCTGTGTGTTTGGACAATGACAAGCAATGGTGTTAGGGTCTCCTTTGTGTCATGTTGATCAAAATAACATGACTCCCTTTGGGCACAATACTGAAGAAACAGAGTATAAGAAGGGCTGGTCCATAAGTGAGCTAAGCAGCTGCTAAGAGGGACCCCAAATGCTTTAAAAGTTGCACTTTGGCCAAAAGTGTAACTTTTTTAAACAAAAGGCTCCTCATACCCCCCCCTGACCATGGGTCTATAATAATAACTAGACCCTCTATCCCTGTGCACGATCAACTAGCCACTCCATTGGTACTGCAGCTCCCGGGAGCTCTGGCCCAGAAAGAATTCTCCCATAGAACACAATGCATTTTCGGGGAATTCAAACTGCCCGTGTGTGGCTGCAGAGCAAAGGTCAGATTTTGTAGAGACTCTTCAACATTGCAAGATATAAGCAGTGTCTCAATTCTCAGTGTGCACAGTTCGGAGTGTGGTTTTAAGGGCGCATACGTCACTTCCGGCGTGACAACTGCTGTCCTATTTCTTTTTTGTCCCATGCACACTTAAAATGCACCCTGAAAACTGCAGTCGTTTCCATGGAAATCGGTGCGTGAACCAACTGTGCATCCATGCACATTTCGCGCACTCATATATCCCAGCATGCACCGCCTGCTACTTTCTCTACGGGAGAAAATGGAGTTGGTGGACTTGTCCCATTTCACTGACGCCCATGCGGTCCACGGAGTGTGCAAGTATGCACAGTCCGGACTGCACTCCGGAGTGCCCTTAAAACCACACTCCGAACTGTGCACACTGAGAATTGAGACACGGCTATTCCCTAGCTCCGCTCTGAGCCCACACTAGCTCCACTCTAGCAGCTAGCACTCTTATTGGTCAGAACTTCATGTTTTTGACATCATGCTGTGGGCACGGCTAGGCCAGTATTCAAGAAGTAATGCTGAACAAAACAACATTTTTGGCACTTTGCATTAATGAGCACAGGCCATTGAAAACAACACGACGTCTTCTTGGGTTCATCCTCAAGATCTTATTAGACTTCCATGCCCCTGACCTATCCTGTTATTCAACATCATAGATTTAAATATGTAGATAGATCCAACTTCTTCCTTCCACTGTTGAAAATCCAGTACTCCAGCTTTGGCAATCAAACTGTGGTAAATTAAAATCCAACATCATATACTGTAAATTGTCAGTATGTCTTACAAATGTCCAAGCAAAATGGTCTGTCTTTAGTTTTAATGTGCGTTTACATAATGTTCATTACATTATGTAAGCAAACTGTGTCAAGAATAACTTTTAACAAAGAAATGAGAATGCATAATGATTTCACTTGCATCACTGTCATTGCCAGCAGATTTCTTGTCATGAGAGTTGACAAGTCCCGCTGCAATAAACAAAGTGTTGAGCAGCTCTGTTACACTGCATTAGCTCAGAATATTGCTCATTATGGGCCTCTTTTGAGTATTACCAGTAATGAGGGGGGATGGAAGGGGGGAGGGGATGGAAGGGGGGGGGGGGGGGCATCCTTCCTGGGGGGGGGGATAGTCAAAATCATCCCTCTTCTAAAACGGGCATCCCTTCTTCCATCCCTTGTGGCATTTTATCAATCAGGCATGAAAATCTCTCACCTTTTGGCGAAATTCGCTGTTTTGAAGTCAAAATAAGTGACCTACAGTACATGAATCGTGGCCAGTTCCAAGAGCCAATCACAGGCCGAACTGCGCTCCGGCTTCCAATCATGTTGCAGCATACCCACCAATCGCGCTCCCGCCAATCATGACGATTAGCGTTGTTGTGTTTGTGCCTGTTCGCCGATCAGCTGTGCGTGAGCCCCGTTAATATGTACGCTACGTTAATGCTACATAAGAAGGAACTCTCGCCTCGGGACTCGGGATAATTATGTCGGTTTCCACGCACATACACGTGGACACGCAAATTATCGGACAACACCGCAAACTACGGAGCTGACCGTGTTCTTATGGGGTGAGTTATATTATTATATTATTTCTGCATCATAGGGACATATTAGCTGACAGCAGGGGCCCGGGACTAAACTGGGACTAAACCGGAACTAAACCAGGTCTAAACCAGGTCTAAACCAGGACTAAACCAGGACTAAACCAGGACTAAGCCAGGTCTAAACCAGGTCTAAACCAGGATTAAACCAGGTCTAAACCAGGTCTGAACCAGGACTAAGGTGTGTGTATTATTGAATTATTGAATGATTATATGGACTTTTTGTTTTTGGTTATTTGGTTATTTCCTGGTTATTTCCCCCACTGGAAAATATGTCACATAAATGAAAAATTTCACCATCCCCCCGGTTTCATTTTGCAACTCGACTACTGAGTATTACCCAACAGTGGTGGAAGAAGTACACAATTTTGTTATTTAAGTAAAAGATAGCGGAGCAAAAAATACTGAAGTAAAAAAGGATCACGTGAAAAAATCTACTCAAATAAAAGTATTAAAATACCAATTTAAAAAATGTACTTCAAGAATAAAAAGTAAAAGTATTTCACACAGATTTTTAGATCTAACTAGCTTGAGATAAAGCTTCAAATATAGTGATTTTGATAAAGATTTGTGTTGAATTTTGTTCAACAAAAGCAACTGATCTGTTTTTATTTATATACTTTCGTTTGCTCAAACTATGAACATGGTAAAAAAAAAAAAAGGAAAAACCCTCAGCAAGTCTCAAATTATCATAAAAAATACATTTACTTTCCAGTCCAGTTAGAGTGGAGTAGAAAGTACAGATACATGCTCTCAAAGTATCCATTTTAAAATCTACTTAAGTAAAGTACAGATACCAAAAATGTATACTTAAGTACTTTTACTTTGTTATGCCATCACTGTTACCCAATGCAAAACAGCAACAGATACTCCAAACACTCCTCATACTTCTACAGTGTATTACCTCGGGTGTTATCTTAAACGTTGGATTGTTCACCCACGAATAGGGAACGTGAGCTGGGATTAGACCGTCGTGAGACAGGTTAGTTTTACCCTACTGATAATGTGTTGTTGCGATAGTAAGCTAAGAACTTAGTGCAACTATTAATTAGTTAGTGATTTCTAATGATTGTGCAATGCCTATGAATAACCCATGCCTTTAACCACAGGGGTTAGCTTAGCCACAAAGGAGATCAACAAGCAGCCGTATTGTGATTATTAGCATTTTGATTTTCTGATTTTTATTCAGCGGGGGATTCATAACTGAGGCCATGAGCACGCTGATAACATCTGTTGGCTCTGGGTTTATCAAGGATCAAGTCAGGCATAACCAAACAGTTTAGAGAATGCTCTGCTCTCTACTGTTTATCTGTGATCTTAACCTTCAACCTGCCACATGCCAGTCACATTTGATCTGCATAATGTTTGTCCTAACCTAAAGGGAAATGTGGTAATCACTGAAATGTACATCAGATATTAGGCTTGTCATAGTAACTTTTTGACGTATGTTAAGTTTCTGAAGAAAATATAGAGGATTGACGATAATATTTAAAAAATATCTATGTATCGATATCTATGTAATGCCACCACCGTTTCTCCATGGAGATGTTATTGTTTTGCCTGAAAAGCTACACAGTGGTTGCCTGGAAAAATCTAGACTCATCGCTGTACCAGCGGCTGAGACTAGTCACTGCTGGTCCAGCACATTTTCCAACAAGTGACAACTAGCAAATAGACAGCAAAGTGAACCAATCAGAGAAGGGCAAACATGACTTAGACTAAGACTTAGACAAACTTTATTGATCCAAAAGGAAAATTGTTTTAACGTCGGCAAAGTGACAAGAAAATCTACAGTGAGAAAGTAAACAAACAGATTAGCGAAGAACAGAGAGCTAACTCAACATGGCTAGCACTACAGAGATCGTTGTAAATGACTTGTGTCATTGTTGCAGTAAAAACATGAGGAGACGTGATGTAATTGGAAACTCTTATAAGTCACGAAACTCACCTTTGTTGCAATGACTTGTAAACTTGGGTCTTGGTCGCCTGACAACCTTCTGGATGGCATTGGCATACTGTATGGCAGTAGGTGCAACACAGATGACCTGGTATAATTGCTGTGGTATACTTAAGTCAAAATGACTGTACAAACTTTTTGTATTTAGCAGCTCCTTGACTACCTGTGTGATGCAATAAATAACTGCATTTCATTGTTTACCATCTCTGCCTGCCCGGCCTATCTCTTGCATATAATATTACATATAACAAGATATGTTTGGCAAATTTAAACCCATTCCAAGGGCAGTAGTTGCAACAGTTTACTTTACAGCTGCCATCTCCACTTAATGATGGCACAGCACTCTGGTCTTATTTTGTGGGAGTGTTTTGCTATGAATCATACCTATAATCATGTCCTCTTTTTGGTGACAGAGTCAACCAACCCATCAGTCTTCACCCAGTTCAGCTTTTAGGTAATACTCTTCCAACTTCTTTTAAAGTCCTACAGTAGATGAGAACAGGGGACATACTGGTTCCTTTTTCTTTCACTTTCTGTACTATCCAGTCCATACAGTCCAGCTAAGGTCTGGATACAGGAATCTGTCCAAGTCTGATGTTGTAGGTTTGGACTTTCAATCACAGTGACCACCTTTTCCAGATGAAGCTACCTTATCACTCTCTCTCTTGACTGGACATCAGCAGAGGCAGTTAGGGCTATTATAGTGGTCCCTGTGAGACAACACAAACAAAAACATTAAAACAAAACAGTATAGGTTCTGAAAGAGTAAATAATTAATTGAATACCAACCTGCTTTGACCGGAATTTGCCTACTCTCGCAAAGCCCTCCATGAAGGCACTTTTTCCTTTCCCAGCCACTGGTAGGAAAAAAGTTTAAAAAACAAACAAACAAACAAAAAAGACATGAGTATGATAGATCTTGTAGATTCTGCGATCATGTGGTCCATGGAAAGTTTTTTCTGAGTTGACAGCAGTGAGTTTACATCACACAGTGTATGGAGAATCATTTGTCTTTATCTTAATCGCTTTGACTAAATGCTACTACATTTAGAGGTTTACTGACAGTCACCCAATGCCCGTATCATAAGGGCAACAGATCTGCGCAAGACCCGACAGTACTGTATATACATAATCAAGCTCATCACGTTAAAGTAAACAAATAACGTTTAGCTTTTGAAGAGGCTAATAATAACAATGCTGGATGCAGCTGTTAGCATTACGTACCTAATGCTTAAGTAAACTTGACATTTAGCTTTTAAAGCTTTTTGTAAGATGAACCTCATGCACCACAATCCCAACAAGCTCCTTGATGTTAAACAGCAAGCGCCTCCATTTGTTGTTTAACAGCCCAACAGTAACTCCGCTTTTCCGCTGAAAATCTCCTCATCGCTATTGATTCCAATCTGCATGGTGATATCTCCGAGCATGGAGGCCTCTATTACATGCTGCTCCATGAGTGCAAGCAGAGGAGACATGACGACCACAACGGGATGTTCGAACAAGGACAGCTTCTTTGCTACAAGTGGAGCCATTTGATAGATTAAGCTTTTCAGGAAGCAATGCAAAAACGGCTTCTAGAGCTGTCAGCTGCTGTAGTTTTAATGTGTTTTTGGTCATTTAAGACCATTTAAGATTTTACAGTTGAATGGAAGAAACTTTCAGCTCTCCCGTACACCATCTTGATTTTTATTTATTTTTATTTATTTGTTTATTTCAGGGACAGTGCATATTAATCAACATTTGCATGTAAATATGCCAGAGTTAGCCAAATGGCTAATTTTCACCCGTAGTCCCTTGACAGATGTTAGGTGTCATTTCTACATAACAAAATACATAACATTACAAAGTTAAAATTCATCATTCTAAAAAGTACATTACTTCAGTTAAAATTCATCATTCTAAAACATGCATTACTTCAGACAACTCAATTACAAACATTCACCCACAATCAATAACCAGTCAATTACAAATATTCACTCTCACTCAACCACTCAATCACTTAATCGCTTAATAATAATAATAAAGGCCAGTGTCCAGCAGGGGGCAGCGAGAGGTGGATGTCTTAATGTTGACAGCTCTGATTATCTATGAGCCATTGTTTTAACTGTAATTTCAAAACTGAGGGGAACGCACGATGGATGTTGGCGGCACGGTAGCTGAGTGGCTAGCGCTCTTGCTTCACAGCAAGAAGGTTCCGGGTTCGATCCCCGGGTCGCCCAGGCCTTTCCGTGTGTGTTCTGTGTGGAGTTTGCATGCATGGTCTGGCTTCGATCCCCGGGTCGCCTGGGCCTTTCTGTATGGAGTTTGCATGTTCTCCCCGTGTCTGGGTGGGTTTCCTCTGGGCACTCCGGTTTCCCCCATCAACCCAAAACATGCACCATAGGTAAAATCCTCCAGCTTAGGTCCTGACCAAACCGAAGCAAGAAGATCATGGAGATGGTCCCCGGGCGCAGTAATGTGTGCTGCCCACTGCTCCTACTGCTCCTAATATATATAGGATGGGTTAAAATGCAGAGAAGAATTTCTCCAGTGTGAGATCAATAAAGTCACTTTTTCTTCTTCTTCTTCTTCTTCTTCTTCTTCTTCTTCTTCTTCTTCTTCTTCTTCTTCTTCTTCTTCTTCTTCTTCTTCTTCTTCTTCTTCTTCTTCTTCTTCTTCTTCTTCTTCTTCTTCTTCTTCTTCTTCTTCTTCTTCTTCTTCTTCTTCTTCTTCTTCTTCTTCTTCTTCTTCTTCTTCTTCTTCTTCTTCTTCTTCTTCTTCTTCTTCTTCTTCTTCTTCTTCTTCTTCTTCTTCTTCTTCTTCTTCTTCTTCTTCTTCTTCTTCTTCTTCTTCTTCTTCTTCTTCTTCTTCTTCTTCTTCTTCTTCTTCTTCTTCTTCTTCTTCTTCTTCTTCTTCTTCTTCTTCTTCTTCTTCTTCTTCTTCTTCTTCTTCTTCTTCATGTTTAACCGGGGCTTTCTGAAAGGACATGGGGACCAGACGGATATGGATCTGTATAACAAATACAGAGAGATATCCTTCTGGAGTTCCCTGCAAACACAGTGGGTCATTTAACATAATCTATCTTCCATTCATTAAATGCCGGGTGTTTTTTATGGCAAAAAAGTGCATTCTTACTGTTGGAGGGGTTGCCACTTCACAGATTTCACCTGTAACTTGAGCTTGTGTTGTCATCTGCTTGTCTCCATAGATACAAGAATGACATATTGCTGAAGAAAATTTAGAGGATTAACTATAATATTGAAACTATATTTTTCCACTGATACACACACACATTATAAGCCTAAACAGGATTATCATTAGCTGCAATAAATGAACAGAATGAATCACTTTAATAGTTAGTTTATAGCTATAATGAGTCACCCTCTACAGGAAAAATGTATTGTTTGTATAGAAAAATAACTAAATGTTCCCAGAAATTATACTCATGATAAATAACCAATGTGCCATAGTTAAAGTCCTTGTGTAAAAAAGGTAGTCCTGACCAATCCTATGTCGAGATCTGTATATGGTAGTCAAAGCAGCATTGAAGGATGAGTCAAATGCAGAGGACTAATTTCCCTAAAGGAACAATACAGTGTACTTAACCATAATTTCAAATATTGAACAATAAGTTGATATAGTAATTATTGTGGCCTATTTGATCCCATTAATATCAAGCTCAGTATGATCTGTTGTTGTGTGAATGTGATGCAAATGAACAAATATAGCTATTATTAGCAGTATAATTCACCTTATTCCAGAAGTTACCATAGGCGCTGCCATCTTCATCCAGGTTGTATTATTGTGTATGGGGCTGCTGATCTTGATGGCTTTTAAAGCATCCTGGAGAAATGGTGCAGTGTTAACTTGTTGGTGCACATGAACATTTTGCACAAATAAACCAAAGTTAATTCATATTTTAGCATTGAAACCTTTTCCAAATTCTCATTTAACTTTAAGTGCCACCACAAAGAAAGTGCAGTTTAGAAGCATTTACAGCAAAAAGTGGGCGGGGCTGAATAAGGTCAATAGAATTATATGCATAGTCCTCAAAATACTGCCTATAATTTAAAAGTTCTCTTTAATTTTTTTCTCTTTAACTGCTTGTCTTTGGATTTTGTTGTTTTTCCGAGAATGTTCCATAATTTAATATTAATTTTATTTATAATAGGGACTGTACATATTCTTTAATGCATGATTCATGTATATGTCAGATTATAGCAACCAGCTAATTTCCATCTGTTGTCCCTGGACAGGCTGATGGTGACATCAAAGATCACACATAAATAAAACAGTATCTGTGCCATTCTGTGGAAGATTCCAGGTAAAGCAATACAATCAACAACAGCATAGTGTACCTTTAAGTAAACCATATCTTTAGTAAGATTTGATCCTTGTCCACAGAGATACAGTAATACATTTTAATGTGTACATTTTAATACATGGCCAGAGCTGCAACAATAAATAGCAGAATGAACTGATCATTTGCCATAGAAGTCACTTAGAAGTCAAGTACTGTACACGCGATAAAAACTGAGCCCAAAATATATTCTTCCCGCTATTATATATTGTCGATACAGTAATTATCATGACAGGCTTTGTGCTTTGTGGTGGACCTAACATGTTTGTAAATAAAAGTCTATGTTATGTTGTACATCCTAAGACTATGAACACAATACACCTTTAGTCACTCCCTCACTGTGTCTAATCCTTTAGTCAAGTACATAACATCTACACCCAGTCTGTCTGCAGCCTCTACAACATTACTGTGATGTTTTCATTACCATCACAGCCAGGATTACTGCTATGGATTAGATGCCTGACTCATGAGTGGGTAGCGCAGGTAAGTAGTGTTGCTATGGTTTTGGATTTTAAAGTAGTCTTTATATTTGAGATGAGACCCGCGTGGGCCAAGTCTGCGCGCCTGTCATCCAGTCGACCTCTAGCTGTACACTCACAATTCTCCATGCGGTGTTTGATATGAAATCTCCAAACTGTCTCCAGGGAAATCACAAGTGTGGATCTGATTCTGGGTTTTCTGTGCATCAGAGAGTGACCGCTTTTCAGGATTTTAGCAGGGTCCTAATTTGAAAGGGAGTATTGTGGCGCAGAGAATAGCAGCATTTAAGTGTGATGAATATGGAAGTGGCGAATTACGTTTTTGATCTTATTTAAGTGTTGTTGCAGTAGAGAGAGAGAAACAGCCTTGATGTCTGCTGCTTGGTGATGCTACCTGTATTTCTATAGGACGAGTGAGCAGTGGTAAAGTCATTAACACTCCTTAATTGCTCTGAATTCTCTTTTAACGGAGTTGAATGTGCAAAAAAGAATATTTACATTTAATTAACATGATTTAATGCTGGGTTTCAGATGACATGACAACATTCTATAAGCCAGCATATTTAATATGAATGGGGGGCAAGTAAAATTAATGTTGTTAAAAAAAATTGTTGTAATACAGTGAGTTCTTGGGTCTAGTTACTAATAGAAATGATCAGGTTCAACATTTGTGCATTTACCTTTTGGATATTTTATGGTAAACTGCAATGTAATCAATAGGGAAAACTGTCTCTTGCCACCCACCTGGAAGTATGACATAATCACATTCTGGACTCTGAAAACCACCAATACAAAATAGTAGGGGTGTAAAGATTAACCGATTTGGATCGGTTATCGGTCTGTGACCTCTGCGATCTGAGTGTACCGATCAGCGGAGCCCGGACCGGTCCAAATGCACTACGAAAGGTCCGATGCACCGGATTTACAGCCAAGAATCGGTTTACTAGCTCCTGAGCGGTCTCTGTCATGGTGCAGTAGCCGCGCTGTGTGTGTCTGCGTTCTTTCACGAACGGTGGGTGGTTCACTTACCTGGGGTTGAAGCTTATTGGCTGGTTAACTGCCAATGATGCGAGCGGCGCGGGCTATATGCGGAAGCGAGCACAAAATGTTTGCACTGTATAGCCGTGTCCCAATTCGCATTGTGCGGAGGGCGGGTTTCCCGCCGCCTCGTCTCGTCAGGAGATCTACTCTATCGGTAAGCTAAGTTTCCTTTTATTGAGCTATGGTTAAATTAATTTGGTGCGCTACCGCTATTTATGGACATGGTTCCTATGCGTGGTTAACTTTTGTGCCAGTGTTGTGTCGCGGTGATATCAGTCTGATGTTTCACTGTCAGCTTGATAGTTTCCATGGCAGCTATAGACCATAACAATTGTATGATACTAGCGTTTTTATTGTCACGGTTAGTGGATTGGGTGATTTATTTAGACAACATTCATGTATTGGCAATGTATATTTGATTTGGGCTAAAATTGACTTGGCTAATTTACTTTTGTGTGGAAAATACAATGTATAATCAGAATTGGTGGATTTCTGTATTTAGATTTGTGTGTATAGAAATGTACTTCACACACACACAGATGATTTTTGTCTCAAAGGAGACTAAGGAAATGTTATAAGATGGAGAGAAAGTATTAGTTATTCAGTGGATTTAACATGCTAGTGTTTTCTATAACTGCCTAGTAATATTTATCTTCTTGTCAGTGATGTTACACTTTTAGTTACTGAAACTCATGAGTGACTGAAGCACTAATTACTAACTAATTCTGATTCTTTCTGATTTTTGACTTTAATAGGCAACTTGTTTGTTTTATAAGGTCTTTTTTTTATTTTTGGTATCTAACCTTATTGTTTTGTGTTGCTTGAGGGAAGGAATGTGTTGTATTTTAAGTATGAGCAGAGTTTTGGAAACCGGATTGCCAGATTTTCAGTAGGCCTGGTGTATTGTCTGTTGGACACTAAATAAACAAAAGGATACTATTTTGAAATTTAATTTCTGTTTCTCTCTTTTTCTTCTCGATAACTTTAAAGCACTTGGGAGTAAAGTTGTCAATTTGTATTGAATCGAAATTAACCGAACCGGATCGAATCGAATCGTACCAGATCGTTTACTAATTTTATGAATCGTCACTGAATTGAATCGTAGCCTGTGAATCGAGGTTCGAATCGAACCGTTTTGTGAGTGAAAGATTCACACGCCTACAAAATATGAAACTTGTTTTTTAAATATGCACTATGGCACGTTTCCAGTGGAGGATCCACCATCAGCTTTTGCCCATAGAGATGTCATTATTTTGCCTGAAATGTTCCATAGTGGGGCATTTAATATAATCTACCTTGCATTCATTAAATTTCAGGTGTTTTTATGGCAAAAAAAATTATGCATTTGTGACACCACCGCTTGTGGTGTCACCAGCTTGTGTCCATGGATATACAGTGGTACCTCACCTTACGAAATTAATTCGTTCCAGAAGTGGTTTCGTAACGTGAATTTTTCATAAGTTGAGTAGCTATTTCAATGGAAAAGGCCTGATCCGTTCCAAAGGTTTTTTTTTTATAGTGTAACTTTTTTTTATAGTGTAACATTTGTGTTCTGCGTCCTGATTGGAATAAACCAGGTCTAGACCAGAACTAAACCAGGTCTAAACCTGGACTGGACCTGGACTAAACCAGGATTATCCCGGGACATGGCAGTGCCGTTGGAGGAGCGCGTTGCTCGTGTCTCCGCGCTCCTTGCGCGTTCCGCGCTAGAGCTAAGAGGCTGAGAAAGACGCTCTTTCAGCGGGAATAAGAGCAGGGCGGGGCGGCCTCTGGTTCTATGTGACCTCCAGAGCCGGGGGGCTGACACTGTGAGCTAACAGGCCGAGAAAGGTGCTCTATCGGCGGGCAAGACCGCGGGGTCTCGCTCGGGGCGGGCTCTGGTTCTATGTGACTTCCAGGTCTAGACCAGAACTAAACCAGGTCTAGACCAGGTCTAAACCAGGACCGGATCAGGTCCAGACCCGGACCAAACCGGGACCAGACCAGGATTAAATCACAATGTGCTCAGCCTGCGCAGGCCTCCCCCGAGGGGGAGGCACGGCCCGGGCGCCGCGGCTCCATCCCTTGTCGACGTCGCTTTTTGATCCTTCGATGTCGGCTCTTCCTATCATTGTGAAGCAGAATTCACCAAGCGTTGGATTGTTCACTCACTAATAGGGAACGTGAGCTGGGTTTAGACCGTCGTGAGACAGGTGAGTTTTACCATACTGATGATGTGTTGTTGCGATAGTAATCCTGTGTCTCCGCTCCCCTCGCGCGTTCGGCGCTATATTGAGCCGTGTCTACCCCCACGCTTCACTATCAACACATTCCATTGAAAATCTATGAAAGTTCGAGTGTTCAAACGAGAGAGAAATGCGAGAAAAGCCCAACTCCAGTCTGAGAAAAGCGTAGAATGTGTGTGGTGAGGCATTTACAGCCCTAAAACATGTAGAACAATTGCAAAATACAAAGTTGTCCTACCTCGTGGACCTCTCCCACCGCGGGCCACCTCTGGAACCTAACCCCGTGTGTGTTGATAAAGTGTATTTATGTTTCGGGGCGTGCATCTGAGCGCGCATTAATTGAATTTTTGAGATTTCGCGTTTCGTAACTTGAATTTTCTTTCGTATCTAGAGACCAAAATTTGACGTGAAGGTGTTTCGTAACTTGGATTTTTCGTATGTAGGGTCTTTCGTAAGGTGAGGTACCACTGTACTATGAGTTTAATGCCATACTGTTTGCCATACTGCCATACTTCTTTGTATTTATGTATTTCTAGAAGATACAAACAAGATAAGTCAGGTGTGTAAATGTATCTTTTTTTTTTTTTTGGCATTTTTACTGCCTGCTGTCCCGTTCACCTGACGCCCACTCAGAGCACACTAGGCTCACTTTAAACAAAGTCGCAGGGGCATTCTTTGACGGGGGCCACCTGGGCAATTGCCCCTAGCGGCATCGCGCGGGGGGGGGGTGTCGAAATTGTCTACATTTCATTACGTTTCATTCCGTGTTGTTGTGTATGATCCGAAAAAATTCTAATATTGTGGTTGTAGTGGCCGTGGTGGTCAATTGGTCAAGTGAAATGGTTCAGGTATGACAGTCTGACTCTGACCTCTCGCGCTAGGCAACGCTGCGAGCACAGTACAGAGTTTGTTTTAGGGGGAGGGGCCAGGGGGGTAATCATTCAGATTTCGGTCAGTGTCTTGAGGAGGTCACGGTGTACAGTACTCTATGGTAACTCAATGTGCACTTTTAGAGTACTGACTGATTCTGCAATATTGTGACCACCAGGGGGTGCTGGAGTGCACTTTTGCTTTAATAGCTGTAATATATAATAGCTTAAATAGCTGTAGGCCTACATGGCTATAATGTGAAATAATTGCGCCTTTGGTCTTTTTTATGTTCAAAAACTTTTTTGTAATTATTGTTTATATTTTTTATTGCAGTACTCATTAAAACTGTACATTTGTTTTTGAAAGTTGTGAATTGAGTTTGTATGGACAACGGTCTTGTTTGTTTGTTTGTTTGCGGATGTTAGGGTTTGGTTGGGGGGGGGGGGGTAAATCACTCTAGGAACGCCACTGCAAAGTCGACTTGCCCTTCCATTTTAAACATAGTAGCAGGAAATGGTTCCAGACAGTTACTACACTAAACAGACAAATGCTTTGTCTGAAATGTTCCACAGTATGACAGTTAATGGCTCTACTTTACATTTATTCAATTACAGGTGGTTTTACAGCTTAAAAATACCTAGAAAAACAGGCATTCTGACTGTGAGCGATGCCGCCTCTACACAGATCTGGCTTGTAACTTGGTCTTGTTTGGTCTCCATGAAGATAGAAAGGTTTAATATAATTCTGTGAAACATTCAACACAAAGCAATAACATCTCCATGGAGACAAGCATTTGATGGATCCTCCACCAGAATGACACCTTTTAAGTCCATGTTTTGCCTAGTGGCAGAGGGGTTAGCTTAGTCTATCGCAAGCAAAAACTTTCACAACTAGTCCCTTGCTCTTGATGCTCTTGCCACCTGCAAAGCAATATTATTAAGTAAATAGACAGACAACAATAGGTGTTGATGCATGAATGAAAAGAACTAAAAATAAGCCACTACATTTGTAACTTTGTCATGCACTCGAAAAACCCATTGCCATCCACATATCTTCTTTTCAAATCGACTGAAGAAGTTGTTGAGCATTTAATTAAAACCAAACTCATCCAAATCAAATCTGATTCATTTCACTTCACGAACTTTCAAAGTGCAGTGTGCTTGAAATTCATAATTCGTCAGTCAATACCAAATGATCTCACAAAATCTCCAATCATCGGGCTCTTCGGATAATGGCAGGATGGGGTCTGCGTGAAGTGTGTGTGAAACTAATGAGAGTGAAGAAACTTTTAAAATATATAAATGGAATATGTGTTTAACTTTGGCAATCAATGCACATAGATTTTCAGTTGTTTTTATGCAGAACATGTTTCAGAATGTATTTGGCACCCTTGAAGTAAAACAGTATTAGTCCCTACGACTATGTACAACTATGGGGGCAATAAAGTATACCTTACCTATCTTACCTTACCTTACCTTAAAGTAGAGCTATTGTGCTTATGTCTGCTATATGGCTCTGGATCATTATGTGTCATTAAGTGTCATCACAACAAAGAGATGTCAAGTTGGATAGCTGCACATCACGCTAGACAGCAGCTGAATTTTTTTCATCTGTACAAAAATAACTATGGTGGTGCTGAATCCTGTATCACAGGGTAAGAAAATTATGTATTCATTTATTATCAGACAATTTTCGTCTGTATTCGGCCTCACTCTTTACTTTTATGTTAGTATGTGTGTGTGTGTGTGTGTGTGTGCGCGCGTGTGTGTGGGAGTGTGTGTGCGTGTGTGCGTGTATGTGTGTGTTACTGTTTGGGTTGTTTGGTTGTGTGATATCAGGCACCTGTGGGGCGCTTGCTGGGTGGAAGGAAATGTGGGCTGATTTTAATCACCGTAAGGCACTTTGTGTTACATTTTTTGTATGAAAAATGCTCTATAAATAAAGTTTGATTGATTGATATTAGGAATATTAAAAATATAACCTGATTAAAAGTTCTAAAAACAGAGATGTTAATGTATTGCCTGGAATGTTGCACAGTATTAAACTCTCCATGAAGACAAGCAGGTGATGTTTCTAGGCCATGTTAGAGATCAGATTGCAATTGAGTAAATTCAGGATAGATAGGTTTAATGCCATACTGTGGAACATTCAACGCAAACCGATATCTCCATGAAGACAGAAAAGAACAGGCAAGACTGGCCCTCAAACAGAAAGGTTACATAGTGCCCTTTAAATTAGAGCATTCTACAGTACATCTTTACTGTTTTACAGTGATGTGATGTCTCCGCTCTTTCTCTAACTGCAGTTACAATGACATTCACAGTGTATTTATTTACACAAGTGTCATACCTTCATTCATAAAGCTTCTCTCAATAAGGTGTTACCCAACATTACATTGCACTTCATGTTGATGCTGTCAGGTTATTTTAGGTCTGGAGGCATCCTGATAAGTATTCTGGAGCACTCAGAATGATTATAACATAAGCTGAAATGATGCCCGAGGGTTAAAGCCCAGTTTTAATGTAGTTGAGACTTTAGAAGGTTTCACTGTTCGGCCTCAATCCAAAAAGACAATTTAAGAGAATTACTGGAGGCGGCCATTAAGCCGTCCACATCTACAGAGACGCGTTACATTTACTCATGTTACTTTTTGCAAAAATGTGTACTTTTTATCACATCATATACTACTATATACTGGATAAAATTTTTGAAAGTACCAATAGTTTCACTTGAATACTGTACATGTTTTGACTACCTTTTTCCGTATGGGTAAGACTGAGTGACAAAGGCAATATATTATGTTTTTAACTTCAGATATGATTTGTTTGCATTTTCAAATGTTTATGGTCCATTAAAAATTGCATTAGGAAATGTATTGTTCATTACATAATTACACTGGCAATAACAACATTTAATACCTGGCAAGTCAGAACCACACACTTTGACAAAACTTTACAAAGATGGATCTGGAGCCAAATTCTTTCCGATTTCACATGATTAACAGGCGAATTAATCGATCAGAGAGACGACATCTGCTTGAGTGATATTATCTTAAAGTATAACATAGTCTTACCTAGGCCTGTCATCAGTATGAGGCCTCTCTAATACAAAGTAATTTGAGGAGGGTCCAATCTGTGAATTTTTATGAAACACTACCATTTAAAAGAAAAATTCAAATCTGTCAGCTGTACAAAAGATTTTTATTTTATTTTATTTATTTATTTATTCATTTTTTAACTCAAATAACTTTCGTCCAGTTGACATAATTTAATTTTTCTTTTACTACTGACCCCACCTAGACGGATGAGGGATTACACAGAAAAATCTACCTATGCATTTTCAGTCTATCGTTGAGATCCACTGAACAAAACTGTTTCGTTATTTCCTAAACTACATCTACTTTGAATATATGAAAATTTAGTCAGCGGTGGAGGCTACATACCATGCATTTGTGTTTTGTTTGTGCACAGTCGAGTGTACAGTGCGTGGGCTTAATTGCGCCGCACTCTTCGATTCCATTTGAGTACTTCAACACGTCAAAAAGGTGAGAAGAAAAGGCAGTGACAAACAGTTTATTCAGTTGGTCACATTTATGTCGCTGTACATCTGAGCAACGCTGTCATCGTTTTATAATCACTGATGGCAACCACTTAGATGCATATGGCGCATTTAGTTTGATCAATGGTTTAAAGTGTTGTTCACTCAACTGAAAATAACAACCTAGCTCTTAATATAAATAGATGGCTTTATTCTGGGACCAAAGGTGGTTTGATGTTTTAGTTGAAGGTGCATTTGAAAACATAATTGGCTTTGTTAAGTATCTTATTTATGAGACACTATGACATATTTTAGTTGTTATCCGTTGGAAATAAAATTAGATGCTACATTAGGTCATAAAATAGAAGAAGAAGAAGTGAACTTTATTGATCTCACACTGGAGAAATTCTACTCTGCATTTTAACCCATCCTATATATATATATATATATATATATATATATATTAGGAGCAGTGTGTGACACATTCCTGCGCCCGGGGACCATCTCCATGATCTTCTTGCTTCGGTTTGGTCAGGACCTAAGCTGGAGGATTTTTACCTATGGTGCATGTTTTGCATCAATGGTGAGACCTATTGATACTTTGCAGTTGATGTCATCAACATTTTCTGGGAGTGTGAAGCTAACTGTAGGCTCTACTCTGTCTGAAGCTTTGTTAGACTTCTGACACAGTATCACAATATTTTAACACAATCTAGACAGAAAGAGGTGACTTCGTTGGAACTACAACAGGTGAGCTGATATGTGCTGTTAAATGAGTCACATAAAATGAGTCACAAGTTAGTTAGCATTAGCCAACTTTTTTCAGTTAGTCACTCTCACCATTTTTGTATATATTATTTTTTCAAGATCTTATAACTATTTTTTACACTGCTTACTAATATGTGCATTGTGTCTCCATAGTTACATGGAGGGTTCCATCCCAAATCCAGCACCCTGAGACAGTACGCGAACCGGAAGGAAAGAGGCCGAGGACTAGTGAGTGTGGGAACCACTATCCAGGATGAAACATCTAAAACCTATAAGTACATCAAGGACAATGCCCTGACAGATGATGTGCTCAAGGAATGCCTCAGACAGTGGAGTGCAGAGGAAGAGGTGCTGAAGGGACCATCATGGCAGGACAAGCCCCTACATGGGGCATACCACCGAAACATAACTGAAGTGGCTTATATCAAGAAATCCTACCAATGGCTGGAGAGGGCTGGTCTGAAAGACAGCACAGAGGCTCTCCTCCTGGCTGCACAGGAGCAGGCCTTGAGCACCTGGGAAATAGAGACCCAGATCTACCACACCAGACAAGACCCAAGGTGTAGGCTGTGCAAAGAGGCTCCTGAGAGCAGTCCAGCACATAACTGCAGGGTGTAAGATGCTGGTAGGGAAAGCATACATGGAGTGACACAACCAAGTGGCGGGCATAGTGTACAGAAACATCTGTGCAGAGTACGGGCTGGAGACCCCAAGGTCAAGGTGGGAAACACCTCCGAAGGTTGCGGAGAATGACTGAACCAAGATCCTGTGGGACTTCCAAATACAGACAGACAGAATGGTGATGGCGAACCAACCAGACATAGTGGTGTTGAATAAGCAACAGAACAAAGCTGTGGTGGTGGACATTGCAATACCAAGCGATGGTAACATCAGGAAAAAGGAACACGAGAAACTAGAGAAATACCAGGGGCTGAAGGAAGAGCTGGAGAAGGCCTGGAAGGTGAAGGCATCAGTGGTGCCCGTGGTGATCGGAGCACTCGGGGATGTAACCCCCAAACTGGAAGAATGGTTACAGGTTAGATCCCAGGAAAAACATCAGACATCTCAGTCCAGAAAAGTGCAGTACTAGGAACAGCAAAGATACTGTGCAGAACTCTCAAGCTCCCAGGCCTCTGGTAGAGGACCCCAGCTGGATGAGGGTGAGAGAGACCAACCACGGTGGAAGTGGTTGGTTATATATATATTACATTACATTACAATATTTGACACATTTGTGTATGCAGCTTTAGTGTACGCTGGAAGAATTGCATGCTTAGCAGTGCTGTAATGATACTAAAATTTCAATGTGAATTTTGATTCCTTGTTACCAAAATAGACTTTTTTAATATGGTCCAATGTAATGCTGCTTTAAATTGTTTTGGTCCTTAATTTTAAACATTTCAGTACTTTTCAAATGTGTATCATTTTAGTATTACTTTGTATTTGAGTATCATTATTTGACAGCTTAGATCAGGGGTCACCAACCTTTTCAAAGCCGAGGGCTACCATAAGGTCATCAAATAATACGAGGGCTACCAGCTCAATTAAGATAATTCAAAAGTCTAAATAATCCACTTTTACGCTGTATTATTATTTATTTGATCACAATGTATGCATACATGCATTAGTTATGTGTAAATGACCACATTTGTGTTTCATTGTCAAAGTGACATTTATTTTGTGCAAATGAACATGTCACAATTAGATTACTCAGTAGCAAAAATATACTAGTAATGTGGTAATGTAGTTATAAATTTAACATTATTTCAACTCCCTTTTTTGTTTTAAATAAATCAAACTCTTATCATTTCAACATTGAAGCAGGCTGAATGATTTCAAATAATAATAATAATAATAATAAACACCATTAGCTGAGCCGTACTGCTGTTGTCCACGGACTCGTCGCTCTGGATGCTGAACCACCTGTATTCACGTCCTTGTCCAGCTGCTCATTCAAGTTTTCGGAAATAGCAGACACCCGTCTTGTCACTGTACTCACACCAAGTTGTACATCGGCCAGAGTTGAGATGACATCTGATCCATTTTTCCTCGTCTTTAAATTTGACTTTCCACATTGTGCCGTTTCGAAATCGCCACTGTAGCTCCACAAATGAGACATACACACTTCTCTCTTGTCCATGTAACAAAGAACTCTTCGTCCCAGTCGGTGTTAAAAACATACGATTTCTTTCTCTTCTCCGCCATGCTGTCTCGTCTTTTTTTTTTGATGAGCCCAGCTGCATCAAACAGGTCATGCGCAGTGTTGCCAACTCCCCAGCATTGGAAGTAGCTATTGGCCCGCCCAGAAGTAGCTAAAAGTAGCTAGACGAGCTGTTTTTTATTTTTTTTATTTGTTTTTTATTTTTTAGATATTTTTTTGGAGCTGTAGTCCAAGATCTATAGCTTGCTTTTTTATTTTGTGTTTTTTTTTTGTGCTGTAGTTTAACTAAAGCTTTTTATTTATTTTTTGTTTTTTTGTGCTCTAGTGGGCAAACTATAGCTTTTTATTTACTTATTTATTTATTTGGTGCTAAAGAACTAGCTTTTTAAAACTTTTCTGTGCTGTAGCTTTTTAAGCAGTGCTACTTGTGACTTTGTGTCGCCAAAAAGAAAACAAATCAGAGCGCATAGGCATACACTTATTGAGAATCAGAGCCTATGGCTTCGGAGTCTGGGAGGGAGCAGAGGAGAGGCGTGCGTGCGTGCGTGCGTGCGTATGTGTGTGTGTATGTGTGTCCGCGCGGACGCCGCGCGCGTGTCCGCGCTGCACGGCCTCTCATAACGCTGTTCTCAACTCCGCCCCCGCCCCTCTCTTTCTCTGAACGGGGAAAGAGGGAAAACGGCGCAATTATTTTTCCCCCTCCCGCGATCTTGGAGCCTCTGATCACCAAAAAAAGTCGCTAGATTTGTCGCTAGTCGCTTTTGTCTAATTTTCTCGCTAGGGGGGTCCAGAAAGTAGCTAAAAATAGCGACAAAGTCGCTAAGTTGGCAACACTGGTCATGCGCAGATAAGTGAACTCGAACAATATATTTTAAAATTTAAAATCTGTAAGTGTTTTTTTATTATTAGCCTACTTTAAAATATGTGCATATAAAGGCGCAGCATTTTTGTAAAACATTATTATTTATATAAGTACGAGGGCGACCTGTTCTATTTTTAGAACCTGCTCTGCGGGCGACTGAAATGGGGCTCACGGGCGACCGGGTGCCCGCGGGCATAGGGTTGGTGACCCCTGGCTTAGATGATTGCTATAAGTCAAACTAAAGATGTCGACCTCTTACAGTATTATAATAGACTTGCCTATATCGCCTGGAAGCTGGAGCTATAGTGATTTCATTGAATTTTCTCTGTACATTCCTCTTTGGGTTAGGGTTTTTGGCTGTGCATTTTGGCAGAGGTCAGATTTGGTTCCAATAACTTGTGCGCTGGCAGTTGATGTTCAGGGAGTTTGTTAAAAGTTCTGCCCTTTCAGAGCTCCTGCAACCTCCTAGTCCCTGCAGTGTAATAGGCCAACTTTGGGGAGACTTGGTTTTGTGTGCTAGCCAGTTTGTTGAAAAGAAACAGCATAATACTTTATATCAGGAAATCTGTGCCCAACTCAGTAAACAATGAAATCTGAGAAGTACAGGTACTACAAGCAGAAAGATTGTATTTTTTTTTTTCTACAGATCCAATTATAATATTTAAAGGTATGCCAAAATATCCATATATCATGGTACTTAATTTGTTCATGTATTGACACTGTGTTCTGTTGTATTAATCATCACGAATATTTTTAGTACATTTTACAAACTAAGTTGTGGCAGCATTACAGTTTAGTTGCTTATTTCGAGAAACTGAACATATTTATGTAATACAGTCTGCCTGTCTGTTTTGAAAACTAACATACCTATTTTCGTAGAAACAGATTGTGAAAGTATGTTTCACTGTCTGCAGCTTTATCTCCTGTTCTCTGCCTACTTCAATAAAAGCACTTTGTAATCTTAACTACTGACTGTTTTTGGGTCCAAATTAAACATTATAACAGTATGGGCTTAAAAAGGACATAGTGTAAATATGTATTAGTTTCTGGGAGTCTGTAGAGTATCATGTGGTATACGTATATGGATTAGTGCATGTATCACCATATCAAGATACTATTGTATTGTGAGCCATGTTTCTTGTATTGCATTAAAACAAGCTGTGAGGGACCTGGTGATTCCCAGTCCTAAAAATATTAACATTACTAATACATGTTGGCCTGTACAACACATGGCACAACGTTCCGGCACACATGTACTGTACTTGAAAAAGAATTATTCAGTGACATTTTCTGAGTGGACATTTGCATGATAAGGCTGAGCTTTGTCTTTCTTCTTTCATTTGAACAGTTCCTTGCTCTTTTGAATCATCAAATAAGGACCATCCACTTATGTGAATTATTGTGTTCTGCAAGAGTCTGGTTATTTATGCATGTCTTTTGATGGCCATGAATTTATTCGTCAACATTTGTCTATTTTTTTTTTTTTTTTTTTAATTAAAAAGCCTTGGGCCACTTGTAAACTCAAAGCTACATGTTGTGTATATATACATATACAGCGGTATATATATATATATATATATATATATATATATATATATATATATACTGTATATATATACTGTATATATACTGTATATATATTTATAGGGCTGGGTGGTATACCGGTTCATACCGAATACCGGTGTTTTTTTTTTTTTTATGATATGAATTTTTCATTTACCGCAATACCGGTGAGTTTGTGCGTACAAAACGTCGGGAACACAGAGTGGCGGAACGTTGTGCCGGAACGTTGTGCCAGTGAACTGTTTTGCAGTTGCATGAGAGCGGTGGAAGCATAAGCTGTGTCCCAATTGGAGGGCTGCCACCACTGCTTTTTCGGCCGCTCCGAAGGCTGCAAAAGCTGCAGCCCTCGAACTAGCCTCCGCGGACCGCAAGGGCATTGTCAAAATGGGACATGTCCAGTCCACGGAGCCGAGACATGTGGCTAAGGCTAATGCTAACAACATGCACCACACAAATTATGCACACAGATCAATAACCCTCGAATTGGGACACTGCTACAGTGTGTGTTGAGCGGTGAACAACATGGACGTTGTTGTTAGAAACAGAGGAACTTATACTGAAAAGAGGAACTATGTCAGGTGTGTGGAAGTACTTCGGCTTTAAAAAATCTGGCGCTGATCAAACAAACATATTCTGTAATCAGGCCTCAATGAAACCAGGGGGGATGTTGGAAGGGCAGGGCAGAATTAGAAGGTACTTTGTTAATATGGAAATGCTTTTATAACTAAAAGTCCATATTATCATTCAATAATGCACAGGATAATATGTTATCACACACAGTCTTGGTTTAGTCTTGGTTTAGTCCTGGTTTAGTCCCGGTTTAGTCCTGGTTTAGACCCGGTTTAGATCTGGTTTAGTCTTGGCTTAGTCCTGGTTTAGACCTGGTTTAGTCCTAGTTTAGACCTGGTTTAGTCCTGGTTTAGTGCTTGTTTAGACCCGGTTTAGATCTGGTTTAGTCTTGGTTTAGTCTTGGCTTAGTCCTGGTTTAGACCTGGTTTAGTCCTGGCTTAGTCTTGGTTTAGACCTGGTTTAGTTTTGGTTAAGTCCTGGTTTAATCCTGGTTTAGTCCCGGTTTAGTCCTGGTTTAGACCCGGTTTAGATCTGGTTTAGTGCCGGGTTAGTCCCGGTTTAGTCCTGGTTTAGACCTGGTTTAGTCTTGGTTTAATCCTGGTTTAGTCCCAGTTGAATCCTGGTTTAGACCCGGTTTAGACCTGGTTTAGTCTTGGTTTAGACCTGGTTTAGTCTTGGTTTAGTCCTGGTTTAGTTCTGGTTTAGTCCTAGTTTAGTCCTGGTTTAGACCTGGTTTAGTGTCGGGTTAGTCCCGGTTTAGTCCTGGTTTAGTCTTGGTTTAATCCTGGTTTAGTCCCAGTTGAATCCTGGTTTAGACCCGGTTTAGACCTGGTTTAGTCTTGGTTTAGTCCTGGTTTAATCCTGGTTTAGTCCCAGTTGAATCCTGGTTTAGACCCGGTTTAGACCTGGTTTAGTCTTGGTTTAGTCCTGGTTTAGTTCTGGTTTAGTCCTGGTTTAGTTCTGGTTTAGTCCTGGCTAGGTCCTGGTTTAGTCCTGGTCTAGTCCTGGTTTAGTTCTGGTTTAGTCCTGGTTTAGACCTGGTTTAGTCTTGGTTTAGTCCTGGTTTAGTTCTGGTTTAGTCCTGGTTTAGTTCTGGTTTAGTCCTGGTTTAGTTCTGGTTTAGTGCCGAAATAGATGCAGAAATAATCTGATATGACTCACCCATAAAAACGCGGTCACTCGTATCCATGTATGCACGTGTCACGGTCTTTAATAATCCGGAGCTCCGGAAAAAAGGACATATCCCGAACTTATCCTGTGTCCCGAGACAAGAGTTTCTTCTTACGTAGCATTAACGTAGCAAGTTAAGGATTCTTCTTCTCTTGGAAATGCCGCGTAAACATTCACGTGGCCTCACAGCTGATCGCTCGAGTACTGGTGTGCGAGTGACTTTTTTTCGCTGAAATCGCGTGGTGCCTGCATTAACTTACCGATTTTCTGGGCACAGAAGCGCTGTGAACAGTGGCTACAGTTTTGAATTGCTTAAAAAAATTTCAGCGTGAGAAATACCATGTGTGGCGTGTGAGCGTGTGAACACGTCGAATTGCATGTGTCACACTCTCAAAGCGTGAGACTTGAGAGCCCTGTCTGTAATGTTGTCGGGCTAAAGTTGTAGCAACTCAGACGTCACTCAAAGATGCATTTGCTAAGGGGACCGCCCACGACAAGAAAAGCAAACGGTGGAACGATATTACTAACACTATTACTATCCATTTAAACATGGTACCACTTAGTCCTGTTGAGAAAGGTGCTTCAAGGATATGATTAAAGTGCTGGACCCAGATATGTTTTACCAAGTCAAATTTACTGCAGTAATTATTCAAGAATCTATACACTTCTAATGTTTTTCTGAATGATGGAAATATTTTCTCAAATTTTTGCATGGACATTAATATGTCATTGGTCTCTTCGGCCATCAATACAAGTGTCATGTTCACTCAAGTGTGACATGGACTGGTCAGTGAAATCAGCTGTGCAGTAATTGCACGTGCACGCTCTAATGGTGGCATCATGTTGTTATTCACTACAGGGGGTCCTCGGGTTACGACGGTCTCGGGTTACGACGTTTCGTGGTTACGAACGCGCCCCCATTAAAAAAAATATGTATATATTACGCGTCATTCCGTCTTACGCGGTTTAGCGTGGTAAGAGATGTAAACAAACGCGAACGGCGCGCGGCGCACGGCGGAAGAATACGCTCTGTTGTGGTTGTAGGGAGAAGAAGACAGCCTCGTGTGCGTGTCCAATGTGGGCGGAAGTACCTGATGAGGGCTCTGATCTGCTCCTATGAAAGCGGCAGTGATAACCAAGCAGCGTAGTGGTCTAATTATTGAGATGGAAAGGTTATTGGTGCTTTGGTTGGAAGATCAAAGGCAAAATCCGGTTTACGACGAAATTCGGGTTACGACGCGTCTTAAGAACGGATCTACGTCGTAACCCGAGGACTCCCTGTATTGCGTTGTGCTGTCCGACTCCAGACATCAGGTAAAAATTGAAAAAGATTAGATTTTCAGAGTGTAAAGCCATGCCGAGACTCAGTCAAGTTGAGCGCGAATGTGTAATTGGCCTGCTGCAGGTTGGGGAACGGGTTAGTGTTGTTGTGTGAAGGTTTGGGTGTACCAGAGCAACAGTTTCAGCCTTACAGAGACGATACCAGCAAACGGGTTCGACTCTTGACCGCATGCGTTCTGGTCGTCCGGGGGTCACCACAGCTGTTGTGTTTTTTGTTTTCGACCCCCATGTTGTTCCGAAGACTATGAAATGGAAATGGTAAATCCGATAACAATGAATTTTTGGGTGGTGAAGCAGCACTGAATAATTCAAACAATGGCTGTGAACTTTGTTCTGATATTTTGGATCATACAATAAAACTCATTCTCATGGAGTGTATAGTTCCTTTTGTTACCTAGTGTGTGTGTGTGTGTGTGTGTGTGTGTATATATATATATATATATATATATATATATATATATATTAGGGATGTCAACAATTAATCGTAAGTCGATTAATTGATCAAGACGTTGGTCGATTAAAATACAATAATTGTAACTAATCGCTAGAGGAGAGGGCGCTACTCTGGAATGTGAACACGAGATGTGAGCCCACTCGCAAGAAGGACCATAGCGTTACATCCGCGGCCGATCTAGAAGCAGTGCAAAATGTTCTCCTGCGAACCCAATTTTTGCGGCTTGGTTCGCTCTGTGTCTCGCTGTCTGCGTGAACAAGTGCGCGGCGCGCTGCACGTGCTCCTCCGCTCCGGGCCGTAGCAGGCTCCACGTGAAAGCGCAGTGGAAGCAGCCCGCTGTCCGGCCCGTGTGCCGGTGTGCGCGACTGTGCTTGTGTGTGAGTGAAATGTTTTCCCCGATCAATTCATTTTTTTATCATTTCATATCACGGAGCTCTGCGTTAAGCCGCATGTACAATAGCCGCAATAAAAGCGCGAGTTTCGTTTTTACAGAAAACGTCCTCAATTTATTTTCAATAAAGAATGTATTCTGGTATTCAGCATCAATACATTTGTCTGCTTTTTACTAAGGAATAATTAATTGAGGAATATACAATATAATAATACTATGATATATTTTTGACTCAGTGTTATGTATACTACAGCTTCTATTCTTAAAGACCCTATTGAAACACTAAAATTCAGGTGAAAAACAGCACTTATCAATTAATCGTAAGTCGATCGATAAGGTCAATCAACTATAGATTAATGAATTAATCGATAATTTGCATCCCTAATATATATATATATATATATGAATGCTTGAATTGCGTGCGGAAACCAAACTGTCTGCAATGAATATGGGGAAACGTGGCGGTGACCATTGCACGTGTCGGGCTAACTCTACATATTAATCTTACTTTTCGGGCTCAGTGGGTGAGGAGGGGAGCTGGCGCTGTCTCACATCCCTGAATCTGAACTGTGGCGTAGCGGGAGGCAGGGCGGGGGAGTGGGGAGGAAGTGAAGCGCTCTGATTGGCTGAAAGTTCTCTGTTTACATGCAGATCTGTGGATCTGTGTCTCAGCCGCAGAGTCAGTGAAAGTCAATGAAAACTTGAGTGAAACGGACGAAACGTGAGATCCATATGCGTAATTTAGAACAACAAAGCATACAAGCGAACAAGGAGGTCAAAATTGCGTGCCCGCTACGCAAAATGCGTACATGTTGGCAGGTCTGACTGCATCGGCAACATCTCTTTGGCTATGAATCTGGTGATGGCATTGGTTATGTTTTGCCATCGTTGACTTTTTCTGTCATACGGAAAATTCTTTTTGACAAAAGCAAAAGGGGGGGGGCGCTTGAATTGCGTGCGGGAGTTTTTTTCGCTGAAAACGCGCGGTGCCTGCATAAACTGAGCCACACAGACCGATTTTCTGGGAAAAAAAAAAACAAAAAATTCAGCGTGAGAAATGCCATGTGTGGCGTGTGAACACGTCGAATTGCGTGTGTCACACTCTCAATGCGTGAGACTTGAGAGCCCTGGACATTGAACTGTTCGCTGTCGGCATGAGGCCCGTTTACCTGCCCCGGGAGTTTTCACATGTCATCACTCTGGCTGTGTATATTCCTCCCAGTGCTAACGTGGAGAATGCTTGTGACACTCCCTTCAGACTCAGCATCCACAGGCCCTCTTCATCATCACAGGGGACTTCAACCATGCATCTCCCTCATCTGTCCTGCCAACATACACCCAGTATGTGACCTGCCCCACAAGAGACAATAAAACTTTGGACTTATTCTTTGCCAATGTCAAGGAGGCCTATATCTCATCACCCCTCCCCCCCATAGGAAGAGCAGACCGCAACATCATCTACATGAGGCCTGTGTACGAACCCCTCGTACGCAGGCAGCCTGTAGAGCCCCGAGTGGTGGACAGCAGAGAGTGAGGAGGCTCTGAGGGACTGCTTTAGCACCACTGTGTGGACAGAGCTCTGCCAGCCTCATGGGGAGGACATCAACGCAATCACGGACTGTATTACAGACTATATCAACTTCTGTTTTGAAAACACCGTACCCTCTCGGACAGTGCGGTGTTTTCCGAACAATAAGCCGTGGATTAACTCAGACATTAAAGCTCTGCTGAAGGAGAAGAAGAGAGCTTTCAGGTCCGGGAACAAAGAGGAGCTGAAGACTGTACAGAAGAAGCTGAGGAGGAAAATCAGACAGGCTAGGGCCAACTTCAGGAGGAAGATGGAACAGCAGCGGAATGTCAGGGAGGTGTGGAGGAGTCTGAAGAATGTCTCTGGCTTCAATCCTCCGCCCGTCCAGACAGAGGGAGATCAACAGTGGGTGAATGATCTGAATTCACACTTCCTGAGGTTTGATCTCACCCCTCCCCCCGCACCGCCGCATGGGCTCACCTTGTCTCCTGCACAATGGCCCAGTCTGTCACCTCTTCACACCTCTGCCTCAGCCCCCCAGCCCCCGAATCCACATCAAGTACTCAGCAAGACCCCCAGCACATGCCTTCGCTCTTTGTCCTTCACAACAGCTCAGGTTAGGAGAGAACTCAGCCGGATAAGGAGTAGAAAAGCTGCTGGACCAGACGGGATCAGCCCCAGGCTCCTTAAGTCCTGTGCAGATGAGTTGTGTGGAGTTATGGAGCATGTCTTCAACCTGAGCCTGAAGCTGAAGGTGGGGCCACAGCTCTGGAAGACCTCCTGTGTGGTACCTGTGCCCAAGACACCGCACGCCAAAGACCTCAACAGCTTCAGGCCAGTGGCTCTCACGTCTCATCTGATGAAGACTCTGGAGAGGCTTGTCCTGGGTCACCTCTGCTCCACGGTGAGCTCGGCGATGGACCCGCTGCAGTTCGCGTGTTGGCCCGGCATCGGAGTAGAGGACGCCATCATCTCTCTGATGCATCACTCGCTGTCCCACTTGGAGAGGCCCGGCAGCACTGTGAGAATCTTGTTCTTCGACTTCTCCAGTGCTTTCAACACCATCCAGTCGCTGCTCCTGATGGACAAGCTGTAGTGGGCAGGAGTGGACTGTGACCTGGCTGAGTGGATCCTGGACTACCTCACAAACCGGCCCCAGTTTGTGAGAGCCTGGGACTGTGTGTCTGACCTCATGACCTGCAGTGTTGGCGCCCCAGGGCACGGTCCTCGCGCCCTTCCTCTTCACCCTCTACACTGCAGACTTCAGACACAACACGGACAGCTGTGTCCTGCAGAAGTTCTCAGATGACTCGGCCATCATTTGTCTCATCACAGACGATGATGACACTGAGTACAGAGGACTAACGCAGGACTTTGTGGACTGGTGTCAGCGGAACCACCTTCTCATCAACGCGGGTAAGACCAAGGAGATGGTGGTGGACTTCCGCAGACGCCATTCTACTGCCCCCCCCACCAGTGAACATCCAGGGAAGGGACATTGAGAGAGTGAACTCTTACAAGTACCTGGGTGTTCATCTGAACAATAAACTGGACTGGACTCATAACACAGATGCACTGTACAGGAAGGGCCAGAGTCGGCTCTATCTCCTGAGGAGACTGCGGTCCTTTGGAGTGAGAGGGCCACTCCTGAGGACCTTCTATGACCCTGTGGTGGCATCAGCCATCCTGTACGGTGTGGTCTGCTGGAGCAGCAGCATCACAGAGAGGGAGAAGAAGAAACTGGACAAGGTCATCAGGAAGTCCAGCTCAGTCCTGGGCTGTCCTCTAGACTCAGTGCAGCAGGTGGGGGACAAGAGGCTCCTGGCTAAACTCATGTCTATGCTGGACCATGAGTGTCACCCCCTGCAGGACGCTCTGTCAGCTCTAGAGAGCAGCATCAGTGACAGACTGATTCACCCTCGCTGTGTTAAAGAGAGATTTCGCAGGTCTTTCCTTCCTGCTGCTGTCAGACTGTACAATGATCACTGCTAGTCATGTTCATCTCCATAGCAACCATGTGTCATCTCCATAGTAATAATTACATGTGCAATATTATTTAAAGTCACTTTACCTGCTACTTATTTATTTAACAACCACTGTCCATCACTGCACTGTACACAATCATCTGAGTCACTTTATTGTAGTGATATTATATCAGGGCTCTCAAGTTTTGAGCGGGGTCCTGTGTGAGACTGTAATTTCCGAGGACCGGGGGGGGGGTGCGAGTGAACAATTTTTCCAGAGGAGCGGGGGGTGGGGGGTGGTGGGGCGCTTGAATTGCGTGAGAAATGCCGTGTGAGCGTCGAATTGCGTGTTGAGAGCCCTGTTTGTCTAAAGAGCAAACTTAAACTACAAAGAAACTAATGACAGTTATATAAATGAAGTTATTACCTGATGGTTCTCAGTTTGTTTTATCATCACCGTTTTGTCTTTCCTCGTATTCAGTCGCTGTCCTTATCACTGACAGAGTGCACTGCGCGCTTAGACACCCGCTGAGAGGGGCGGGGAGGAGGGAGCGGGGCGGGGGGGAGCGGGACATTTTTAACGGATTCATGTAAGAGTCTGGTTAATGCACCAGGCCCGCGGCGAACCGCGGCGAACCGCGGCGAACCATGGGCAGTTCGGCTCGGCACGCGCATATTCCGCGCGTAAGCCATCGGGGGGGACACGTTACCCACAGACGGAGACACCGGGACCGGAGTCGGTGCGTCTCAGAGGAGACGTGGCACCGGGACTGAGGCTCAGGACGTGCCCGGGGACGGCGCGTCTGCTCCGGCAACAGTTTCAAACTCCCCCTGCTCGCTCGGACCGGGCGCACGGTCCGAGCGAGCAGGGGGAGTTTTTTTCGCTGAAAACGCACGGTGCCAGACCGATTTTCTGGGCACAAAAAAAAAATAAAAAATCAGCGTGTGCGTGTGAACACGTCGAATTGCGTGTGTCACACTCTCAATGCGTGAGACTTGAGAGCCCTGATTATATATTACTATACTGGAGTCACTTTAACAGACCCTCCAGGAATTCACGATGTTGCGATTTGCAACTTCAATGCAAATTCAGGGCGGTGTTGCAATTTTGACCAATCACCGCAACTTTTCCGCAATTTTTACTACTTTTGACCAATCATCGGCGACGTATTGAATGCCGAACAACTTCCTTCTGTGTAGGAGACATAACTGAGATGAGGTGCACGGTGCGTTTGTGTGTGTGTGTGTATGCGACAGAGGCTGGGGGTCACGTGAGTGTGGGTGTGTGCACGTACGGAAGGGTGTGCGTGTAAAAGCGCATGCTCACCTGTCACACAGAGGAGAGTCAGGGTTGGGGTGTAGCCGTATTTTTTGTTGACCGCAAACCATTCATTCATCTGTCACGTTAATCTGTTCATCCTGCTGGTTTTCATGAGTTCCATTTCATCCTGCTGCGCTGTCATAGCTGTGTGCGCTCTTTTTGTAATAAATGCACAAAACGCATATCTGGATCTCAGCATATCTGTCACCATAGCCTCCTCTTTGCGTGTCACAAATCTGCGAGCCATAGGACCCAACCTCATATTCTCGGCGGCTAAAAGGTTTGAGTTTGAAAGCCGCAACATTCTGCTTTACTTCCGTCTGACAAAACGAAACTGCGGCCGTGTCCCCAGTTCCCAGAGCGCACAGCTCGGAGCGCGGCCCGAAGGGGGCTCAGACTGCAGTCAAGTCGGTGCACACTTACTCAGCCCCGACTGCAGTCCGCGGACCGCTTAACGACTGCGGTGTTCGGACCGCGTGTTAACTGCGCATGGGACAAAAAAGAAGTGGGACAGCAGTCGTCGCGCTGGTGTTCTGGCGAAATGTGTGACGCACATGCCCTTCGGGCCACGCTCCGAGCCGCGCGCTTTGGGAATTGAGACACGGCTTCTAATGGCAAAGAAACATGTCTGCGGCCAGCCACCTGCCCACAAAAATAACAGCAAAAGACCGCGCGAAACAGTTCCCCTCCTAGTAGTAATTTATTTTCGATATTGGTAAGGTTGTTTTAGGACCATATCTGTGATCTCTGTGTCTTTGTATCTTTGTCAGTAATAACTCAGTATTCAAAATATTACTCAATTTTAATCACAAAAAGCGAAAATCGCAACTATTTATCACAGCTTTCACTTCCTCCCACAACAAAATCGCAATAAAAACCTTAAAAGCACCGCAACTTTCATCGCAAGTTTTTGGAAAAGCTCCCGCAAATTCAGGCATTTTAGCCCGCAACAATCAGTGAACAAACTGCTGTTTGTTCACTGCTCAGAATCTAAGACATTTATTGTGCAGCGTTCCTGTGCCTTTTAACCTTACAGTGTTGTGTTTTTTAGTTGATTGTACATACTTATTATTATTTATCTTAATTTTTGATGCATGCTCTTTTTCCAACTGTTTCTGAAACTTGCGTTGTGACACTGCAATTTATTTGGGACAAATAAAGGATTATCTTATCTTATCTTGCATGCAGGCAGGAATGGGATAAAGTAAGTAATAATTAAAAAAATAGTAATAATAATAAGTAGTAATAATAGTAATAATGGAAATAGTAATAATAATAATAATAACAATACAAGCATCAACATGGAAAAGAGGATATTGCACGTCTGGCCTATATATTAGAGTTGTACAGTCTGATGGCGGTGGGGATGAAGGATCTGCGGTAGCGCTCCTTCTTGCACTGGGGGTGCCTTAGTCGGTTACTGAAGGAGCTACTCAGCTCCTCTATAGTCCGGTGCAGAGGGTGAGAGGTGTCGTCCATGATGGACATGAATTTGGCCAGCACCCTCCTCTCAGCCACCTCCTCTACAGAGGACAGCCCAGGACAGAGCTGGCCCTCCTGACCAGCTTATTAAGTCTCTTCCTGTCCCGCTCTGTGCTGCTCAGGGCCCAGCAGACGACAGCGTAGAGGAGAGCAGAGCCCACCACAGAGTCATAAAAAGTCTTGAGCAGAGGCCTGCACACTCCAAAGGACCTCAGTCTCCTCAGGAGGTGGAGGCGACTCTGGCCCTTCTTGTACAGGGCGTCGGTGTTGTGGGACCAGTCCAGTTTATTGTTGAGGTGAACACCCAGGTACTTGAAACTGTCCACAGTTTCTATGTCCTGCCCCTGGATGTTCACCGGTGAGTGAGGTAGTGGTCTCCTCCTGAAGTCGATCACCAGCTCCTTTGTCTTACTGGTGTTAAGGCACAGGTGGTTTTGCCCACACCAGTCCACAAAGTCACTGATGACCGAGCGGTACTCCAGCTCGTTCCCCTCCGACACACAGCCCACAATGGCCAAGTCGTCAGAGAACTTCTGGAGATGGCAGCTGTCTGTGTTGTAGGTGAAGTCTGAGGTGTAGATGGTGAAAAGGAAGGGTGAAAGGACAGTTCCCTGGGGGGCCCCAGTGCTGCAGACTACCACCTCTGACTCACAGCCGCGCAGCCGCGCAGCCGCACGTACTGTGGACGGTCAGTGAGGTAGTCGATGGTCCAGGCAGCGAGACGTCCATCTACTCCCACGTCCTCCAGCTTCCCCCGCAGCAGCGCCGGCCTGATGGTGTTGAAGGCGCTGGAGAAGTCAAAGAACATGACTCTCACAGCACTCCCGGCGGTCTCTAGGTGGGTGAGCGCCCGCTGCAGCAAGTAGATGACGGCATCCTCTACTCCTAGGTTTGGCTTGTAGGCAAACTGCAGCGGGTCCAGGGTGGAGCTCACCACAGAGCGGAGGTGGCTGAGGATCACCCTCTCCATGGTCTTCATGAGGTGGGAGGTCAAGGTGACTGGTCTGTAGTGGGCCGGTTCCCTGGCGTTTGTTGTTTTGGGAACCGGGACCACACAGGAGGTCTTCCACAGGACGGGGACCTTCTCCAGGCTGAGGCTCAGATTGAACATGTAGCAGAGAACCTCACAGAGTTGGTCTGCACAGGTTCTCAGCAGCCTGGGGCAGATACCGTCAGGTCCTGCGGATTTCCCCTGTCTGAGTCGCCTTAACTCCCTCCTCACCTCGTCCGGTATGATGGAGAGGGTGGAGTGGGGGGGGGACTGGGGTGGACTGCAGGGGGTGGTGGTGGGGGGTGGAGGAGGGCTGGTGCTGGGTTGGGTCCGTGTGAAGGGGGAGGTGCTGGATTGGGTCCGTGTGAAGGGGGAAGGGGATGGGGATGTGGCCACTTGCCCGGGGAGGTGTGAAGAGGAGGAGGGAGTCAGCAGAGGGGCAGAGGGGGTGGGGGGCGCATCAAACCTGTTGAAATAACAGTTTAATTTGTCCGCCCAGCGCTGATCACTGTCAGCTGTTCCTCTGCCACTCTGTCCAAAACCAGACATGCTCCTCAGTCCTCTCCACACGCCCCGTGCATTGTTTTGGGCCAGCTGCTCCTCCATCCTCCTCCCATAGTCCTTTTTGGCCCGTCTGATCCTCCATTGGAGCTCCCTCTGGACCCGTTTCTGCTCCTCTCTGTCCCCTGAGTTGAAAGCCCTTTTCTTCTGGTTCAGGAGGGCTTTAAGCTTAGGGATGACCCAGGGGTGGGTCACCCCTGAGCTTAAAGCTCAGGAGAAGCACCGTACCCTCCTGGTTGGCACAGTGTTCTCCACGCAGAAGTTGATGTAGTCTGTGATGCAATGGGTCAGGCCGTTGATGTCGTTTCCATAAGAGCCAGTGAAAATGTCCCAGTCAGTGTTCTGGAAACAGTCCCTAAGACTCTCACAGGCCTCCTGAGTCCAAAGCTTCACAGACCGCTTCTGTGCAGGTTCTCTTCGCACCCTGGGTGTGTATTGCGGGAGCAGGTAAACCAGACAGTGATCTGAGCGTCCGAGCGGGGAAAGGGGGGCGGAGGTGTAAGCTTCTTTGATGTTGGCGTAAAACAAGTCCAGAGTCTTATTGTCTCTCGTGGGGAATGTGACGTATTGAGTGAATGTGGGGAGAGTAGTGGAGAGTGATGTATGATTAAAGTCCCCAGTGATCAGAAATAAGGCGCACGGATGACGTATCATCATGTCATTAACGCTGCTGTGGAGCTGTTCGCATGCTGCCGCACCATCCGCCGATGGAGGAATATACACACAGAACACAATAATGTGTGTAATTTCTCTGGGCAGATAGTACGGCCGCATACCCACAGCGAGTAGTTCAATGTCCCGGGAGCACAGCTGATGTTTTACGTGTACATTCCCGGGATGGCACCAGCGTTCGTTAATGAAAAAGATAAGTCCGCCTCCTCGTGTTTTCCTGCTCCCCGTTACGGTCCGGTCCGCGCGCCTCATAGTAAATCCGTCCAGTGAAATTTCATTGTCTGGTATATTCCCATTCAGCCACGTCTCAGAGAAGCACATCAGGCTGCAGTTCCGGAATTGTCTCTGATGTCGGGTCAGCGCAACAAGGTCCTCCGCCTTGTTGTTTAGAGAACGCAGATTCCCCGTTATCACCGTGGGTAGTCCGTTCGGTGAATACAGTCTCCGGTTCTTCTTGCGTCCGCCCCTGCAGCCTTTTCTCTTTCTCCGTATCTCCGCTGGGACCTCCGGTTTCCCCGTGCGGAGTAGAGACGGACCCCATAGCTCGGGGAGCTGGCCGCGCGCGTATGTAATCCTGAGATGCGTGGCTGAAGTTTACCGGCGTAACTCCTGGCGCAGATTCATTAAATGTCCAAAAAGACTACAGCTAACAATACAGCTGTAGTGAGAGTAGGCTTCCCATGTGCGTGGCTGTGCCCTGTTTCACCTACTCTAAAGAAAAAGCAAGAAAAACGAATATTTACACGTAAAAAGAGGAAAAAAGGAAAAGTAGGGATGGAGCTACTACCGCAGGCAGCTGGCCTCGCCAGCGCCATCTTGGTATGTATATATATATATATATATTCCCCCACCAACCCAAAACATGCACCATAGGTACCTCCAGCTTAGGTCCTGACCAAACCGAAGCAAGAAGATCATGGAGATGGTCCCCGGGCGCCCTAATGTGTGCTGCCCACTGCTCCTAACATATATGTATATATATATATAGGATGGGTTAAAATGCAGAGAAGAATTTCTCCAGTGTGAGATCAATAAAGTTCACTTCTTCTTCTTCTTCTTCATATATATATATATATATACACATATATACATACATGTATATATATACATATACATATATACATACATATATATATATATATATACCTGGGGCAGACTGATGAAAACATGGCTGCCAATCTGTGCCACAGATTGGCAGTGGTCTGAGTAGAGTAGCATGGGCTTAGAGCAAAGCTACGCTAAATTTTACAAAGCTAACTTTTAGGCACTTAAAGGGTTTAAAAACTGTATAAAGTTCATGTTTTGAATAATCCTGTCAAAATCTGACCTTTGTGAAATCTGTCAATGTGCTTTCAGCCGCAGTTTGATTTACTCAAAAAATCATTGGCTTCTATAGGAGTTTCATTTAGATACACCATTCACACAGACAAGATGGGTATAGAATACAAACCAATCTGGCTGGATATAAAATAAAATAAAAAATAAAAAATTGCAGTGATAACAATTACTATAGGAGACTGTAAAGGAGAAGCTAAAGCTCGAGTATGTAATTTATTCTAGTGGATGGTCCACCACCTGTGTGTCTCAGTGCAAAAAACATCTTGAAAAACATACACTGTTATTGTGAGCAAGGTTTCATCTGCAGGGATCTGATCCATTTGTCTCCAGAGAGACATACTGTGGATTATTCCAGGCAAAGCAATAACATTTCCATTGGTACAAGCAAGTGGCAGATTCTCCACCAGAAAAGTTACATAGTGCTCCTTTAAATACTATAAGGGGGATTGGTCGACAACAACTTTTAACCTGAATGCACTTTTTATTATATGTTTCTAGTAAAGTGGCCACTGTACAAAGTCATGTCGTGTTGCCAGCTGCAAAATGAGTTGACATTTTTCTTTTGTAATTGCATGTGCTGACAACATAAACGTCATTACTCTTCATTTGGATGGACAAATATTTAGGCTAGTGTGTGCGCTGAGACCCTGGGACCAATGAGGCAATCCAAATTAAATATAGTTTCCACAAATGGAGCCAGGGACAATAGAAATCGGATTAGCAACCCGCGCAAAATGAGCAGCTCCGAAATCCATTGCTGCATGTACTAGAAGCCAAAATATTTTTATTATTTGCCATATTTCTTTATTAGGACTGAAGAACTGCTGGGGAATGCTCATTTTTGTCATCATAAGGGCAAATGAAACACAAGTAACATCAAAATTCTTAAAGCTAGTCAAAAAGTGAGAGTCGTTTTGTAGTAATTTTCACCCACTCATTGCAGAAATAACTCAATAAAAGCATGCTTGCATCATCTCACAAGGTACTCTGGAAAATAACAGGCACATTTTGGCTAATATTAAACTTGAATCACATTCATTTTTGCCTTTTATTGCCTGGGTAGACCGCAGATACTGCACATGGGTTAAAATAATTACCTTTTTTATGGGCCAAATTATCTGTCATTGGATAAATTAATGACACAAATCAGAATCAGTTTTTTTTTTTTTGAGCTTCCTGAAGATGAAAAATTGACAAATGCTGGGGTCTCAGAACTTGAACAAAACAACCAGGTTACAACAATAAATATTGCGCAAAAGACTATTATGCTAAAGCTAATGACCCAAATCACTTGAGATTATAATCTTGAGATTATAAATAAGAGTGGCTTTCGCCCAGGGAGTAAATCACTCTAGGAACGCCACTGCTATCAGGTTGAGGTCAGGACTCTGTGCAGGCCAGTCAAATTCATCCAAACTCTCTCATCCATGTCTTTATGGACCTTACCTTGTGCTCAGGTGCACAGTCATGTTGGAAGAGGCCATCTCCAAACTGTTCCCACAAAGTTGGAAGCATGGAATTGTCCAAAATCTCTTGGTATGCTGAAGCATTCAGAGTTCCTTTCACTGGAACTAAGGGGTCAAGCCCAGGTCCTGAAAAACAGCCCCACACCATAATCCCCCCTCCACCAAACTTTACGCAATGCAGTCAGCCAAGTACCGTTCTCCTGGAAACCACCAAACCCTCCTCCATCAGATTGCCAGATGGAGATGCACGATTTGTCACTCCAGAGAACGTGTCTCCAGAGTCCAGTGGTGGAGTGCTTTACACCACTGCATCTGATGCTTTGCATTGCACTTGGTGATGTATGGCTTGGATGCAGCTACTGGGCTATGGAAACTCATTCCATGAAGATCTCTATGCACTGTTCTTGACCTAATCTGAAGGCTACATGAAGTTTGGTGGTCTGTAGCGACTGACTCTGCATAAAGTTGGTGACCTCTGCGTACTATGCACCTCAGCATCCGCTGACTTCGCCCCGTCAGTTTACGTGGCCTACCACTTTGTGGTTGAGTTGTTGTCGTTCCCAGTCACTTCCACTTTGTTATAATACCACTGACAGTTGACTGTGGAATATTTAGGAGTGAGGAAATTTCATGACTGGACTTGTTGCACAGGTGGCATCCTATCACAGTACCACACTGGAATTCACTGAGCTCCTGAGAGCGACCCATTCTTTCACAAATGTTTGTAGAAACAGTCTGCTGGCCTAGGTGTTTGATTTTATTCACCTGTGGCCATGGAAGTGATTGGGACACCTGATTTCCATTATATCGATGGGTGAGTGAATACTTTTTGCAATATAGTGTATGTCATAATGATGTTTCCTTGTAAAAAAAACAAAAAAAAAAACAGAGTAGTGTTTTGTTTCATTCACACATTTTTAACACACAAACCCTGAATATTTAGGCTGAGTTCTTCTCTCAAACAGAAAGCACTTTGTCCCACCCTATGATATCACGTGGTAATACAGGAAGTGCTCCACTGTGTTTTAAAATTCTATACACTTTCACTAGAATCATTTTGATCATTTCAGACCTGGAATTGTCAATCTCTACTTAACTAAAGACAAAAATGTAGCTGTTAATTTGAAAACTACCGCTAGATGAAATCACAAGGTGGAACAGAGCAATTTGAGTTTTGGAGATGCAGACCAACAGAATAAGCATTATGTGTGAATGACAAAAGGAGAAATTCAATTTGCAGCTCATCCAAGCTACTTCTTCAAGACTGAAGAAGTAGCTTGGATGAGCTGCGAAACGTATTCGACCAAATAAATTTTGTCCAGTTGACAAATTGAATTTCTCCTTTTGCCATGGATTCTACCTGGACGGCTGAGGGATTCTACACACATTATGGGTGAATGTGCAAATGAAACAAAACACAACTCCGGGTATGTTTTTGATGAGGTAACAACATTCTAACATGGTTTAAAGCTCACGAGAGTCAATTTTGCATAATATAGAACCTTTAAATACAGTATAGGCCTACATACTAGACTATTAGTATATAGTAAGTGGTCATTTCTTAATTCATACAGTAAATCATTAATGGTCTTATGTACTTTTCATATAGTCTCTTGGCTTGTCCATTGTGTCATAAAAAGAGAGTTGTATCTATGATGTTGTCTTCAGGATCACAAAAAGATTGATTTTTGTGAATGTTTTATGGAACATAGTGTAAAAAGTGAACCAGGTTTTTTGAGGCACAGTGTTGCTAACCTAATTTTGAAAGCTTTAGGCGATGACATACAACATCCTGTAGTAGGAACAACCTTCCATAAATAGTCAATTGTGTTTTGTTTCATTCAGACATGCTTGAATAATCCCTTATTAATCTATCTACATCTCCAAAGCTCAAAATGCTCTGTTCCACCAATAGACTGTACAGTGGTACCTCCCCTTACGAAAGACCAAACAAACGAAAATTCCAAGTTACGAAACGCCTTCACGTTAAATTTTGGTCTCTAGACACGAAAACGAAACGCGAAATCTCAAAAATTCAAATAATGCGCGCTCAGCCACACACATTATACGCTTTTCTCAGACTGGATTTAAACTTTTCTCGTTTAAACACTCAAACTTTCATAGATTTTCAACAAAATGTATTAATAGTGAAGCGTGGGGGGAAGGGGGAGGGGGGAGAAGACTGCGCTGCGCTATCATGTGTGTGATAGCGCAGCATGACCCGGTGCGGGGCTGCGAGCACGAGACCTGTGCTCAAACTGTGCCTCCTCTAAACCAGATCTAAACCAGGATTAAACCACCGCGGCTCTTGCCTGCGTTCGTTCATGCGCTCAGACTGCGTGCGGTCCCGATGGAAGGCACATCCCCTCCCCTCCTCGCTGCTCGCCTCAGCCGTGACTCGTGAGGTACACCGGTGCTGCTGCTAATAGCAGAGCTAGCAGGAAACCAGGAAATAGACCCGCACGCTGCGCTTTAATCCTGGTGTCCAGTCCTGGTTTAGTCCAGGTTTAGTCCTGGTCCAGTCCAGGTATAGACCTTGTTTAGACCTGGTTTAGTCCACGTTTAGTCCTGGGTCTACAGTCTCTTAGCCAATCAGGACGCAGAACACAGTGTTACACTATAAAAAAAAGTTACACTATAAAAAAAATATTTTGGAACGGGGCCTTGGAACGAATCAGGCTTTTTGCATTGAAATAGCTACTCAACTTACGAAAAATTCACGTTACGAAACCACTTCTGGAACGAATTAATTTTGTAAGGTGAGGTACCACTGTATAAAGAAGTGGACTAAGTGAGTGTGACTTCACCGTCGTGTTTGTCTCCACTCAAATGAAGCTAGAAGTTACAGGGGTGAATTTGGAGCCAGGCTTCATATTAAGAATAGGAATTTATTAAAGGACAAAATAGCTAAATAAGTCAGATTAGTCTCATTTGAGTAACAGAGTTTCTAACAGAGCAGTGCCTACAGTTAGCTTCATACCCCAGGGAATGTTGGTGACATCAGCTGCAAAGCTTCAATGCTGATTTTACCCAAGCAGCATATTGTCACATAAAACTGAATACCATATCGCCATATTGTGCAGCCTTGTAATTATCCAAACAGAACAGTCAAGCGGGATTTCCTATTCTGTGTTTCATAGTCTAATTCAACCGTTTTGAGAAGAGAAGAGATTTGTGTTTTAGATAAAGTGATTGTTGAGATCTCGAGGAGGTCAGACACTTCCAAGGACAGTAGTGGCAAGAGCTCTGTGAGTGTTTATTTGGGGTGACTAACTCCAATGTTGAGAGCCTGTTTTGACTCACCAAACGCAGAGAGAATATGCTTATCACTCCGTCACACACCGCGAATAGTAATTGAGCAAAGTTTATCTCAGTGATGAATTTTAAATGGCACAAAGTGTGTTTGGAGCTTGATAAAATTGCCATCTGAAATGCCTTTCTATTCAGCGGGCCTATCACCTCACGACCTCCAATGAGTTGAAATGTCCCGTGAATATCAACTGGGCCCATGCAAAGGTCCTGGTGGTGAAAAGGGCAAAAAGTCCTGGTCTAATTTAACCTTTCTCACTGACAAGCGCTGCGTCCTTATTGGCCGAGCATCTCTCAGGAGATCTTATCTCTCATGGAGATGTCTTAGAAAGATGTCTTAGAAGACTAAGACTTACAAATGTGGAGAAAATGTTATCATTATTATTTCATGCTAAGGTCATGGTTTCAAATCTGGCTATATGATTTTCAAATTTCTTAAGGGAAGAAGTATGGATCTTTTAAATCTTTTATGTATATATATATATATATATATATATATATATATATATATATATATATATATATATATAGGCAGTAGCTCAGTTGGTAGAGGATTTGCCTACAGATTCAGGGATGATCTGTTGTGATCCCAGCTCCCACAGATCTGCCGTTGTTGTTAACCCCACCTCACCCCACCCCACCTCACTGGTAGCCCCCATGACAGAAATACATCAAGGCCAGTTGTGACGTGGGCTGTCCTCCCATGGACCCACGGGAGGATTCATGGGGGCTGGTGCATTGTGTTCTGGGCAGCAAATTTGCTGCCCCTGTGCCCCTGCAACCCAGAAATCGAAAAAGTGTAAGAAGATGGATATATATATATATATATATATATTTTTAAATGTTCCTAACCTTCCACCATTGTTGGTCTCTCTCACCCTCATCCAGCTTGGGTCCTCTACCAGAGGCCTGGGAGCTTGAGAGTTCTGCACAAGATCTTTGCTGTTCCTAGTACTGCACTTTTCTGGACTGAGATGTCTGATGTTTTTCCTGGGATTTGCTGTAACCACTCCTCCAGTTTGGGGGTTACAGCCCCGAGTGCTCCGATCACCACGGGCACCACTGATGCCTTCACCTTCCAGGCCTTCTCCAGCTCTTCCTTGAGCCCCTGGTATTTCTCTAGTTTCTCGTGTTCCTTTTTCCTGATGTTACCATTGCTTGGTATTGCAATGTCCACCACCACGGCTTTGTTCTGTTGCTTATCCACCACCACTATGTCTGGTTGGTTTGCCATCACCATTCTGTTAGTCTGTATCTGGAAGTCCCACAGGATCTTGGCTCGGTCATTCTCCACAACCTTCGGAGGTGTTTCCCACCTTGACCAGTCCATACTCTGCACAGATGTATGGGTGGACAACAATTATGACAGCCAAAATGCTTTTTTGTCAAAACGTATTTTAGCTGTATTCGGCTCTTTATTACAGTTTTTCAAACAATAAAATGTTTTAAGATGCACACAGCATGCAGTAGTTAGATTTTGTCTCCAAGTGCTGTTTCTAATATAATCTTTGAGGTGTGTGTAGAATCCCTCAGTCGTCCAGGTAGAATCTATGGCAAAAGGAGAAATTTAATTTGTCAACTGGGTTATTTGGTCGAATACTTTTCGCAGCTGCTTCTGAACAGAACTGAAGAAGCAACTTGGATGAGCTGCAAAACATATTTGACCAAATAAACTTTTGTCCAGTTCACAATTTGAGTTTCTCCTTTTGCCATAATCTTTGAGGGGAAATTTTAATTTAAAATTTTGAAGACAAAAAAGACAAGTTCCCCAGCATTTACCTATACAGATAAGCCTATGTAGTCCAAACATGTAACTGCATTAGGGCTCTCATTGTTCAGCAATTTTAATATTCTTTTGAGAGCGTTATGTCACATTCTTGTCTCAATGCCAACCTCTTCATTTTTCAAGTGGAAAAAATATACATATGAGACTGTTGGAGATTATATTTTTCAAATAATATTTCAAACCTTTTCTCAACTTTTTCTGAACAAAATACATGTTCTGAAATTGATGTAATGACTGGTGATGTAATGCATGGAAGTATAATAGGATGTGGAAAATTAACCAAAGATGGTGTTGATCAGTGGCCTGTGCTCATTGGTGTAAAAGGCCAAAAAATATTTTTTCATCCACATTATTTCCTCAAGCACCTAGCGCAAATTCATGTTGTGAAAATAGAAAAGAATCCCTACAAATCTGACCTTTGTGAAAGTTATTGATGTCCTGTCAGCTGAACAGTTTGAATTCTCCAAAAATGCATTATGCTCTATGGCAGTGTTACCCCTAGGGTTAAGCGAGCACACTGCAGGGGGTACTTGGCAGTGTCGCTGCCAGGCACAGGGGGAGATTTTTTTGAATTTTTAAATTCTAATTAGAGTAAATTTGAGTTAAAGAAAAGAGAAAATGCCTGAGAATTAAAATTTCAAATTAAGGAAATAAAATAAAATTATTTTCATTTAATAATCTGTTGTGTTACGTTCTACTTTTGGAGAATTATCAACACGTATGAGTGAGGGGGTACTCGAGGTGTGACAAAAAGGCTCAGGGGGTACACAAGACAAAAAGGTTGGGAAACACTGCTCTTTGGGAGAATTCTTCCTGGGCCCAAGCTCTCAGTAGCTGCAGTACCTGGAGTGGCCACTAGTCGCTCTCACCCTGAGACAGGGGGAATGTCTTATCTAACTCTTATTATAGATCCATGAGTATAGAGTATTTCTTCCATATTTCTACCAAATAATGTAGTAAAAGAAAACAAAAAGCATGATTTTAGCATATTGCAATAAATTAGAAGCGGTGTCCAATAAAATTTCTTGGTCTGCTCCTGAACTTCTCTTCTCTGTTCTCAGGGTTCTCTGTTTACCCTGATAAGATAAGATAAGATAAGATAAGACTTTATTGATCTCACACAGGAGAAATTTACTTGTCACAGTAGCTCCAGGTAGGGACAGTTTGAACAAGAAGACAAGTGCATGCAGGCAAAAAAAGGCATAAAGATAGGTGATAATAATAATTAAAAAAAAAATAAAATAAGTAATAAATCGAATAATAATAATAGTAGTGATAATAATTAAAAAAAAACAGTGACCGGGAGAGTATTGAAAAAAAATTGGAAAAACTATATTGCACGATAGGAGTATTGAAAAAAAACAACAATATTGCACATTGGGAAAACGATATTGCACGGTAGGACTATACAGTAGAATTATACAGTCTGATGGCGGTGGGGATGAAGGATCTGCGGTAGCGCTCCTTCTTGCACTGGGGGTGCCTCAGTCGGCTGCTGAAGGAGCTGCTCAGCTCCTCTACAGTCCGGTGCAGAGGGTGAGAGGTGTCGTCCATGATGGACGTGAATTTGATCTAGTATTCATGGAGATTTCAGATGTATTTTGAATGATAATGCCATCTGTGCACAACTTTTATGATTTATTGATTTAAAAAACTGGATATAATGCGTGGGACCTGTGAAGAATGAGTGAAGAATGCACTCATATCCATATTCTCGGGCCCATCTGCTGTGTTTATGTGCCAGGCCAGTGCATACTGTTTTACTGTTTGTCATTCCCACTTTCCCTTTAGTTTGACTGGACGCTGAGCCAGTTTTCTGTCAGAACTACACATATGCACACACACACACACACACACACACACACACACACACACACACACACACACATACACACAAAAACACACGCACACACGCACACACACAACACAAAAAACACATTCACAAACACATTCACGCACACATGCAGACATGCACACACTCATACAACTCACACACTCACACATGCAGACATGCACACCCTCACACACACACGAAGACACACACACACACACAGACACACTCCGCATAGACACACACACTCTGCAGGCATACACACTCCACATAGACACACACACACTCCGCAGACACACACACACGCCACAGACACACATACACACACACAGCCTGCAGCACAGGGCACTAATAATGTAAATCCATGGACTAATTGGCAGCACACCAGCTGTTTGCATCACAATGATGAGAGTTTGGTTTTGTGGAGAGTCTCAGTTTGAGTCTGAATCTAAAAGTCTGAGTCTCATCTCAGTGTTGTGTAGAAGACATGCAGTGATCTCAGCAGCTGTGTGAGAACATGGAGGAGTCCTCCTGGGTACATGCATGACAACTCTATGGTCAGTCATGGGAGGAATTATATATGAGACACTAGAGGGCGACGTGCCAGATTCTAGTACTGTAGGATTTGATAATATCAGTTAAAGGGATATGCCACCCCCAGGTCAAATCTGGGCATCTCCCCACAGTCCAGAGACTAAAATAAGTGGTGGAAAGCGTTTTCCTGCTCACCCAGCCATTGTCCGAGTCTGTCGCCACTGACCGCCGCGGTATCTGGTGCTCCTCCGCCTTAGACTGGAGTCTAACGTCGCCAGAGAAAGATTTCGGCCAAAAGGAATTAATTTGCTCGATGCGTTTCCCAATTACTTTGTGTGTAGTGCGCATTCATATCGAGTGCAAATAAATGTGCAAATCAACACGGAGAGCTTGCCTTGGTCATTTTGGGTGGGAACTATTTTCCAGTGCGTAAGAATACAGCCGTATCACGCAGCACGCTGACAGGGGAATCCCAGTTACGCAGCGGGAAGGGAGTTCCCCTGTTGCACAACATGGTGCGTGATACGGCTGTATTCTTACGCACTGGAAAATAGTTCCCACCCAAAATGACCAAGGCAAGCTCTCTGTGTTGATTTGCACATTTATTTGCACTCGATATGAATGCGCACTACACACAAAGTAATTGGGAAACGCATCGAGCAAATTAATTCCTTTTGGCCAAAATCTTTCTCTGGCGACGTTAGACTCCAGTCTAAGGCGGAGGAGCACCAGATACCGCGGCGGTCAGTGGCGACAGACTCGGACAATGGCTGGGTGAGCAGGAAAACGCTTTCCACCACTTATTTTAGTCTCTGGACTGTGGGGAGATGGCCAAATTTGACCTGGGGGTGGCATATCCCTTTAAAGGGCCCATATTATGATATTTTCTTATCTATGTTTTAATGTTGTTTATTCATCACTTACATACATTGAGTTGTGTTTTGTTTCATACACACAAACCCTGCATATTTAGGCTGAGTTCTTCACTCATACAAAAAATACTCTGATCCACCTTGTGATGTGACTATACAGGAAGTGCTCCAATGTGTTTTCAAACTCCATACACCCTCACTAGAATAATTTTGATCATTTCAGTCCAGGATTTGCCATTGAGCAAAAGGTAAAACGTAGCCATTAACTTGAAAACAACCACTCAATGACATCACAAGGTGAAACAGAGCATTTGGGGCTTTGGAGATGAAAACAGAATAATAATAAAGGGTTACTCAAATGTGTGAATGAAACTTAAAGCTCACAAGAGTCAAGTTTACCTAATATGTGTGTGTCACCTTACAGTGTCTTTTCCAGTGGTTAGCACTCTTTCCTGACAGTAAAAAGGTACTGCGTTCCACTGTGTGGGGTCTGCATGTTTCTCCCTGTGTTTGAATGAGCTTCCCCCCAAAACATGCACAACAAATGTGCAGCTACTGTAGTCCTGACCACACCCAGCTCAAGATCACACTGTTCCTGAAGGGTTACCCCAGTGACACTAAATGCAGAGGACAAGTTTCCTTATGGGGACCATAAAGTATATCTCAACTGTTAGCATACAGTGAATTGTGTACAATCTATATGAACATTTGCAGTAAGTAAACATTCCTTCACATCTGATTGATTGATTCATATCATACACATATTATCCACAACTTCTTCAAATGTTGACAGATTTCCATGTGTAAGGCATTGTTGGAAAGCTTAGAATCTACACTTTCAGAATCTCAAAATGCCTCCAGGATGAGTCCTGAATTGCCGTGGTGGGCCACATATATACTGTAAACAACAGAAAAGCACATTTCTCGAAAAGGCGTGGGAAGTAGAAAAACTTATTATACAGTATATTATATTAACCCACCCCTTTTCATCTCAGTAACAGTAATATTCATTATAATAGCAGAATCCATTGAAGCAGTTAGTAGTAGTACCACATTCGCACTCTTCAACTTGCCTACCTAATTTCACCTCAGAATTACTTCTCATTAGATTAATTTCCCTTTTGTTAGGCAAAACAATACAGACTCTACATACATTATAACTGTGTCTCTATATTATGAATGGTTGGCTGCACATTTTGATTGTCTGTAATAGAGGGATCTGGTGAAGTCTTCTTCGTCATATCATTATAAAGTCTAAAATCTGCCACTCAAGAGCAGTTTATTAATAATTTCTGGGATTGGAAATCCTATGAATGCACTGCTCAGTATTCAAGGTTAATAGGTATTTTATTTATCTGGCTGAAAGGAGACACCACAGATTTCTAAGTTAGGTAAAGAAGCAGCTTGGAGAACATTTTTAGTGAAAGGGCATGCCACGGGGTTTGCATTTAAATTGTTCTTTTTGGCACATTTTGTTCATGAAGTGCAACTTACTGCATCAAAAGGCAAGGTGAGTGAATTGACTTGCTTAAAGGTCCTATATTACTCAACTCTTGCCGTGTTATAAAGTTGTTACCTCATCAAAAACCTATCTGGATTTGTGTTTTGTTTCATCCAAACATGTCTGAGTAATCATTAGTCTGCCTACATCTTCAAACCTCAAAATACTGTTCCACTGTGTGATGTCATGAAGTGGTGCTTTTCAAATTAACAGCTACCTTTTACCTTTTGTTCAGTAGAGACAGGCAATTCCAGCTTATGAACTTTATAAACATAGTGGAGCACTTCTTGTATTACCACATGAGTGCTTTCTGTTTGAGAGAACTCACTAGAAGAACGAAATATACAGGATTTGTGTGTTAAACAAAACACAACTCCAGCTATGTTTTCGATGAGGAAACAACATTATAAAATAGATCAGAAAATAGTGTAACATGGGCTCTTTAAGGACACAATAGAATGCAGTAAACTAGAACCACTGTGGCCTCACTACAGCATCAGGTTTTCCATCTAAGTACTAACCAGGCCCAATTATCTTGATAGTGATTCTCAATATGGTATGGCTGGCTAAATTGTCATAAGAGTTACCACACTAAGTCAAATTCTGCTTTTGGTCAACTGTATTTCATTTATGCTAAATCAGTGCCCAGTCCGGCATCAGCAACGTAAAATTATAACTGAAATCACTGTACGCATTAATTTAAGAAAATACCTTTACATAAAATGCATTTTGACACTTCATAAATGGACTTGTATCCCTGGAGGTTTACGTAAGATTAGATGAATTTCAAAACTCCATTAGAAGCACTCAGGGACCATTTTCTCTCACTGCTCTGTGTTCTGTTCTGATGTAGGTTAAGAGGCACACAGCGAGATTTCACAGCCCATAATGTGATTAATTGTCACAACATATGTGGCAACACGGATCCAATTCTGTCTGTGCTCCGTCCTGAAATAGCAGTCATTTGCATATACAGTACATTTGCATACTGAGATTATTGCTGTTTTCATTGCCTCTGTAATGATGCAAAAGTAATTCCAAAAATGAATGTTCTGTGTGACTGAGGCACTAATACGAATAATTCCAATGATAAAACAAAAATGACTCCACTCCACGCCATATGAGTTGTATAATTGCAAAAAGAAATCATGATTGGCAGCTGCTGCATAATCCCGGAAACCCAAACTTTTATCCCAAATGTATGTGTTGCATGCAAAATATATTCTCTCTTTTTTTACTGTTCACAAAAACAAGTTAGGCAGTCACATTCATTCAAGTTATTTTTATTAATTCAGTAGAGATTGGCAATTCCCAGGCTGAAATTATCCAAATGATTTTAGTGAAGGTGTATGGAGAAACGGACATATCCCGAATGTGTCCCGAGGCGAGAGTTCCTTCTTACGTAGCATTTATGTAGCAAGTTGATGATTTTCTCCAGTTTCACTGTCCTTATGCTCTTGAAATGATGTGTACATATTCACGAGGCTCGCTCACAGCTGACTGGCGAACAGGCGCAAACACAACAGCGCTAATCGTCATGATTAGTGGGAGCGCGATCGGTGGGTTCGTTACGAAAAACAAGCCAATTTAAAATACAAAATGTATACTTTTAATGCAACAAATGATGTTATCTGAAACATGAAGTGGCTTCTTCATGATCTCAAATAGCACATTCTGCAAAAAAACGAAAATCACAAATTTTGAGAAAAAACACAAAAAAAACAAAACTATAAACGTCATTTTCTCAGTTTCACAAATGCCAAGTTGTAGCGTTTTTTTCACGTGGCGGGGCACAAATGGTAAATGGTCACATCTTTATATAGTGCTTTTCCACCTTCAAGGCACTTTACAACAAGGAACCACTCAGACACTGGGGGCGAGGTGGGTTAAGTGTCTTGCCTGTGTCTTGTCTGGATTCGTACCACCAACCTGTGGATCAGTGGATCTGACCGCTCAACCAATGATGTTTTTTATGTCAAGAGCGAGATTCGAACCGCCAACCTTTGGATCAGTGGACAAATGCTCTACCAACTGAGGTACTGCCGCCCACCAACTGAGCTACTGCTGTTTAAAAACAAAGTGGAGCACTTCCTGTATTACCACATGACATCACAAGATGGAACATGATGGAAGATGGAACTCGGCCTAAATTTGCATGATTTATGTGTTTAAAGTATAGATGAAACAAAATAGAACTCCATGTATGTTTTCGATGAGGAAACAACATTATAACATAGATCAGAAAATAGCCTAATATGGACTCTTTAATGGTGCACCATGAAACTTTTTGAGAGGTCCACCACCTGCTTGTCTCCATGGAGCTTTGCTTGGAATCATCCACATTATGGCAACTACCTGGCATTTATTCAATCGAAGGTGGGCTTATTACACACACACACACACACACATATATATATATATAATTTTTTAACATGCATTCTTACTGGGAGTGGGTTTGCCTCTCCACAGATCTGACCTGTAACATAACCTGTTAGCATCACATGTTTATCTTCACGCAGATAGATGTTTAATGCCATACTGTGGAGCATTGAAGGCAAAGCAATCATGGAAAATCATCTCTATGGAAAAAAGCAGGTGATGGACCCTCCACCAGAAAAGTTACACACTGCACCTTTAAAAGAAAAGAAAGTTGTAAAAAAAAAAAAAGTAAATTATTATACTACATAACACTACAAATATGATGCCGCTCTAATGTCTTCTATATTTATTCATAGATTTCACACGTTCACAAATTTGATTGAGGAAGTGTGGATGTAGCTAGTGACTGTCCCAAAAGTGTTTTTACTTTACCACAAACCCATTTGAGTCCCAGCATGCTCCCAGTGGTACAAAGAAAACTGTCAAACATGTCACAGTCGCGGTGTTCCTGCTATAGCTGGTCCCCACTGTGCCCATAGCTACACAAATAGTTCTGGCATTTTCCACAGAAACGCTGTTCACTTGAGTTACCCTTTTATCTGCGCACTGCTTTGGGGTTATTTAAGTTGTAAACTGCTGTAAATTCACATATCATAAAGTAGTGTTGCTAGAGTATTAAAATAACTCAATACGGATCTTGATATTAAGATTAAAAAGCACACACAAAAGATACAGTGATTGCACCAGCTCTATACATAAAACTAGACCACATAGAACTGGACTCATTCATCACTGCACTCTTCATGGTTTAGTTGGCAGTTCATTAAAGGTCCTATATTATAAGTTCTTGTGAACTTTAAGCCATGTTACACTATTGTTACCTTATCAAAAACATATCTGGAGTTGTGTTTTGTTTCGTTCATACATGTTTAAAGATCCCATGACATGGTACTTCTTGATGCTTTTATATGGTGCCTTAATGGTTCCCTAATACTGTAAATGAATCCTTCTTCAAAATCAACATTCAGTGCATGAGAAAGACACATGTACACAGTCAGAGTCAGAATCTCTCTGTCTGAACAACTCATTCTGGGCCTTGTTGCTTGAATGCAAATGAGAAGGACACAGAAAGGGTTAGAGGAGCTCCTCTGCACCTGTCTCCCCACTTCCGCGTTTTAAGAGCGAAGGCAGAAAGGAGTTGCCTGGAAGAATCCATGACTCATCGCTGTACCAGCGAGTGAGTCTGGTAACGCTTGATCCACAGAATGCGCTGCTGTTGCGCGTAGACAGACAGCTAAGTGAACCAATCAGAGATTGCGCCATCTTGATTCAAAACTGAGGAGGAACTTCCGCTGCCTAAGAGTGACTTTGCGGGCAAAGGCGGGTGCACTGACGTCACCATCTTTGAACGAATCAGAATCGCGGAGTCCGTTTGTAACCGGAGGAGCGAGAGTGGATGGAGAGTGTCCAGATGGTATCGCGCTGTATAGGAAATACAGAGAGATATCATTTGGCTGGCCAGGTAAAGAAAGGAGAGGCATTTCAATGAAAAAAACACATTTTCACAGAACATAAAATTAAACCACTGCTGTTTCAGAGGTCCAGAGGGTCGGGTAAAGGACTTCCGAGCCTAGAAACACTCGCACGTGCCTCCAGGCAAATAAAAAAACGCATTTCGCATTGCGTAGCTCCTTCGCAGTCCAAATTCTCTGGGCTTGATTTCCAGACACAGGGGGTGGACATCCAGACGGGGGTGGAACTGCATTTGCATTTCTTTTTTCGATCTGACGTCACATAGTTGGCTTGTTCAGAATCGCCCATTTGATCTGTGTTTTTTTCTAACGCAGAAAAGGACTGCAAATGCTCAGTTTAGACATTTCGCAACTTTTATTTTATTTTATTTTATTTATTTATTTATTTGAATGGGACAGCATGTATTAATGAACGACTAGTGCCGTAAATACACCGGATTTAGCTAGGAGCTAATTTCCATCCGTAGTCCCATTGGAAGGGGTAAAACAGGATACAATAAAAGAGCAGAACATGCAGTGACAGACAATAATAAAAACACAGTCTAGATTAAGACAATACAACAAACATTATACACATGGTTGGACAAGACCTAAAACAAATCTGTACAATCACTTAAAATGCCATGAGGTAGTTCTAATACTAAGGTGCTTTTAGTTAAAGTGCCTATGATAGTGCTCATTCACTCACTCACTACAACTTACATACACACACTCAGCTTCATGCACTCACATTCACTCTCACACTAGTCTAAAAAGATTAAAAGATTAAAATGATTTTTAGTGATCACATCTTTGATTATTAAATAGCCAACCCTTTAGTTAGCCATGGGGGGGGGGCTAAACAGGGTAGGGGGAGCTCACATTAACGTTCAAAAACCTCAGAAAGTTAAAATTTCATGCCATGGGACCTTTAAGTGATCCTTTATTATTAGTGTGTCTACATCTCCAAAGCTCCAAATGCTCTGTTCCACCTTGTGATGTCATTTAGCAGTAGTTTTCAAGTTAACAGCTACTTTTTACTGTTTTTCAGTAGCAATTTTGTCCCACCACGGAAGCTGAGGGTGCATGTCGGCATTACAGATTCTCAGAAAATGCAGTTTTTGTGTTTTTTTTTTTGTGTTTTTTTTTTTTTTTCAAAATTTGTGATTTTCGTTTTTTTACAGAATGTGCTAGTTGAGATCATGAAGAACCCACTCCATGTTTCAGATAACAGCATTGGCTGCTTAAAAAGCATACATTTAGCTTAATGTCATGCAAATTAGGCAAGGAGTGCTGAAGAGACCAACTTCGAGAGGGATTTTCTCGGATTTAGAAAATCTGGTATGGCTGCTTTCAAATAGAGACAACCTTTTTAAATATGGTCAGATTTTCACATGTAAGACATCATTGGAAAACTTAGAACCTGTACTTTCAGAATCTGTGAATAACTCAAAACGCCTCCGTGACGACTTGGTATTGGTTTTCCTGCGGTTGGACACAATTAGCCATTCCAGGGCTGAGATTATCCAAATGATTCTAGTGAGTGTGTATGGAGTTTAGACACAGTGGAGCACTTCCTGCATGACATCACATTGGAACAGATTGTTTTCTGTTTGAGAGAAGAACGCAGCCTAAATATGGAGGGTTATTGTATGAACGGACATAGCTAACGCGCTAGCCGCCATGTTCCAAATAGGAAATGCTTCAGGGGCTTCTTCTGACCCTGGGTCCAATTGACTTACATTGGGATCTTGTCGCCCCTCTCTCTGTAACTGCTGCTGTGAGCCTCATCATTTTGGTCTTAAAATGTTTATATTAATCCGCTCTACATGATCCTGAATTTTTCATTTTGCTATTTTGTTCCTAAATCAAGATATAAACATAAATAATAGGTTTGATTGACAGCTAGTGCGTATCCTTGCTACGTAAGCCCCCTTCCCGCTTTCCGGTGAGAAGGTCAGGCACATTTAACAACCTCAACCCTTATGGTTGGTATGATACTTGCGGTTGGATTTCTAAATATGGCTCCAAATTCACTCCTGTAACCGTGAGGAGCATCGGGAGCTTCATTTGACTGGAGCTGAAGGCTGTGGGTGACGTCACACTTGCTTAGTCCACTTTTTTTACAGTCTGTGGTTAAACATGTTTGCATGAAAGAAAACTCCAGGTTTGTGATGAGGAAACAACATTTTAAAGGTCCAATGGCATGGAATTTTCACTTTCTGAGGTTTTTGAACGTTAATGTTAGCTCCCCTACCCTGTTTAGGCCCACCCCCCCATGGTTAAAAGTTGCGAAATGTCTAAACTGAGCATTTGCGATCCTTTTCTGCATTACAAAAAATCAGAGCTCAAACGGGCGATTTTGAACAAAGCACCTTATTGACGTCAGATCGAAAAAAGAAATGCAAATGCAGTTCCACCCCCGTCTATCTGTACTCAGCGTCTCTGTAAATCACGCCCAGAGAGGCAATGCGAAATGCGTTTTTTTATTTGCCTGGAGGCACGTCTGTGTTTCTAGGCTCGGAAGTCCTTTATCTGAGCCTTTGGACCTTTGAACAGCAGTGGTTTTATTTTATTTTCTGTGGAAATGTTTGTTTTTCAATGGAATGCTTCTCATCTCTTCTCCCCGCAAAAACACGGAAATGGATCAGAGGGCACAGCTGAGAGCGGAGAACAGACAGTTTGGCCACGCCCCCACCCTCTACTATAGGCCATCTCTTTTCTCCTCATTTGCATTCAAGCAACAACGCCCATAATGGCCTGTTCAGAGAGAGAAAAATTACTCTTTCTCATCTTATCTCTGTTTCTCATGCACTGAATCTTGATTTTGAAGAAGGATTCATTTACAGTATTAGGGAACCATTAAAGCCCCAGTGTGTAGGATTCGTGGCGCATAGGTGGATGGTGCTATTGCACTTTCTGTTTAGCTACGGCAGACCTCGAGGGACCCGAGCACGAGCCGCGCACCGCTACTGTATAAATAAAATGCGGTCCTGTTTTTTGTTTGTTTTTTTTTTCTCATGAAAACACACATTCCCGATCATGTACCATGACACTCTACACATCAAATGAAACCTTACAGTCTCCTCTTTTTGACTATGCAATTCATTTCCCTGCAAAACAATCACTCCCCGAGCACTTGGGGCTTTTATACGGAAAAGCACAAAACGAGGTTAGCTTACCTTAGAATGCTTTGCACAGGTCAAACTCTGTATTTCACCATAAACTTGCTCTCAATTTGTCCGTAAGGATCCAGAGAATAAAATCCAGTAAAACAATTTAGTCCAACACACGTGTTAGATCCATTACGACGTCTGATCCGGCAGCATGCTTGTGTTGTTTACCCAAAACCACGAGCCTTGCCGAAGGCGAAGGCGGAGCCCAAATGTCCTTCTGCGGCTCTCGTATTCAAAATGGCTGCCTCTGCATGGGGAAGATCCCCCTTTTATGTGACTATATCTAAGTCCAACAGAATACTTTGATTTCATGATGGAAGTGAAAAGGCTTGGAAAACAATGTATTTTTGAATGGGTATCTTCAATTTCAGTAATTAACGGGTAAAAATCTTACACACTGTCCCTTTAAGGAGCCACATAAAAGCATCAACAAGTACCATGTCATGGGGATCTTTAACATACAGTAGATCAGAAAACAGCGTAATATGGGCCCTTTAATGTCAGCTCAGGTAGTTACAGGCTTCACTTCTCTCAGTTACTTTTCACTGTGCCTCGGTGCCTCACTGAGCTGGGCAAATCTGCCTTTATACACTGCACCACAGTCTTGGAATCGAAGATCTTGAATTGTAATCTATGGCGTCACATGATAGGTTTAAGAAAACTGTAAAAAGTGTGATGAGAGAGACAGTTTTTCTAGAAAGATGCCAATAGTTTTATGATGTGATATTTTGTGATTTTATCAGTGGTGAAAGTAAAGCGGTGCGCACCGGAACACAGCACCGGTATAAAATTCACAGCTGGTACGCAGCACCGCTAAGAGAATATGGTTAATGGTGGCCAAAACCCACATTTGGGAAAAAAAAAAGTAAGGTGCGCTATTTAAGTAGAAAACACAAACAACCACACTATGCCATTCGAGAATAACTGAAAGCTACCTGAAACTCTTGTGCAGAGATATCTGCAGTCTGTTAAGCAAGGATTGTCAAAACTTATCTGACTGTAGCCGTGAAAGTAGCCTAAACCATTGTGAGGCGGTGCTGCGCGCTGGTAGAAGATTTAAGGCCGGCGCGCTGCCTGGTTTAGCCAGCATAAACCTGTAAGAGGGGGTTTATGCTGGCTAAAAATATATGAAATAATTAAGTATATTAAAAAAAGTTATTTATCTATGAAAAAGGTGTAATACGTAAACAAAAAAAAACAAACAAACGGGTAAAACGAGTGCCATCCATCCATCCATTTTCTTCCGCTTATCCGGGGCCGGGTTGCAGGGGCAACAGTCTAAGCAGGGACGAGTGTTTAAAAAAAAAAAAACGGTAAAGTGATGCACTGGACATTATAGTACCTGTAAGAAATGAAAACTACTTTCACCACTGGATTTTATGATCCTGTTGGCTGCTACCTCAGCCAGGTCTTTCTTGAAAAATAGTTTCTGAATCTCAGTGGGATCTCCTGGTAAAGTAAAATAAATATAAATAAACTCCTTTACTCTTTTCATATTATAGTCATATTAAGGTACATTCACTAGCTAGGACCACGCCATCAACATAATGCAGTGAAGATATTTATTATTGAATGAGAGTGGATGTCTGGGTGAATAGGCGGTGATGGCTGGGTTGAGACAATGGGTGGGGGCTCCGTCTCAATCTTCGATGGGCCCAGCGGAATGGGACCCCCAAAAGTTTTAGAATGAGCATAAAGTGGAATGGGTCTGGAGGAGATTGTGGCGAACGTACACGAGGTAGGTGCTGGAGGCCCGACGACCAAGGGTTTGAATTTTTCCGGTCGGGTACATCTGCCCTGGCCGTGGAAGTAGTGGCGCCAATGCGAAATAAATGAATGGAGAACGGATGGGGTGTTATGCCAGAAGAGGTCCGTGAAAGGCGAGAGGTCGTTGGAGCGCAGAGTGAGAGTACAACGGTAGAGAAGATCTGAAGTAAGTGGTAGGCGTTTCGGCGGAAGGCGAGGTTCAGTTTTTGCAGTCCTTTAATCAGCATGGGAACATGAGGATGAGATAGAGACTGGCAGTCTTCGCCAGAAGTCAGCTTGTATATGAGATTTATCCCTGAGAGGTAAGCCTGGATGGTGGAGACACAGACATTCCTGGAGTAGCGAGAGAGGGTAATGAAATTGCAGATGATGGTGACGTCAGATGAGCAGAGGGGAAGCTGATGAAGGTGGTGTTGACTGATCTATTATTCTTAGAATGAATGGGAATGCCTGGATTAATCAGACCCCCAAGGAATGGTGGAAAGGTAGGACGAAGTTCCGATGAAGCTGAAGGCTAATTGTGCGATTCGAGGGCTCTGGAGGCTATGTAGAATCCGACTACTGCCAAAGATTCGGATTGAACACTGGAGAAACAGGGGCTGCGTCATGCCATGAGGAGAATGAGTCAGGAGTGATGTAGAGAAACCGTGACGTGGAGGGTCTTCTCCCCTGACAGAGGAGCTGGACCTTCACTGGAGTGGGGTCACACGCGCTAGCGCGGATGGTTGACAGACGTGACCATGATAATGCTGATGTGCGTCCTTCAGCATGGGTGCGGATGGCAAGCGTAGGAACTTGTAGGTGAAGGAAGCGAGGCTCGAATGTGGAATTATGAAATGAGGGTTTGGATGGATGAGGAATGAGGGTCGGAGGAATGAGGTTGGGAGGGAGAACCTGACGGGAGGAAGACCTGTTGTGGGTCAGGAGAGAGGTGGAGAAAGACCCGTCGTGGGTCGGGAGGGAGGGAGTCTCGTTGTGGGTCAGGAGAGAGCGAGGCAGAGAAAGACCCATTGTGGGTCGGAAGGAAGTGAGACCCGTCGTGGGTCAGGAGAGAGGCGGAGAGAGGAAGACCCGTCATGGGTCGGGAGGGAGGGAGACCCGTCGTGGGTCGGGAGGGACAGAGACCTGTCGTGGGTCGGGAGGGACGGAGACCCGTCGTGGGTCAGGAGAGAGGCAGAAAGAGGGAGACCCATCGTGGGTCAGGAGGGAGGGAGACCCATTGTGGGAGAGAGAGGCAGAGAAAGACCCGACGTGGGTCAAGAGACCCGTCGTGGGTCGAGAGAGAGAGACCCGTTGTGGGTCAGGAGACCCGACGTGAGAGCTGGGCGAGCCATTGTGAGAGCCGTCAAGAGCCAGGCGAGCCATCGTAAGAGCCAGGCGAGCCATCGTGAGAGCCAGGCAAGCCATCGTAAGAGCCAGGCGAGCTTTCGTGCCGTCGTGGGAGCCAGGCGAGCTGTTGTGCCGTTGTGGGAGCCTTGTGAGCTGTCGTGCCGTCGTGAGAGCCGGGCGTGTTGTCGTGCTCTCGTGAGAGCCAGGCAAGCTGTCGTGCTGTCATGAGAGCCGGTGAGCCGTCGTGAGAGTCGGCTAGTTGTCAGTCGGCTTGGAACCTGTGGAACAGCTGAGGACCTGAGGGTGGAGGTGCATATTGTGGATGTTCACAGGGCGGGTAAGGGTTGAATGCTGGACGGATGGGAGCGGGCGAATTTGGAGACAGTAGTAGTAGTAGTCGTGACATGAGAGCAGAGAATGATGAAGGAATGTGATGATGCAGCATGAGCGGGGGAGATGAGGATTAGATGGCGAGAGCATCGCTGAGGACGTGTATAGGATAGAATGGTGAAGTCATGAGCTGATGTCCATGGTAGGATTCTCGATCGGGAAAGAGGTGGTGAGCCGAGATGGTGTAGCTCAGGTGAGGGCGGAGCTGGGAGTGGCTGAATAGTGTAACACGTGGTTACGATGGCTTAAGCTCGCTTGTAATGGATGACGTGAGCAGCCCGAGCTATAATAGCGTGAAACCGCAAGGGCCGGAATATGAATTGATGGCAGTGGGTGTAAAGACAGCTAGCGTACGTCAAAATTGCGTGAGCAGCAGGAGCTGAAATGGAGTGAACTGAGCATTTGCGATCCTTTTCTGCGTTACAAAAAATCAGAGCTCAAACGGGCGATTTTGAACAAAGCACCTTATTGACGTCAGATCGAAAAAAGAAATGCAAATGCAGTTCCACCCCCGTCTATCTGTACTCAGCGTCTCTGTAAATCACGCCCAGAGAGGCAATGCGAAATGCGTTTTTTTATTTGCCTGGAGGCACGTCTGTGTTTCTAGGCTCGGAAGTCCTTTATCTGAGCCTCTGGACCTTTGAACAGCAGTGGTTTTATTTTATTTTCTGTGGAAATGTGTTTGTTTTTCAATGGAATGCTTCTCATCTCTTCTCCCCGCAAAAACACGGAAATGGATCAGAGGGCACAGCTGAGAGCTGAGAGCGGAGAACAGACAGTTTGGCCACGCCCCCACCCTCTACTATAGGCCATCTCTTTTCTCCTCATTTGCATTCAAGCAACAACGCCCATAATGGCCTGTTCAGAGAGAGAAAAATTACTCTTTCTCATCTTATCTCTGTTTCTCATGCACTGAATCTTGATTTTGAAGAAGGATTCATTTACAGTATTAGGGAACCATTAAAGCCCCAGTGTGTAGGATTCGTGGCGCATAGGTGGATGGTGCTATTGCACTTTCTGTTTTAGCTACGGCAGACCTCGAGGGACCCGAGCACGAGCCGCGCACCGCTACTGTATAAATAAAACACGGTCCTGTTTTTTTTTTTTTTTTTTTTCTCAGGAAAACACACATTCCCGATCATGTACCATGACACTCTACACATCAAATGAAACCTTACAGTCTCCTCTTTTTGACTATGCAATTCATTTCCCTGCAAAACAATCACTCCCCGAGCACTTGGGGCTTTTATACGGAAAAGCACAAAACGAGGTTAGCTTACCTTAGAATGCTTTGCACAGGTCAAACTCTGTATTTCACCATAAACTTGCTCTCAATTTGTCCGTAAGGATCCAGAGAATAAAATCCAGTAAAACAATTTAGTCCAACACACGTGTTAGATCCATTACGACGTCTGATCCGGCAGCATGCTTGTGTTGTTTACCCAAAACCACGAGCCTTGCCGAAGGCGAAGGCGGAGCCCAAATGTCCTTCTGCGGCTCTCGTATTCAAAATGGCTGCCTCTGCATGGGGAAGATCCCCCTTTTATGTGACTATATCTAAGTCCAACAGAATACTTTGATTTCATGATGGAAGTGAAAAGGCTTGGAAAACAATGTATTTTTGAATGGGTATCTTCAATTTCAGTAATTAACGGGTAAAAATCTTACACACTGTCCCTTTAAAGAGCCACATAAAAGCATCAACAAGTACCATGTCATGGGATCTTTAACATACAGTAGATCAGAAAACAGCGTAATATGGGCCCTTTAATGTCAGCTCAGGTAGTTACAGGCTTCACTTCTCTCAGTTACTTTTCACTGTGCCTCGGTGCCTCACTGAGCTGGGCAAATCTGCCTTTATACACTGCACCACAGTCTTGGAATCGAAGATCTTGAATTGTAATCTATGCCGTCACATGATAGGTTTAAGAAAACTGTAAAAAGTGTGATGAGAGAGACAGTTTTTCTAGAAAGATGCCAATAGTTTTATGATGTGATATTTTGTGATTTTATCAGTGGTGAAAGTAAAGCGGTGCGCACCGGAACACAGCACCGGTATAAAATTCACAGCTGGTACGCAGCACCGCTAAGAGAATATGGTTAATGGTGGCCAAAACCCACATTTGGAAAAAAAAAAAGTAAGGTGCGCTATTTAAAGTGATACTCCGGGATTTTTGACATAGGGTCCAATTTTCTAGTTAGCCAGCGTGTAGGATATGTGTAGAGAAAGTAATTTTGCGATTTCATGCAGTCTTTGTAAAATCTGAGTTGGCTGTTGCTAAGCTAGCGAAAGTGAACGTCCTGCAGCTAGCCAGCCACTAAAAGAGACATACCCAGTACAAAACAAACACCCAAACAAATCAGTTATTATGCCAGGGTATCGATGTACATATCTGTGTTGATAGAATGATTAAGGAAGTAAACCAAGCATGTATTCCTTTGATCATCATCAGCAATTCGTACTTCCTCATTGAAAGCTTGACAGCCGCGGATTGATATCACCCGCATGTCCCAATCCGACCGGCTCTAATAGTTTGTTTACTAGCAACCTCGCAACTGTAAAAGTGAGCACACGGAGCCTGTTCAAAGTATGGCAATGTTTGGCGAGCCCGATTATTTTGATGAGGAGGAAGAGCAGTTGCATTTTTCCAGTGAACCATACTTGTATGAGCCGGAGTATACGGACGAAGAATTGAAAGAGATGGATTTACAAAGAGCAAGAGAACAAGAGAGCGCGTCTGCAAATGCAGCCGCCGCCGAAGCTGCAGCAGAAAGCCGGGACAGAAGAACCGGGGATTGGTGGTGTCAGTGCCGAAATTGCGAAGTTATGGAGAACGAGGATGAATGTTTTTGCTGCAGGGAGTGGGACTTAGTTATCCCACAAATGCAAGAGCTGGAGCTAGATACTTCGTTTCGAAGTCTAGATGTGTCTGGTGGCCATAGCACTTCCAATGATGTCTGCATAACAGAGCACCAGGACTTCTTGCCCCATCTCAATCGTGGCGTACTGGAGACATTCGTCTGCGTCGAAAAGATAAATTGGAAGAAACGACCTAGACCTGCTGGACCTAATGGCCAGTTATCAATGCGGTAAGTGGTGTGCCAGAAAAAAATGTTGAATGTAGGAGCGTTTGGCCAGTTGCAAAATCAGTGAGATGATTATACTCACATCTTCTAAGTTAGGCCTCCTGTTTCTGTTACTCACCAACGTGTGTAATGCATGCCTCCAGTCTCTACTCTTTGTAATAATGACAACTGCTGCTGATGAATTAACGAGGGAGAAGTAAAATTCCGCCGCTGCTTAGAAACTAGTCCCCCAATATGCGTCAATTAAGTCGTTTGAAGCAAGGTCCGTTTCGTTCAAAATCTTATTATATCAACACAGATATTTAAATCGATACCCTGGCATAATAACTGATTTGTTTGGGTGTTTGTTTTGTACTGGGTATGTCTATTTTAGTGGCTGGCTAGCTGCAGGACGTTCACTTTCCCTAGCTTAGCAACAGCCAACTCAGATTTTACAAAGACTGCATGAAATCGCAAAATAACTTTCTCTACACATATCCTACACGCTGGCTAACTAGAAAATTGGACCCTATGTCAAAAATCCCGGAGTATCACTTTAAGTAGAAAACACAAACAACCACACTATGCCATTCGAGAATAACTGAAAGCTACCTGAAACTCTTGTGCAGAGATATCTGCAGTCTGTTAAGCAAGGATTGTCAAAACTTATCTGACTCTAGCCGTGAAAGTAGCCTAAACCATTGTGAGGCGGTGCTGCGCGCTGGTAGAAGATTTAAGGCCGGCGCGCTGCCTGTACCTGTAAGAGGGGGTTTATGCTGGCTAAAAATATATGAAATAATTAAGTATATTAAAAAAAGTTATTTATCTATGAAAAAGGTGTAATACGTAAACAAAAAAAACAAACAAACGGGTAAAACGAGTGCCATCCATCCATCCATTTTCTTCCGCTTATCCGGGGCCGGGTTGCAGGGGCAACAGTCTAAGCAGGGACGAGTGTTTAAAAAAAACTAAAAAAAAAAAAAACGGTCAAGTGATGCACTGGACATTATAGTACCTGTAAGAAATGAAAACTACTTTCACCACTGGATTTTATGATCCTGTTGGCTGCTACCTCAGCCAGGTCTTTCTTGAAAAATAGTTTCTGAATCTCAGTGGAATCTCCTGGTAAAGTAAAATAAATATAAATAAACTCCTTTACTCTTTTCATATTATAGTCATATTAAGGTACATTCACTAGCTAGGACCACGCCATCAACATAATGCAGTGAAGATATTTATTATTGAATGAGAGTGGATGTCTGGGTGAATAGGCGGTGATGGCTGGGTTGAGACAATGGGTGGGGGCTCCGTCTCAATCTTCGATGGGCCCAGCGGAATGGGACCCCCAAAAGTTTTAGAATGAGCATAAAGTGGAATGGGTCTGGAGGAGATTGTGGCGAACGTACACGAGGTAGGTGCTGGAGGCCCGACGACCAAGGGTTTGAATTTTTCCGGTCGGGTACATCTGCCCTGGCCGTGGAAGTAGTGGCGCCAATGCGAAATAAATGAATGGAGAACGGATGGGGTGTTATGCCAGAAGAGGTCCGTGAAAGGCGAGAGGTCGTTGGAGCGCAGAGTGAGAGTACAACGGTAGAGAAGATCTGAAGTAAGTGGTAGGCGTTTCGGCGGAAGGCGAGGTTCAGTTTTTGCAGTCCTTTAATCAGCATGGGAACATGAGGATGAGATAGAGACTGGCAGTCTTCGCCAGAAGTCAGCTTGTATATGAGATTTATCCCTGAGAGGTAAGCCTGGATGGTGGAGACACAGACATTCCTGGAGTAGCGAGAGAGGGTAATGAAATTGCAGATGATGGTGACGTCAGATGAGCAGAGGGGAAGCTGATGAAGGTGGTGTTGACTGATCTATTATTCTTAGAATGAATGGGAATGCCTGGATTAATCAGACCCCCAAGGAATGGTGGAAAGGTAGGACGAAGTTCCGATGAAGCTGAAGGCTAATTGTGCGATTCGAGGGCTCTGGAGGCTATGTAGAATCCGACTACTGCCAAAGATTCGGATTGAACACTGGAGAAACAGGGGCTGCGTCATGCCATGAGGAGAATGAGTCAGGAGTGATGTAGAGAAACCGTGACGTGGAGGGTCTTCTCCCCTGACAGAGGAGCTGGACCTTCACTGGAGTGGGGTCACACGCGCTTGCGCGGATGGTTGACAGACGTGACCATGATAATGCTGATGTGCGTCCTTCAGCATGGGTGCGGATGGCAAGCGTAGGAACTTGTAGGTGAAGGAAGCGAGGCTCGAATGTGGAATTATGAAATGAGGGTTGGATGGATGAGGAATGAGGGTCGGAGGAATGAGGTTGGGAGGGAGACCTGACGGGAGGAAGACCTGTTGTGGGTCAGGAGAGAGGTGGAGAAAAGAAGACCAGTCGTGGGTCGGGAGGGAGGGAGTCTCGTTGTGGGTCAGGAGAGAGCGAGGCAGAGAAAGACCCATTGTGGGTTGGAAGGAAGTGAGACCCGTCGTGGGTCAGGAGAGAGGCGGAGAAAGGAAGACCCGTCATGGGTCGGGAGGGAGGGAGACACGTGGTGGGTCGGGAGGGACAGAGACCTGTCGTGGGTCGGGAGGGACGGAGACCCGTCGTGGGTCAGGAGAGAGGCAGAAAGAGGGAGACCCATTGTGGGTCAGGAGGGAGGGAGACCCATTGTGGGAGAGAGAGGCAGAGAAAGACCCGACGTGGGTCAAGAGACCCGTCGTGGGTCGAGAGAGAGAGACCCGTTGTGGGTCAGGAGACCCGACGTGAGAGCTGGGCGAGCCATTGTGAGAGCCGTCAAGAGCCAGGCGAGCCATCGTAAGAGCCAGGCGAGCCATCGTGAGAGCCAGGCAAGCCATCGTAAGAGCCAGGCGAGCTTTCGTGCCGTCGTGGGAGCCAGGCGAGCTGTTGTGCCGTTGTGGGAGCCTTGTGAGCTGTCGTGCCGTCGTGAGAGCCGGGCGTGTTGTCGTGCTCTCGTGAGAGCCAGGCAAGCTGTCGTGCTGTCATGAGAGCCGGTGAGCCGTCGTGAGAGTCGGCTAGTTGTCAGTCGGCTTGGAACCTGTGGAACAGCTGAGGACCTGAGGGTGGAGGTGCATATTGTGGATGTTCACAGGGCGGGTAAGGGTTGAATGCTGGACGGATGGGAGCGGGCGAATTTGGAGACAGTAGTAGTAGTAGTCGTGACATGAGAGCAGAGAATGACGAAGGAATGTGATGATGCAGCATGAGCGGGGGAGATGAGGATTAGATGGCGAGAGCATCGCTGAGGACGTGTATAGGATAGAATGGTGAAGTCATGAGCTGATGTCCATGGTAGGATTCTCGATCGGGAAAGAGGTGGTGAGCCGAGATGGTGTAGCTCAGGTGAGGGCGGAGCTGGGAGTGGCTGAATAGTGTAACACGTGGTTACGATGGCTTAAGCTCGCTTGTAATGGATGACGTGAGCAGCCCGAGCTATAATAGCGTGAAACCGCAAGGGCCGGAATATGAATTGATGGCAGTGGGTGTAAAGACAGCTAGCGTACGTCAAAATTGCGTGAGCAGCAGGAGCTGAAATGGAGTGAACGGCGTTAGTCGATGGGTGCTAAATATCGGAATAGCAGAGAGAGGGTGTAGAGACTGCTTTGCTAGCATGTGATGGAATGGTGTGAGCTAGCATGAGTTGCATGAGTTAGAATGGTCAGATGCAAGTCGGAAGGAGAGGTTGAATACGAGATGATAGTGTGCCTGTGCAGAGAGGAGTTAAGAGAACAAAAGCACTGGCATGACGTTTCGGAGTGCGAACGAAAATCGTATGAGTGGGCGTGGTGACTTGTGTAGGCTGTAACAACAGAAAAAAACATTTGGGTGTTGGGGAAGGGGGGTAGGGTGGGGGAAAGGGATAAAACAGAAGACGGGAAATGAGGCTCTGCCTAATGTGGATAGAGCGCGAGAAGCCATCTAGCTCATGATGACTGAAAAAAAGAAAAAAGAAATGAGAGATGGGGAGAAGATGCATGTGCATGGGGAACTGTGCAGCCTGCGAGACGGGACAAGAATGAGACACGAAGGGTGCAGGCACAGGGGGAGATGGCCTGCTTGAAAGCAGGCTGAGATGATACAAGAGAATTCAAATGAAACTGCACAGTAGACAGAATATGTTTACTGGCCACTGATGGTGATACTACTTAGCCCCCGGCAGGGGGAGCTATGAGACTGTAGTGGAGGAGAGGAGGGAGTGGCGACGTCTGCAGCTGCACGCGGGAAACTTGATGGGAACCCGGAAGCTCGTTCGTCTCGTTCCAGGGCACCGGGGTTACATTCTTGAACTAAACTGTTGAAGGTCCTGTCTTGATAGGTCAGCCTGAAGGGGCACGGCGGGTGCTGGGCAGTACCGAACGCTGTGGTCGCTGGAGGCCGGGCCGTGCTGTGCCGAAAGCCGTGCTTGCCAGAGCCGGTCTGCGCGCTGAGAGCCGGGCTGCGCGAACGCCAACACGAGGAGGAGGAGGCGACTAGAGGGACAACGTGGATATCCCGTATATGCCGCCAGCACAGAGATATTGACGATGGGTGCTCCTTGGTCCGCTGTCTGAGCGCTGGACGGCGCGGGCCGTGGGCTGGATGCTAGGGATGGGCGATACCAGTTATTTTTGTTTCGATATGATACCAAGTAATACCAGGGTTAGAATCGCAATATCGATACCGATACTTTCATACATTTTTTAATACTACAGAAAAACACTAACCTGGCTCTAATTAGATACCTTGGCTTCGCAAAGCTCCACCAGGGGGTTTAGCTCCACACATTCTAACACCAGATATCTGAAAAAAATTCTTTGATGAAATGAAAATGGCAATGCAGACATCAAAACTATTGTAAGTTGGGCACTTGCAGCCTATAAAAAAGACAACAAATGAAGTATCACTATTCTCACTCTCACATACATACATTCTCCTCTCACATGCACTACTCTTAGTCTTCTACATGGTTGATGGTTACCTGGGTACATTCTCCCTCTCTCAAACGCCTTGGCAATTGGCCTCTGTCGTACTGCTGTTGCTGCTGTGCTGGAGGGAGCTGCCTTACTAGCCTCCTGTCATTGTTTGGTCAGTAGCATTTCGTCATGTTGAGGTTAATGATTTATGATCAAGTGTTTATTTAAATTTGTGATATTGCCACAATATCGGATCATTTTTTGCCACACACTGCACTTCGCAACATTGTCGTCTACGGTGTGGAAGTAGCTCCACACCACACTTCGCTCGCGGTCTCCCATGGCTCCGGCAGCCCCGTGCCGCTTTGACTGAAATCTCACAGCAGCAGGGCTCTCAAGTTTTGAGCGGGGTCCTGCGTGAGACTGTGTAATTTCAGGGGAGCGGGGGTGCAAGTGCCTGCATTATCTAACCCATTTTCTGGGCACAGAAGCGCTGTCGAATTGCGCGTGTCACACTCTCAAAGCGTGAGACTTGAGAGCCCTGCACAGCAGTGAGTCTATCACGGGATGATGTACTGCCCCACGTTTGGTGAGAACGCGGAAGGAAAAGTAGTGCCTGACAACTGGCAATGGTTGAATAATGAACAAAACACATATGAATTTGACCTAAATAAACTGAAAGTTAAGTCAGTAAGAAAACATGACTTGGTATCGATATTTTAATATCAGGATCGATGCATACCCCATCAGGATCGATATATCGATACTTTGGTATCGATCCGCCCATCACTACTGGATTCCGGCCGGCGGTTCTTACCGTGGAGTGGACAGGCGATGAAAGATCCTCTGGCTGCAGATCCCTGAATGGGATCCTCGTGAGATCCGTCGCAGCGTGAGGAATTGCGAACTGGAGGGAACGAGGAAACGTGTGACAGGTCGGTGTTTGAATGTGACGGGTTGTTAGCAGTCCGGCTCGAGCGAGCTGACGCGGTCGAGAGCTGTCGAGTTAACCGAGATGAACTGGAATGAAGGGATGAGTGGCTATAAATAGCTCCAGGAAATTAGAGGTGTGGTTACGGTGAACTGTGATTCGCTGGTGGTCCTGCTCCTGAATTTCAGTTAATCACATTAACTCCATTTCACATTAGACCAGCACTAATGCATAACAGGACCTAACCAAGTTTACATCAAGAGTTAACTAGGCTCAAACCAGAACGAGAGTGTACATACCCATAGTATACTGTAACAACATGAGGCATTTTTAACACAGTATAGTATTGGTTTATGTATGTTTAAAGATCCACTGCATCATTTTTCTAATGGAGGGTTCCCCAGCTGTTTCCATGGAGAAGTTGTTGCTTTGTGTTAAAATTATGTTAAATGTTTTTAAGGTATTTTGAACCAATAACAACCATAATGAAATACACATGCTATAGTTTAAATCCATACTGTGGATTTAAATTTGAGTGACCGTTAGCATTTGTGTTGAGCGTGTGAAAGGAGTGGTGGGGCATGGGATTTTATTTTATTTCTATTGTTATTATTGTGTCTATTTTTGTTTTGTTAAATATTCCAATAACGTATAATAACCAGTTACACAGTGCACCTCAAATTGTACAATTTCACATCACACAAGTGGTTCAAGACTGTTCACTGATACCTTAAAATGACTGGTGGTGATTATAGATTTTTTTTTTTTTTTGTAATGAGGAAAGCCTGTTAATGGTATCCTGTAGGTGGTGTAGAGCCTTTTACATGATTTGAATCTACAACAATGCATTGTGGGTATAAGGATACATAGACCTTGAACACATACAGTATGCTAAATGTCCAGGTCACTTACACTGTATTGGGCCTTACTGTAGAAGTAATAAATCACTGTGGAGTTCATACAGTGAAGGTGAACCCAGCCCCATCCCAGACATCGCATTTTAGATGGAAATAGCTTTTAACCCTTTGTGTATATAGATCTCACACTATATAGCCATATTTTTACCATGCTGTGATGATTTTTTGTTTTTGCCCCAGTCTGACAATCTGTTTGGGGTAGCTGTTTTGGCACTTGCACATGTCTACAGCTAATTGTGCTCATTTGTATCCTATATTATTCACTTGTAAAAACTGCTCATTTGTATCCTATATTATTCACTTGTAAAAACTGGGTTAACAACTTTTAATTTTTAATGATTTCACAAGACAGCTCTGGAAAAAAAATAAGAGACCACTGCATTTTTTTCTGAAATCATCATCTCTACATGTATTACAGCCATTCCATTCCAGCGTCTGTTGAATTTCAACACAAACACAAAGCTGAGCTACTTCAGTTCTTGCACCAGGAGTGGAATAAAGTCACCCAAGAACAATGTGAAAGACTTGTGAAGAGCATGCCAAGACACATGAAAGCAGTGATTAAAAATAAGGGTTATTGCACCAAATATTGATTTCTGAACTCTTCTTAAGTGTAAACATTAGTATTATGTTGTTTTAAAATGAATTTGATCTTGTTTCTTTGCATTATTTGAGGTCTGAAAACATGTATCTTTTTTGTTATTTTGACCATTTGTCATTTTCTGCAAATAAATGCTCTAAACGATAATATTTTTATTTGGAATTTGGGGGAAATGTTGTCAGTAGTTTATAGACTCAAACAAAAATGTTCCTTTTGCCCAAACACCTACCTATAAGTAGTAAAATGAGAAAAACTGATCATTTTGCAGCGGTCTCTTATTTTTTTTCCAGGTGTCTTTTAAAGGTACAACTGTAACTTTTTTTGGTGGAGGGTCCGCTCTCTGCTTATGTTGGAATGTTCCACAATGTGTCATGTTTATCTCCATAGAGACCTGCAGCTGACACCACTAAGCCAAACTGTAGGTCAGATCTACAGGAAGACCTAAGAATGTTTTTCAAGGTATTTTAGTCCATTAAAAGCACTTCAAATGAAACATATGCTAGAGCAACGTTTTAATCTATACTGTGTGACAAAGCCATAAATTCTACATACATAAAGCATACTGTATACTAAATAAGGTGCACTATGTAACTTTTCTGGTGGAGTTGGCCAGCTGCTTGTCTTTAAGGAGATATTGTTCCTATGCCTGGAATATTCCATAATATGGCCTTGAAGAAATTTGTGATCTTGACTTGCCTGTCACCCAATGGAGATATAGCTTGGCCTGGTGGCGTCATCTGCCTGTCACCCAATGGAGATATAGACTGGGTTAACAACTTACTGTGGAACATTCAGGCAGGGCTGGACTGGGACAAAAAAACGGCCCTGGCATTTTTGGCTCAGAACGGCCCCTCATAATTAGCGGAGTACAACAGACTAATTTATGTTTGTGTTCCCCAAAGTAATGTATTTTACTATTGTTACGTCTTGGCCGAGGGGAAACACCTTCACTACAGTTTTGCTACAGGTTTGTAGCATCTTGCTTTGGGTGGTGATTTAAAAATTCTTACATTCTAGCAGGTTCTGGATGGGAAAAGTAGTCTACTCTCTCTTCTCTCTCCTCAACAGCTTGGCTTGTCTAGACAGGAAGAGGGACAGATTATTACAGTTTATTAAGTGATAAATAGAAAACCTAAATTAAAAATAAAAATATTGGGAACTACCTGGAAAAACTGTGGAACTATCTAAACCATCAAAACATTTAGTATCTTTAGGTAACAGTTTTATTTTTTGATAGTGATCAGATAAATCTCATACTAAGGCAGCACGTGACAAGGCAAGATGGCTGAGCGGAAGTAACGCTGCTCCCACTTAAGGTCGCTTAAGGCTACATCCACACGGCAACGCAACACAGGATTTTTTTCTTACTGGGTAAAAAAAAATACCACGTCCACACTGGGAACGGATCAGTAAAATATCACGTACACATGGCAATGGCACTGCAGGACACTAAAGGATATGAAAATGGACTTTTAACTTCTACTTGGACACATGACACATTCGTGAGACCTTCGGGACAGGTTCCGGACACGTCCGTTTCTCCGGAGCTTGTGTACAGAGTGCGATTTAGTTCCGAAACACACAATATGCGAATTATCAGAAAACACTGCAGTCAGTGAGTCATAATTATTATCATCCGAAAGTTCTCTCTCCATTATGCGTAAACCATTTATAAACCAGATCTAAATCGAATCTAAACCAGGTAATAACTAACTGAGATCTGGGTGGGTGCCAGTCTGTTATCTCCACTGCCTTACGCACAGTTTGCCCACACGCGTCGTTACGCACAGACCCGGCACGGCACACTCACGTTTTGAACATCTTCTCCATGTCTTTGACCTGTTTTCGGGAGAACTCTTTAAATTCGGTGTAGGGGTTGAACACTTTGCTCATGTGCACCTCTCCGCGGCCCTCGTTCAGCTCCCCGCACCGCTGCAGCTTCGCCCCCAGCTCTGAGCCCACGCTCTTGGTGCTGGGTTTGTGGGACGCCAGGTCCACGCCCACCGGGTCCATGGCCCCGGCCCCGATGAGCAGGCGTCGGTTCAGTTTGGAGGAGAGCTCGTCTGTGGCCATGGTCCGGACGGTTTGGGGGGAGTGCGGAGCAGGCGGGTTTAAAAGAATCTGGCGCATGTTGTGCTGTAAGCTGCAGTACTTTTTTTTTCAATAACGCAAGTAAACTTAACAGTGACTGCAGCACTGCTACTACTCTACTACTACTGCTCTTCTCCCTGTTCACCTTCAGCCTCGGCTGCAGAGGACATGGAGGCTCCAGCAGCCCCTCCAGAGTGAGGCTTTTTAATATTTTCGCCCGCTAATTCTCCGCACCTCCTTTCTTGCGCTTTTCCGATTATGAAACTGGCGGGGATCAGCGCAGGGAAAGGGGTGGGACCGCTCTCGTAAGCTTCTATATCCTGATTGGTTTAGTCCACTGTCTATATTGAAGATGGATCAATGGGCCGCCTCCTTTAAATTCTGTGCTGGTGACCGGGCTCTAGGTAAAAAAAAACAAAAAAAACCCCAGCAGCATCAGCCCCGGCCCCCGAGGACTGTCGGCCCACCGGGAAAATGCCCGGTATGCCCGATGGCCAGTCCAGGCCTGCATTCAGGCAATGCAATAACATCTCCATAGACACAGACAGGTGGCAGACCCTCCACCACAAAAAGTTACATAAGAAACTTTAACTAAATACATTTTAATTTATTTAAAAAAATGTTTCTTGCTTTTGTTTATCTTAGGATTTATTCAGGTAAACGCATGAAAAAAGTATTATACAAGTATATTTTAGTTAGTTTTTTTTTTTTTTTTTTTTTTTAAATAAATAATTAATTAAAAATCTAAAAATCATCCCCAGAGTTTAAGAAATTTGCACCTGCAGAAACAACTACTCAGATGAATTTTCAAACTGTGTAACAAACACAATTTTTTCATTTTCTGATCTGTTAATTAGGTTTTTTTTTTCCTGTTGGCTTGCCTTTGCCAAAACACTTAAACCCAGTCATTCTTTCATTTTTCTGCTTTTGATATGTAATTTACAGTCATGCTATTACTAATTTAGAAAAAAAATCAAAGGAAAGGAATAATGAAATTGAAATCAGTGCTTCCCAAAAGAGACAGCTCTCATTTGCATAATAATGAATATTTGTGTGTTATTGTTGAGATGAGTACACCCTGTTTAAAGATCCCCTCAGCCTGCCCATCTGAACCCTGCACTGTAGCTGTGATGACTTATACGTTGAAGCAGTGACAGAAAAATAATGAAAAACAGTCTCACATCTCCATTTGGACACTTCTGCTTGTCAGATACACCACTGAGTGAGAACTATTCAGCTATTCAGCAGCTGGAACAGTGCGAAGTATGAGTCATTTTCAGGAGGGGGGTCACAGTGTATTTGCAGCGGTAGAAAATAGAGTTGGGCTACTGTATTGTCTACAAGATATTATAGATGTGGGGTTAGGTTATGCAAATTTAGATTATCATTATGTGAGATCAAATAACTGTAGACAATTATCTATTGAGTTTTTTTTTTATTTGTTTAGTTACACCTCTTGAGAGTTCTGTAGTTCAAAAATGCAGTGTTAGCATAAATATAAAATAATAAAATAGATTGTGAGGCCAAAATCATGAACTGAAAAGCACAATTGAAAGCGTTTTTTGTTCTCTCTGTAGGCTAAAAGTCACAATCAGCCTTATACATGGACCTATATCTGTGTTTACCTTAGAAAGACGTAACTCTCCAGTTACTCCTGACTGATGGGGCCCTCAATGATGGACTCTCTCCTCTGTTTCATTCTTCATATTTGGTGTACTTAGAACTCATATATTCATATATGCACACTAGGGGTGTGCAAAATAATCGTCATGACAATGCATTGCGATACTAACTTTAACAATATACTGCATCGATTCTTGATGCCAAAAATCGATTTTTAATAAATCTTATGCACTTTTTTCTTTGTGAAAGGGTATTGTTTGTTATTCATATCATTTTTTTGTTTTAGAAAAAAATCCTATGCACTTTTTTTGTTATTGGTTTGGTTTATTTGTTTTTGTTATTCAATAAATTCAGTTATGAATTGAGTTGCTCAGAGTTTGTATCAATTGAAGACACTACCCAGCAGGCCCGGCGCCAGACATAAAATAATAGGGGGGCGATGAATTTATCAGAGGGGGCGGGGTCGCGTCGCACACACACGTACACACACATCCCACAACAAAGTTCGCTCCTCGCTCGCGTGTGTAATGGGTCAGGCGCGCTCGTGTATTTAGACTACACCTTTGTAAGAGACTGGCTAAGAGTAAAAAGTGATGAGAGTTTTTTTTAAATTATTATTATTTGAACGTAGACCCTCGTGATCTCCTGCATACCACAAAACCAAGCCAACAAGTGATTTGAGCAACGCCAAGAGACAGTACATTAACGCCACATAGCACTCCACCACACATATATTTATAACAACACATAACTTTTCTCTCACTATAAAGTCCACACCTTAACATAAAATACTGTGTAGGAACTAGAAGCTAGCCTACCTCAGAAAAGTTGAAGCCTTCGGGTTGGATGCTCCGTTGAAGAAGTCTGTAAGGCTGTGTCGGGTGGTGCTGGTGAACAAGGTCTCGGATCCTCTGGAGGAATCTTACTAGGTTTAATCCACATTCGTATATCCATCATTTAATCCACTTCCACTACAATGAAGCCTAGCAACCATATCCCGCGCAAGTTGTGCGGTGCGCGGCGCAACCCTCAGCCTATCAAATCGCTTTGAACAATTGCCGTATCCGTTTGTTTTAAAAAATAATTAATTTGATCTATGTTTTAACTCATTTATATTGCTGAATAGCGTGGGCTAGTATTTTTGCAGTATTTATTTTAATTTCCTTTTTCTTTTACAACTCTCACCTGAGGGGGCGGGACTGATGACGTGAGGGGGCGTCGCCCCCAAACGCCCCCTCGTGGCGCCGGCTGTGCTACCCAGATACACAGCCACTGATATTTAAGTTATCCTCTTTTTTTGGTACATTTTCACTGAAGTATGTCGAATATATTGCAATGCATCGCAATAATTCAAGTATCGTGATGCATCGTGATAGTATCGCATCGTGGCATATGAATCGTGATTCGAATTGAATCGTGACTTCTTTGCCAATACCCACCCCTAATGCACACCCATTTTTACTCTCATTTACTTAAAAGTATATGTAAAATAAAAGTAAAAGTATATGTGCTTTGTCTCTTAGCATGTGAAATGGAGCATCCTGATCAGTAAACTTCTGTCAAGCATCTGGAGTCATTTGTTATTAACAATGATATCCTGATATCAAGTGTATTTATAAAAAATAAAAAAAAATAAAAAATCTTATCTTGCCCTGACACCCCTAGCAAATATATTGATGTTTCTGCACAGGTCCCCAACTGAGAGCCATGAATCAAGATGAAGGAACCTACACCTTGCATCGCACCTTTGATGTAGTTCTGGGCTTCCATTTTAGCTGCCTTCAAAGCACAACACCATCACATGACTACAGGAAGCAGACCAAACATGTTAAGCAGGTAAACAAACACTCCAGTCTGAGCCAATGAAACTTACAAAATAATTAGGGCTGTCAGTTTAACGCGTTAATTAGATTAATTAATTACACTGCAAATTAGCACGTTATAAAAATGAACGCAATTAATTATGAGCGGCAATTCAATGCGCGCACATTTTAAATTTGGCGTGCGGCGAGCAAATCACTGCCAGGGCCTTTGAACGGCAAGTTTATTTATAAAAAGAACGAAGACGGGACTATCAACAAGAACGCGGTGATTTGTAGGTTTTATAAAAAAAAAAAAAATTCCGATCAGCGAAGCCGCTCCAGCCTGACAGATCATTTGAACGCTAAACACTTCCGGACAAGTTCCATTCAAGTTCCTCTCAGTCTCTCCCTTTCTCTCAGTCTCTCTCTCTCAACCACTCTCTCTTTCTCTCTCTCTCTCTCTCTCAATCTCTCTTGCGCTCTCTCACAAGATTAAAATGCGAGTAATTACATTAATTAATTACAAATCCTGTAATTAATTAGATATTTTTTTAATCACCTGACAGGACTAAAAATAATATAAAATTAAGGACAGTATGAACATTTACTTTTGTGGTCATTTAAAGAAATAGCCACCTTTTGATGTTATTTTTGGTCAGTAGCTCTAATCTAATATTACAGCAAGGCAGTTTCAGAGTGATGAACAATTAGCACAATTTAAAACAGAGTATTTAACAGCTGAATGCTGAAAAATAAACAACTGCTATTTACTGAAATTACAAAATTTTTGGTTTATGTAATAGTCACGCGCTGTTACTGTGAATTAGAATAATAGAATCCATTTTTAGATTACAATATGTCCCTAAGTAGTTTCTAAACAAGTAAACAGGTGCATTTTTGTGTTATATAGCACTCAGGAAAGAGAGCTAGCTGATGGGCACTAGTGAAATTTTATGGACCTAAGAAAAGACCCAGAGGGGGTATAAAATGCGATGTACTTGCTATTTATTTATATCGTTCACTGGATTTGAGAAGTGAAAATACATAGAGCTAATATATGAAGAGTAGGTGTGCCAACTCTCAAAATCAGAGGGTGTAACCACTTTGCCATATCCAGATCCTGAATCATTTTAATGACTCTTGTACTGGGGCCTTCCCCTTTACCAGGACAGATTACTGGTGATTGTGTCTGCCACATAAGATGCAGCGAGACAGTGAAAAGTATCAAAGCCACAAATCGAACCAGGGTCAGAAGAGTCAAAATACATTTTAGTTCAGGGGTAAATTCTAATCCCGGAGATAGGTTAGTGTAATGCCAGATTGCAGAACATTCTTGGCAAAGCAACAACATCTGCATGGAGACAAGTAGGTGACGGATCCATTCTAGGTGAAGGTGTTTCTTTGCCTGGAATGTTCCACAGTCTGGCATTAAGCTAAGCTCTACCCATGGACACATCTAGGTGACTCCACTACAAGTTACAAGTCGGATCTGTGGAGAGGTGACTCCACTCAAATTAACTGAGTTTTTTTCTTCAGTAAAACACACATAATTGAATAAAAACAAGACAGATATGTTTAATGCTATTCTCTGGAGCATTCCAGACAAAGCAATGACATCACCATAGAAACGAGCAGGTGGCAGCAATGGTGCTAGATCTTCATCACTTTGAAACCCACAGATAATTGCATTTAATTCTTTCAGGTATGACCAACATATACTAGGTAACAAAAGAAACTATATACACTTCTAATATGTTCATATTTTTCTGAATGATGGAAATATTTTCTCAAATTTTTGCATGGACATTAATATGTCATTGGTCTCTTCGGTCATCAATACAAGTGTCATGTTCACTCAAGTGTGACATGGACTGGTCAGTGAAATCAGCTGTGCAGTAATTGCACGTGCACGCTCTAATGTTGGCATCATGTTGTTATTCACTATTGCATTGTGCTGTCCGACTCCAGACATCAGATAAAAATTGAAAAAGATTAGATTTTCAGAGTGTAAAGCCATGCCGAGACTCAGTCAATTTGAGCGCGAATGTGTAATTGGCCTGCTGCAGGTTGGGGAACGGGTTAGTGTTGTTGTGTGAAGGTTTGGGTGTACCAGAGCAACAGTTTCAGCCTTACAGAGACGATACCAGCAAACGGGTTCGACTCTTGACCGCGCGCGTTCTGGTTGTCCGAGGGTCACCACAGCTGCTGAAGACCGTTATATCAGAATTTCCCATCTTCATTATCGGTTCAGACCAGCCACCACAACTGCCTCTACGATACCAAGGCTCAGACTGTACAATGACACAGAGTTGATTTTTCAGTTTTTGAGATTTTTGCTTTTGACCCCCATGTTGTTCTGAAGACTATGAAATGGAAATGGCAAATCCGATAACAATGAATTTTTGGGTGGCGAAGCAGCATTGAATAATTCAAACAATAGCTGTGAACTTTGTTCTGATTTAGTTTTTTATTATACAATAAAACTCTTTCTCATCGAGTGTATAGTTTCTTTTGTTACCTAGTATATATACATCATTTGCATTTTACAGGACATTCCCAGGGCAAAGTTATCAAAGTGGTTTATAAAGCGTATGCATAATACAGGGCCATTGGAACTGCTTGAAGAAAATTCCTTCACTTTACTACTAGCCACAAAATATGTCCTCAAAACTGGCTTTTTTGGAATGATTTTCAGACATGATTTGAATGACATGTCTGCTAGAGTCAAGGAACAAAGCAGAGTATTTCCAAATGCCAAGGGTTGAGCTAATGCGGGGGAATCAGGTCATGTTGCGGTGAAATTACTCCAAGTCTTTCTGTAATGTCAGGTTTGAAAAGAGGCTTTGTATTTTGAAGCTTGTGGGGTTTTCTGTTCACTGAGTCCATATGTTACACACCCCCACTTGAGCACTGTGGGCCAGAAGCGCAGACTGGAGCAGTTCTCTGTGGTCTAAACACTGTGCTGCTTGTGTTTGCCATGGCTCGGGGTGCGTTGTGTACATCTGGGAGAGACAAAGACAAATGCCTCAAATGCAACAGTGGCACTCAAATGTCACATATAGCCCGTGAGTGAGCCGAGTATGAATATTTTACCACAACAAACATGTGTATGTGCTGGACAAAAGCTCTTTTCATTAAGGACTCAGCTTGAGCAAGCTCTTGCAACTCAGTGATTCTCAAAATGTTCACACCAAGAATATATACTATACTGTACTGTATCTGGCCTTGCGAGCACCACCAGATCTAAACAAAGTCTCTAACAAGTGGGATGGTACAAGATCACGTGCCACAAGATCTCGCAAGACAAACTCGCCACAAAATTGTCAAAATCTCGTGAGATTTTTATGTTTGGATTGGATAAAGAATTGAGTTAAATACTGGCGAGTTACATTTTTTTGAGAAGCTGTTGTCCCAGAAAGAAGTGTTACAATGACAGCAGAAATATTAAATAAAGTCAATCAGTCAAAAATTCTGAGGCCTAAAGGCTAAACCAGATCTAAATAACCACTGACAAATTATTTTCTATACACGCTCTAACCAAAAGGATAAACTACCAACATATCCAATATTTGTTTAATTTTTTTTTACATTTTTGTTTGTTTTATTATAAAATGAATACATGTCTATTTGAATCACACCTAGGGCATTTTGTCTCTCTAATTACTTTCAGTTCACTTCCATCATCTTTTACTTACTATTACTCTTTGAGCACTAAACTCAAAGGTGTTACTCAGTCCTATGCACTGTTGTTATTAAGTAGCCACACACTTTCTTCAGTATCTTGCTAACAAAATAGCAACAAACAAACAAACAACTGCAGCAGATAACTCATATAACAAGGACAATACCAAATTGACTGCATTTTTAAAGATCAGTTATGCTAGTTATGCAGTGTAGAAGAACTATCTACTGATTTGCATACTGACACATGAGAACCACATCTCTGGCTCCTTTCATCACTCTTCCTGGCTCCGTGAATTGTGTCATGTGATGCAAGATGGTCTTAAATGTACAGTAATTATTGGGAAATGCCAGTCACGGCTGCTTCTCCACTCGTCCACATTTAATAAGCTTTATAATAAGCCTTTGAGTTTTTGATGTGTCTTCCTGTAGCCGGTACCGTTTCTTTTGTGGGACCCCCCAGTGATGCAGTCACCAGATTCAAAGAGTTTCCTCCGATCTGAGCAGGAGTCGTGGTTAATACCCCCACCACTGCTGCAACTATACTGTGGTACTTTTACTGCTATTTTAGGACAAATGTCAAAATGCATAATATAATATACATCAAATGTATGTACTTCAAAATTTGTTATCGTGACAATAATAATAGCCTTTTTTGAACATCAATTAAGATGCGCAGGACAGGGCTCCTCATCTCAAATCACTGTTGGGGATGCCGTACAGAGAGTGGTAGCATGTTTTTCTCATGCCCTAATATCAAAATCTACTCTGAGAAAATTATAACAAAAATGTGTTATGACATAGGAGTAAATATCCAACCCTATGCATTTTAAACCAATTCTATTTAAAGGAAAAAGATATAAAATAATTACCTGGCCAGCCAAATTATATCTCTCTGTATTTCCTATACAGCGCGATACCATTTGGACACCCTCGCTCCACCCTCGCTCCTCCGGTTAAAAACGGACTCCGCGATTCTGATTCGTTCAAAGATGGTGACGTCAGTGCACCCGCCTTTCCCGCAAAGTCACTCTTAGGCAGCGAAAGTTCCTCCTCAGTTTTGAATCAAGATGGCGCAATCTCTGATTGGTTCACTTAGCTGTCTGTCTAAGCGCAACCGCCGCGCATTCTGGACCAAGCGTTACCAGACTCACCGCTGGAACAGCGATGAGTCATGGATTCTTCCAGGCAAATAAAATAAGACAATATGGGTAAAAACAGCCCTTACTATAGCAAAGAGTACTGGAAGTACTGGAGGACACTTGAGATACCTACATACCTGGAATGAGTGCCTTATCTAGATCGTATCTGATCAAATCAAATCAAACGTTATTTATAAAGCCTTTTTCATACAAAAAAAAGTATCACAAATTGCTTTACAGTGATAAAAAACAATCCCAGATTTCCTTTCATCCACCGTACCAGCCCCCACAGCTGCCTGACACCACACAACCAAACAACCCAAACAGTAACACACACGCACACGCACACACACACACACGCGCGCACGCACGCACACACACACACACACACAAACATGCTAAAATATATAAAACTACACATAGTAAAATGTGAGGCTGACAGGCGAACCAGTTGAGAGAGCACCATCTCTCAACTGGTTCCGTCTACACCAGGAGCAGAGAGCCTTCCACCGCCACCAGGAACTTCCACAGAGGCCCAAGCACCATTCCTCCACCAGGACCCAGGGCCCAGGGGAGAGAAGAGGCAGAAGAACCATCCCTCCACCATACGAGACAGACCCCGGCAGCAGCCGACCACCGCTCCCAGTGTGGAGGGCTCGTACAGAGGAAACACTGGAAATCCTAAAAATGATAAAGGATCACAACCAATCAATCACTCCCACACCAACCAGCGTTTGCTAGAGGTCATGAAAATGGGGGTTAATCGGCAATATGGCATCTTGAAAAAAAGCGATTGAAGATTGCTCAAACATGCACCAATCACACAAAATACAACTTCGAGAGAGTAAATGAGAAGAGGAAACAGCTATATTATGGTTAAATGCTTTGAAAAGCCAATTTTGTATAATAGCTCTGCTTTAAAATCTGAAAACAACTTACTTTACAACTACTGTATCTCTCAAAAATTGATTTTGGAAATTGTGATTTATTATATGTAATGTACCCTAGTGCTCATGATTGAAAATATATTGTTGTGCCTGATTCAAGCCTGATTAAATAAAGGGCATCTGTTTTTATATATGTCATTCATAAATCTACAGAATATTCAAAACCAGCAGCCCCAGAAGAGAAAACTTACAACAAAAAGTGAAGCATGTAAGTAAAAAACGATACACATGAGTAAATCTGGCTTTTCTCCAATTGAAAACAAGATCTAGAGGCAGTGGTATTAAAAGCAAGTACAGACATTTCAGATTCTCAGGTTTTTCTATTTGGAACAAAATGTGATGCACAAGACGGGAAGAAGCATTTAAAATTTTATACAAGACCAGAGAGTGCTTCACTGGGATTTTAATAAAAATTTAATAGCAACAACATGAGTGAGTGGAGATCTACTGTTCAGTCTTTAGTGAATCCGTGTGCACAGAGCCATATACTCCATTAGTAACAGCAGCTTTTCTCCTCTCTCTCAAATATCTCACAAAATAAACCGGGCTTTAACAGGTGTGACCTCAGGCCTACTCAGAATCTCATGATAGTGTTGACAAAATATTTAAGACTGTGAATGGACTGACCCTGCGCAAGAGTATTTCCAATCTGTACAAGAATGCTATCAAGGACTGTTTCAAGTAAATGTTGCTGACATGTTCAGCTAATATTCCACATTATGGCATTAAACTTATATCTCTTAAGTGACAAGTGGATGAAGCCTCCATGCCAATTATTATTATTATTATTATTATTATTATTATTATTATTATTATTATTATTATTATTATTATTATTATTATTAGATTAATACAAGATACATAGATCTAATGCCATACAGCAACCGAAAAGTCAAAAAGAAATGTATATAACTGATTGGGACATGTACAATAGCTATGGATTAAGTTCCTAGAATAATCGAATGACGATATTACAAAATTTCTCATTGGAAACATATTCATTTATTTTTATTTAAACGTTTCTATTTAGTATAAAGCAAAATATTGTGTCCACTTGCCCAACAGCATCCAGTCAAATAGAGAATAGTCTGGGTTCTGTCTGTTTGGCTTGATGAGAAGATTGAAGAATGGGTCAAATGCAGAGTTAAAAATGCTTCTAGTTGCTGCTATCTAGTTTAGAGCTTGTCAGACTTACTTAAATCTTTATTCTGTTTTTTCCCTTTCCGCCTCTACTTTGGCAAAACGCTGCATTATTCCTTTCCACCCACTAACAGGTGCCACGATAAAGACATAATCAGTGCTATTCACTTCCATCTTCACAGTGGCCATTATGTTATGTGTACATTTTGTTACAAGCCTATTGGATAAGACCATTTATATCCAACTGTGAAGAGACTGTATAAATGAGTGTACATTGTAGAAGATCTGTATAGAATCACTCAGTCGTCCAGCTGGAATCCATGGCAAAATGAGAAATTCAATTTGTCAACTGGACAAAAGTTTATTTGGTTGAATACGTTTCGCAGCTCATCCAAGCTGCTTCTTCAGTTCTGGTCAGCAGACATGGGGACTTGAGACTTAGTGACTTGGACTCGAGTCGACTCGAGTCGCTGTTTTTATGACTTGTGACTTGACTCGACAAAAAATGAAATACTTGAGACTTGACTCGGACTTGGAAGTCTAGGACTCGGGACTTGACTTGACTTGAGACACGATGACTTGAATGACTTGCGTGGTCACATAATGTTTTCGTGCTCATTCAACGGCACTGCCATGTCCTGGGACGCAACACGTGCACCACGTGCACCACCACCGGCACGAGGCCGCGCGTACACCGGGGCTGCGAGCACGAAAACGATCCGCGGCGCCCGCGGACCGCGTACTCTCAGCCCCAGCCACAAACCAGCCGCACAAAATCAGCAAAGAGTGGCCCGTGGTGGTTTAATCCCGGTTTAGTCCAGGTCTAGACCTGGTCCAGTCCTGGTTTCGTCCCCTCAGATGTGAGAGTTGCGCTGTGTTTGCGCTTGTGGTGGAGGGCTGTGGCGTTAGTGTCTCTTGTCTCAGATCAGTTGTTGGTTTGGTTTTGTGGTATGCAGGAGATCACTTGACCGAGGGTCTACGTTCAAATAATAATAATAAACAAAACTCTCATCACTTTTTACTCTTAGTCAGTCTCTTACAAAGGTGTAGTCTAAATACACGAGCTCTCGAGGAGCGCGCCTGACCCATTACGCACGCGAGGAGTGGTGTGTGTGTGTGTGTGTGTGTGTGTGTGAGAGGAGAAATGTAACACAGTTTAATATTAATAAGCTATTTGTTTTAGCTATTATTTGTTTCCTCACAAAAGGGGAATGACTTATGGATATACTGTGTGAGTGTGAGTGACAGAAAGCGTGAGAGAGAAATGTGCAAAGAAAAGAGCAAAGAAATGTGACAGTTTAATTTACTGTAAGTTAGTATTTGTTTTAGCTGTTATTTTTACTTTGTAAAAGGATAGCTACTTGTGGATATTCTCTGTGTGTGTGTGTGTGTGTGTGTTAGAAAGTGTGTGTGGGACAGAGTGAGTTAGGGAGTGTAACAAAGTTTAAAGGAAAAGTAACGTTATTTTACAATCTGAGCCTTCTTTCGGTAATAAAACAAGTCGTTTGACTCACCCATATCACGTTCGTGTCATTTGGAGCTGTTTGGTGAAAGTTATGTTGTAGCGTATCCGTTAGCCTGAGTACTCGGGGCATTACTTTGCGGTCTCCAAATAACACAAACTTTAGCACTTTTCAAATCATAGAAGCCCGATGTCTTAATGTAAGATTTCGTTTGAAGCAAAAGTGGCCTGTAATCCGAGATTTAGCCATAGTTTTCAGCTTTGCGTTTCATGTTTGGGTCCCGGGAGCTGATAGCACAGTCCGCGCATGCGCACTGGCGTCCTCATCTACTCGAAACTATGGCTAAATCTCGGATTACAGGCCACTTTTGCTTCAAACGAAATCTTACATTAAGACATCGGGCTTCTATGATTTGAAAAGTGCTAAAGTCTGTGTTATTTGGACACCGCAAAGTAATGCCCCGAGCATATGATACGAGCACCATGCTAACGGATACGGGATCATTAGTAGAGCAGAACGGCTCAACATAAGTTCTGCGATACTGCTCCAATTGACAGCAAACTGCTATGGGTGAGTAAAACTACTTGTTTTATTGCCGAAAGAAGGCTCAGATTGTAAAAAAAACGTTAATTTGCCTTTAATACAAGTTTGTTTTAGCTGTTATTGGTTTCAGCTCAATGCTGAAACAATGTTGAAAACATGTGAAACAGTTTGGTTTTTGATGTACAGATCACTTTTACCAATAAATAACCAATAATTACATTATCACTGTTTTGTTTGAGTCTACGATGTATTTTACTGAACATGAGTATTTACAATACAAATATTTGATAACAGGTTGGGCACATTAGCCAGTGATGATTACTTACACTTTCTTATATATTGCCTTTCACTTTATTAAGATCAGATTCTGCAGCTAAAATTACAACAATACGCCAAAGGTGACTTGACTTGGACTTGACTTGACCTATTACAGGACTTGACTTGACTTGACATAGCCTGTGACTTGACTTGACTTGACTTGCCCAAGAAAAAAATACTTGGGACTTACTTGGGACTTGAAGGTGAAGACTTGAGACTTACTTGAGACTTGCACATGTGTGACTTGGTCCCATGTCTGCTGATCAGTCGCTGGTGGACACTGCCTATATCTGCCTGAAGGGAGGAGCTAACTACAATGAAATTACTTTGAAACTACCACACCTACTTCTTTACAGTTTCTGTTAGTTAGGTAGGTCTATCAGTGAGGTACAGATCTTGGCCAGAGAAAAGAACTGGTTTGAGAGGGGAGTTATTTTTGTCAAGAAAGCGAATCCTTCCTTTAACAGAAATGGAGGTCTCAGACATCATTTGTCTCCCATTTATAACTGTTTCCTCAAACCTGAATCAAAACAAACAAAGAAAACAATAGGGCAACCAGGTCGGGTCCAGAGGTGTGAAAACAGCCATTATTTCCATGAATGGTTCTGCTAACAATCTCCCACACTCCACTCGCACTGCATATTTTTTTCATAGTGTATATTCTGTAAAGATTCTTTCTATTTGATTATATATTTTTTACATGCTTCTCTTTATCTTGTTTATCTATTTTAATTTTTTGCATGCTCTTGGCATCCAGTGTGGGCAGCAAAGTAAGAATTTCATTGTACAGTTGTACATTGTACATTGTATTTACTGTGCATATGACAATAAAAGCTTTGAATCTTGAACCTTGAAAATATTTAATAGACCTACCTAACTAACAGAAACTGTAAACAAATAGATGTGATAGTTTCATAGTAATTTAGCTCCTCCCTTCAGGCAGATATAGGCAGTGTCCACCAGCGTCTGACCAGAACTGAAGAGGCAACTTGGATGAGCTGTGAAAAGTATTTGCCCAAATAAACTTTTGTCCAGTTGACAAATTGAATTTCTCCTTTTGCCACATGCCCGAGCCACCTCAGCTGGCTCCTCTCGACGTGGAGGAGCAGCAGCTCTACTCCCAGCTCCTCTGGTGTGACTGAGCTCCTTACCCTATCTTTAAGGGTGTGCCCAGCCACTCTTTATAGAAAATACTTGTTTGAATTGTGCTTACTCTGAATTTTGTTGCCATATTTATTTTCAATATGAAAATGAAATTCACCTTTAAAATAGTCACATATTTTGAAGTAAATGTTACACTCTAAATTTAGACTGTTGAATTTGGGGGCCTGAAAATATATGCAATGAATATTTAAAAGGAAGATTACTCATCCAATTTTGTAAACATGAAAAATACATAGAAATTTGATACTACATTATATAACTTTCTGGAGGTGGCTCTTCAGTTGCATGATTCCATAAAAATAGAAAGTTAAAACCTTACTTTGGAACATTCTCCTTGGAGATAAACAAATTTTATGCCATATTGTGTTAAATTTTAGCCAAAGAAGCAGCATCTCCATGGAAACAAGCAGATGGAGGCCCCTAAATAAGAGTCAGGTTTATGGAGATGCATGTAAGGACACATGTTTGACTATGCAATAAAAACAACCAACTACTTTAAATGGCTCATTGCACTATTTTCTGATCTATGTTAATAATGTTGTTTCCTCATCAAAACACACCTGGAGTTTAGTTTTGTTTCATTCACACTTGTTTAACACACAAACTGCATACAGTGGTACCTCACCTTACGAAATTAATTAGTTCCAGAAGTGGTTTCGTAATGTGAATTTTTCGTAAGTTGAGTAGCTATTTCAATGGAAAAGGCCTGATTCATTCCAAGTTTGTTTTTTATAGTGTAACATTTTTTTTTATAGTGTAACACTGTGTCCTGCGTAGAGACTGTAGACCCAGGACTGGAGGTGGACTATACCAGGTCTAGACCAAGGTCTAAACCTGGACTGGACCAGGTCTGGACCTGGACTAGACCAGGACTGGACCAGGACTGTGCCTGGACTAGACCAGGTGGATTAAAGCGCCATGTGCGGGTCTATTTCCTGGTTTCGTTTTGAGTCACGGCTGAGGCGAGCAGCGAGGACTCCCCTCGGGACCGCACGCAGTCTGAGTGCATGAACGAACGCATGCAAGAGCCGCGGTGGTCTGATCCTGGTTTGGACCTGGTCCCGACCTGGTTTAGACCTGGCACGGTTTGAGCACGGGTCTCGTGCTCGCGCCCCGTGCCGGGTCATGCTGCGCTATCACACACGTGTCCGCGCGCACACACACCGCCCTCCCCCTTCCCCCCACACTTCACTATTAATACATTTTGTTGAAAATCTATGAAAGTTTGAGTGTTTAAACGAGAGACAAATGTGAGAAAAGTTTAAATCCAGTCTGAGAAAAGCGTATAATGTGTGTGGCTGACCGCGCATTATTTGAATTTTTGAGATTTCGCGTTTCGTAACTTGAATTTTCTTTCGTATCTAGAGACCAAAATTTAACGTGAAGGCGTTTCGTAACTTGAAATTTTCGTTTGTTGGGTCTTTCGTAAGGTGAGGTACCACTGTATTCAGGGTTCTTCTCTCAAACTGAAGCCCTTCCACCTTGTGATGTCATGTGGTAACAGGAAGTGCTCTATTGTGTTTTTAAACTCCATACACCTTCACTAGAATAATTTGGAAAATTTCAGCCCTGGAATTTCCAATCTCTACAAAACTAAAGGTAAAAGGTAGCTGTTAACTTGAAAACTACCGCTTTATGACATCACAAGGTGGAACAGAGCATTTTTGGCTTTGGAGATGCAGAAAGAGTAATATATTACTCAAACACATGAATGAAACACAACACAGCTCCAGGTATGTTTTTGAGGAGGTAACACCATAATAACATGGCTTAAAGCTCACAAGAGTCAATTTTGCATAATGTAGGACTTTTAATTTGCTCTTTTGATAAAAGGTTGCTCACAGTGGATTTACAATTCAAAATCTGATTAAAGAAATTAGTTTCCATAGTGGCTGCTGCCTGGCCTTATATTCAAATGGCTGCCCACTGGACCCTGGACATATTGGTTGTATTATGAGGCTGTAGCTCTACACCCTCCCATCACCTCTGTGCTCTTTGCAGCTGACTCATGGTAATATCACACATCAGTGGCCTGCGGAGCTCCAAGCCTGGCCGCTCTGCTGCCACTTCACAGTTGGAGTGACTCAGGGCAAAATGGATGGCCCACAATTAGTAATTTAGTGGCTGCAAAAGGCTCATGCATACAAGTCCACTTTGAAAACTGTGTTGTCCCCAGAAGTCATTATAACACCCACATAGCCTCTGAGTGGCTGCATGTCCTGCCAGTGTAACTGTGAGTTCTGTTTCTGTTGTCCAAAAAGGTGAAGCCAAAAGGGGAATGGATGGTACTTTTTCATTCTAGCCTTATTTAGTCAAGTTTATTTTAGTCAGGAATCCAGAAAAGTGCAGGGAAATCCACACAGGAAGACCCCATGTGAGTAGAATCGATACCATTACTGTTTATTTATTTTAGTTTATTTTATTTTATAGCAGGGGGAGGGGACATTAATTAACATGTAAATGTACCAGAATTGGCCAGATTCTGTTTTTCATCTGCAGTCCCTGTTGTGCCAGTACTGTTCAAACAAGTGAATAATTAAAGCTATATTTAAGATTTTTTTTTCTTCTTGACCAATACAGACCTAATTTGACAGGATTTGAAATGGGATTGTCAGGGAACAGGGGCACTTAAAATTTACAACACTAAGGCTGGCATTCATTCCATTTAATTGTATAAAACTTTGGCAATAAAATGAGTAACTGTCCATTTTAGTTTAAAGCTGTTTATGGTAAAATGGTGAAACCCCAACCACAGGTTTGGGCCAGTCCCAAGCACAGAAAAAGGGAAAGAGTTGTTAATGTGTTTTTTTTTTTCAGTTTGCTGTATTTATCCTTGTACTCTTGTAAATTTGTTAGATTTAAGTTTTCTGCTACTCTATTTTATTCTATTTTATTTATTGCATGTTAAGTGTTGGTTTACATTCTGCTTCAAGCACCGCAGCAATTTCCTAATGTTGTGAACTTGTTCAAACATATGGCATTAAAACCTTTCTGATTCTGATTCTGATTTATAGTTTTTTTTCCTTATGACTATGAGGGCTGTTTGTAGCTGTAAGCTAGATTCTTAGCAAGATTCTTAGAAAATACCTTCATCCAGATCCATGCCAATCTATTTTCCCAGTCACTTAGAAACTAGACATTGCCTCAAAACAAAAATACTATTTGACAAATTGTAAGGCATTGTTCATTCTTCACATAACAATTTATGTGCTGTATTATTTTTTATTTATCAGCCAAATACATTTTGAAACATTTATACATGCTTTACACCTATGCATCTGCACAGACTGGGTGCCATTACCAGGAAAAAAAGCATGAAACAAATCGGTTTAAGAGCCAATAAATTATGAAATAACTTTTTACATTTTTGAAATGCACTAACCTTGAACCATTACATTTCTTCAAATTAAAGGAAAAATAAATGTTCAAATGGCTCAACAGAGACTGCAAAAAAACATTTCTCCAGTAATCAAAAAAACTATATTTGAAAATCACTTTTTGCTGGGCCAAGATGAATGCATTTGCAAATGGTTTGTTTTGATTTTTTGGATGACTTGTCCATTTAAACACTTAAGAATTCACAAAACGCTAAAATGGTTTCTTGCAGTGTTATTTCCTACTCCTTGCACTTTCAATCAAAACCACTGTACCAGTCTGAGAATCTCCTGGCCAATCTTTTAGTGTAAAATCAAAATCACGTCACTGGAGTTCCACAAAGTTTCCTCTTGATAAGCCTCTGGGGGGGGGAATGCCGTGTGAGTGTGTGAACGCGTCGAATTGTCTCTCTCAATGCGTGAGACTTGAGAGCCCTGCTGTAAATGTTTGTCTAAAGAGCAAACTTAAACTACAAAGCAACTAATGAGAGTTATATAAATGAAGTTATTACCTGATGGTTCTCAGTTTGTTTTATCATCACCGCTGTGTGCGCGTAGCAGCTGAAACTACACTCTACAGTCTGCCCAACAACAGAACAATCTATTTTCTGATTGGCTGATTTTTTCCGGGGAGCGGGACGGGGAGGAGGGGGAGAGTTTTTTTCGCTGAAAACGCGCGGTGCCTGCATAAACTGAGCCACACAGACTGATTTTCTGGGCACAAAAAAAAAAAAAAAAAAAAATCACTCTCAATGCGTGAGACTTGAGAGCCCTGGCAGAAACTCATGTGTTAAGTAGCACTAATTAGCATATCTGTCTAATAGGCTTATGAGAGATTTTATGGTGAATCAAAACCCAGATGAGAAGTGCCAAGTGCCAGGTCTATGTGGGAGAGTGAAGTGCAGTAAAATATGGAGTATCAGAATCCAGGGTGTGAACTGGGGTTGAGTGACTGGACTAATTACAGACTTAACCCAGGTCTATGCCTCAAAGTCGTTGGTTTAAGTGGTCCACCACTCCAAACTTGGGCAAGAATTAGAGTTAAATTTGAATTTTCAACCATGTGGGTGCACTAGTTTCTACAAAACATAAAAAACATAAATATACTCTATTGATACTTTGCAGCTAATGTCATCAACATTCCCTGGGGATGTGATGCTAACCGTAGGGACTGCTCTGTCCTTTGAGGCTTTGATAGACTTTAATCTGAGCTTTATTTTCATTTATTTAACACAGTTTGACCAGAAAGAAATGATTTAGTTGAGCTGATTTGTGTCATCTTTCAAGTCCCTTTCAAATAACATTAGAGTCACAAGTTAGCTAGCATTAGCCAACAGTTTTTTTTTAGTTCATCAGTCTTTTTTTGAAAATCAGACACCTAAATAGGATCATGAACCCTACCCCCACCTCCCACACACAAACACACTATCTTCATCTATGCAGCAAAACTTCCAGCCACTTCAGCCTTTCCATCTACACATCTATTTTTATTCCAAACAAATCCATCGCTCCTTTCCTTCAGTTGTTTCCATCTGAGATCCAAGTGCCCAAGTTTATCCTTTCAATAAACTATTCATAGCCTAACACCTCACTCATGTTGAAAAGTTCCTATAGCTCCCCCATCATAAAAGTTATGTATGTCTTCTCTCCCCTTAAGTTCACCTTCAAACACACACTGGCATCCAACTACACTATGGACTTCAAGATTATCAGTTCCTTTGTCTGCTCCGTTTGTCAGAAACCACCACCCTGCCTGTGACCGCTGACCCCTTTCCTCTGCATTCACCATCTCAACTGTGGCATGATGGGAAGTTTCACTGCTACACTTTTGCAACCTCCACTGATCATGTATGACAATCTGCTAGGGTTTTTCCGTGGTTACGTGAACAAGGGAATCATTTGGACAAAGCTGTGTAGGCGGATGTCCTTTGGTCTGTGCGAGCGTGTGGGTTGGTAGCTAGGTTCATCTCTCTTTTCATAGATATAGGGCATTGGAAAGGTAGATACACAGGCAGACTGGTGGGCGCCTTGCTAACATGCCCGCAGACATAAGCAGCATATAATAACAAGAAAGACCATAAACAGTATCTCCCATGTCCGATGCCTTCCTTGACCTTTAACCCCGTCGTCATTTCCTCTTCCATATCTTGACTTTGATGCTGTGAATGGGAAATGCAGAAGATTTAGTTATCTAGTGGTTTGGCTCCATGTTTGGGGGTAATTCAGTTTATAAAAATAATGTTTAAATAAAATAAAAGTCAATACATAAGTAAAGCCATTAGGAGATGCTGGCATTTTATAATAATTGGATATCAGTAAACAACACTAAGTAATTCCTGGAAACTTATAATAAAATATGACTATGATCTTTGTTATGTATTTTGCAGTAGTCAAGGAGAAAATTAATTAGATGATTTTTTCCAGAAAGGTGAGCAATCGGCCAAGAAAGAAATGCTTTGTTTTATGTTCTATTGTGAGTTAAGACCAAATATGCGGTGAAGGTGTAGGCAAAGTTTAAATTACTATGACTTACTATAAAATGTGTTAGAGACATGGTTAGGAATAACAGGGTATCTTGCAAATTACAATATTATGTCTTAAAATAGCAAAAATCAATGCCATATATTGCATATGATAACCTCTGATATATTTTTAAGGAAGCAAATATATTCTCAGATAATTTGTGAAACCACTATATGGAAGCAGCACAGTTATTTTAACCATGCAGTACTACAACGGAATTACATAAACAAGTTACCTTTTTCCTATCAGCAACAAAAACTAAAGTGATACAAAATCAGTATTGTTAAAGGGTCTATATTACTGTACATTATTTTCTGATCTATGTTATAATGTTATTTCCTCATCAAAACATACCTGGAGTTGTGTTTTGTTTCATTCACATGTTTAACACACAAATCCTGCATATTTAGGCTGAGTTCTCAAGCAGAAAAGTTTTGATGTCATGTGGTAATACAGGAAGTGCTCCATTGTGCTTATAAACTCAATACATCTCCACTAGAATAATTGGGATGATTTCAAACCTGGAATTACCGATCTCTGCTGAACAAAAGGTAAAAGGTAGCTGTTAACTTGAAAATACCTCTGCATGACATCACAAGGTAGAACAAAACACAACGCCAGGTATGTTTTTGATGAAGTAACAACTTTATAACATGGCTTAAAGCTCTCAAGAATCCATTTTGTGTAATAGAGGACTTTTAATTTGTCACTGTATTGAGTGCCTGTTAAGGCTACGCAGGTGTGGACATAAATAACAGACTCAAGGCAAAAAATGTAAAAACTAACCAAGATTTATTGTCCCAAGAGGATAGGTGGTTTGTAGGTGAGGAGGCAGCAGCCAGAACACTAGAGACTTCTACACGGCTGCTAGGAACAAAAAAAGAGGTAGTAAGTAAAAATGATTACAAGGCAGGAATAAAAAAATACAGCACGACTGCAAAATCGCTGTCTAGTTGATGTAACAATCTGGCAGAGTCTGGCAGGAGAACTGGCCCTTTGTAGTAGAGGCTTGAATGTAGATAGCGTACAGGTGCTCCCAGCAGACTCCGCCCACACAGCCAGGGGCGTGACAATGCCAATGCTATTTACTTCATTTGAGAACACGTCACTTAATTAAACAGAACCCCAAACTGATTTCTTAGTTTCTTAAAGTGATAATAGTGACATAAAGTGATAAGCCTTCATTAATGTCATATACAAAATACCCACACTACCATGTACACACAACTACGTACAAATATCAGTTATGGTTTAATCTCTTGAATTGATACATTTCGTGGGATAATACATATTGCAGCACATACATTAAACGCTGCCTGCTGACTCACTCCAGACACAGCTGAATATACGCTCTCATCGTGTTCAAAACTATAAGCACTCATGTTGGGGAGTCAGCATTACTTTATGCCTATTCAGTACTGCTTTGTATTAGCCACATTTATCTCTATATTATCTATGTAATTACACCCACAGCACAAAGTAAGCAGGCTCTACCATCCTCTTCACTCACCCAGGCATACTGTATCTCTCACTGTCTGGTGAAGATGTTTTCTAAGACATTTCCGATGATGAAAGATGGCATCAGTTCCGCTAGATGAATAATTAAGCAGTTATTTTTACTCCTCTGGGTCATGAATCGGCTGCTAGACAGGTGAGGGTGAGGTATAAAGAGAGAGCGAATCCAACATTTTTACAGATAACATGGGCTTTAAAGGTGTGCTGTGCAACTTGATATTACTAGATATGTCATTGCTCTGTCTGAAATATTCTACAGCATCTACATTTATTAAATTACAGGTGATTTTATAGCTCAAAATATCCAGAAAAACACGCATCCTGACTGAGTATAGAATTGCCTCTCCAGATCTGACCTTTAACTTGGTCTGGTTTGGACTCCATGAAGATAGAAAGGTTAATGCCATACTGTTAATCATTACAGACAAAACAATAACATCTCCATGAAAAAAAAACTTTTGATGGAACCTCCACCAGACAAGTTACACACTGTACCATTAATAAAACATATTATGTACAGGTATTACTCTGTATTCTGAAGACATTTCAGATCTGAATTATTCAAATAAGAAGTATTGTTGCTTTTACCCTACATGAGCCTGTGTTCTTGTTTATAATATAATTATAGCAGCGCATTGCAATATCCTAGGATCTGCTCCCTCATTGTTAGCGCGATAATGAGGCAGCTGGATAAGCAAACACTGTCATAAACCTGATGGGGAGCATATGCAAAGCGAGCACTTTCCTTTGGCTGAGATTTCAGATTGTCATGACATTAAAACTGAGTCAGTTTGTCACACCTCTTCATGCCAGTCGAGTCATATTCTTGGTGAAAATAACCAGATTAAACCACTTTAAAACTGAAGCACAACTGAGTTAATGAAGATACACTACAGGCTTAGCTCCATTTTTGTTATTTCTTTGTCTGGGATAAAATACCATCAAATATATCTATCTTGCATTTATTTGGGTGCTTTTATTGCTCTCCTATTGTGTGTAGGTTCACCGCAGATTGTCTCAGTGGAAATAAAATTAATGCCCTCCTATGGAACATTCAGAAAAGTTACATCTTTATCTTTTTAAAAATATTTTCTAGCAATTTGGCTCTCAATGTGATAATAAGCACAGTTTACCGATGTCTTAAAGGTCCTATATTACACAAAATTGAGTTATGTTATAATGGTGTTTCATCAAAAACAGGAGGAGTTGTGTTTTGTTTCATTCTCTCATGTTTGAGTAATCCTTCATTATTAGTTTGTCCATATCCCCAAAGCTCAAAATGCTCTGTTCCTCCTTGTGATGGTAGTTTTCACGTTAGCAGCTACATTTTATATTTAGTTCAGTAGAGATTGACAATTCCAGGCCTGAAATGATCCAAATGATTCTAGTGAAGGTGTATGGACATTTTCTGTATTACCGCTTGGAACAGGTTGTTTTCAGTTTGTTTTTAGCCTAAATATGTAGGGTTTGAGTGTGTGAATGAAACAAAACTCAACTTCAGGTATGTTTTTGGTGAGGAAACAACATTATAAGAGATCAGATAATAACATAATATAAGCCCTTTAATATGCATTACCTCAACCTTACCTACACTTTTGTAAATCTGACACTACACTTTTTTCCAACTATTTTTACTTTGACTACTCTGACATGAACAATACCCTTTATGAGTAAATCGGCCATAAGGATTGAATCATGCATGTTACGCAATTCGCTTTGGTGCAGTGTGTAAAATATAGGCTGCGCTGTATCCCCTTTTGCCTGGAAGGTAATGGATGAGGACAGAGCTGATAGAAAAATGACCCTCTCTGTCCGGCACATAGGCACTTAGCCAATTTTAATTATGCATATGTCTCACATCCATTGTCAACATAACCCCATATGCTTTAAGTGTATCAATTTGAACAGGGCGGCAGAAGAGGACTAAGGATATCCTGTAAAAGTACTTATATTTGTGTATTTTTGTGTATTTTTCATCCTTCTGCAACATAAATAAAGCATGTTAGTTGGAGTCCATGTCACAGCTGTTGGAAAAGCTTTTGTAAGCCTTTTAGTGTAGGTGGTGTGTTTATCCCACCGGTCACACTGCAGCAGCTCCGGGGGGCGCCGACCCTCCTGTTTCAGAGCGAGCCCACGCTCTGCGCTCTCCAGCTGTCTGTCTCTGTATAGTGATTACACGCTGTCATCAGCCGTAACAATATGGCCACAGACAAGAGAAGTGATTGGGGCAGACTTCGCAGCATAGTGATAATGTAGTTATTGAGAAACAGAAGTATACATACAGTTGAGAACAGTCATTTCCAACAGCAATAGCCCATAATGACCACAGACATTTCAATGACAATGATTGGGTCACACTTCAGTTTATAGCACAGTAATGACATGGTAATAATAATGGATTGGAAATAGCATGGGTTGGGTAACTGACGTATGCATACAATTAGGAAATATTTTATACTAGCTGGATATATTCAAAATGCACACTGAAGATATAATCTTGATTGTAATTGCAATTACATATTCTTCATAATTACGAGCGTATATGGATAATTATTAAATATATTTCATAATGGCCAGACAAATATTGTGTCCTTAAAGTTGTTTCCATGTAGGTAGGGCTGAAAAACTTTGGAAAAATATCTAGTATCTATCTGTGAAACATTGTGTTTGTAGTTGTATTGGTGATTTATGTTTCTGTTTCTGTTGTTTTGACTGGTACTGTACTATATCTGTTCACTGATGTAGGTGACAGCACAAGTTTACATTTAAAACATATCCAGAAGAATTGAGACTGAAATATGAACTGACAAACTAATACAAGAATCACATTTCAGATCTAAACTATGTTTTTTATGCAGAATAATACATATGTGAGGAACTTCAAAAATGGCAGCCTTTGCAAAGCACAATTTCAGTTCGATTGTGATGGATCTTGCAGTCAACCTATATGGATTTTCATTGAATTTCGTGAGTCAAAGCATTTCCATTCCTGCAGCTCTTGTGGAGTGTTCAAATGCAGCAGTTTCCAGTAGCTGAAACTATATGGATTTGCTATTTATAATTGCAATATATGTATCTATGTTGTAAACAACTCCATAGCTTTGCTATTAAAGAAAACAGTGAAATATAATCTGATAAGCTAAGAATCCCATGTATTGTTTTTAGATGTGTAAACTGAAATGATTTTTCTATTTAGTTTTTTTTTTTTTTTTCCAGATGAGTTTCAAATGTATTTATTTGGAGGATAAGCCTCTTGAGATGAGTCATCTCATTTTTGATGGGGGTCCTTAAATTAGTATTAGTATAAATACAATTTATTATTATTATTATTATTATTATTACAACAAGAAAGATACAGTAGAGCAGATAGTCGGCTACATTCAAAATAAAAAGAACTACAAAAATCAACACAACCATGTACACACACTCACTCACACTTAACTGTTAATTACAGAATAAGTAATAGTCACAAAAAAAAATCTACATAAAATAAGATCAAAAACAATAACGGTTGTGTTTCACCAGTGCATTTTTAAACAAAGGCACAGAAGATAAAAAACGAATAAATGAGCGATGATTGTTCCAATCAAGGGAGCTTTATATTTACGGCACGGGCGGCACGGTAGCAGAGTGGTTAGCGCTCTTGCTTCACAGCAAGAAGGTTCCGGGTTCGATCCCCGGGTCGCCCAGACCTTTCCGTGTGTGTTCTGTGTGGAGTTTGCATGCATGGTCTGGGTTCGATCCCCGGGTCGCCCGAGCCTTTCTGTGTGGAGTTTGCATGTTCTCCCCGTGTCTGGGTGGGTTTCCTCCGGGCACTCCGGTTTCCCCCACCAACCCAAAACATGCACCATAGGTACTCCAGCTTAGGTCCTGACCAAACCGAAGCAAGAAGATCATGGAGATGGTCCCCGGGCGCCCTAATGTGTGTGCTGCCCACTGCTCCTAATATATGTATATATATATATAGGATGGGTTAAAATGCAGAGAAGAATTTCTCCAGTGTGAGATCAATAAAGTTCACTTCTTCTTCTTCTTCTTCTTTAAATGACTCTTTTTCAATTTATAACTCTCGGGACAACAAAAAATATCTGATTTGTGTGGTGTAAAGAAAAGGAGGACCTGAATGGAATTACAGTTTAAAGGTCCTGTAGCATGTAAAACTGACTCAGGCGAGCTTGAAGTCATGTTATGATTAGGGCTGTCAAACGATTAATTTTCTTGATCGCAACTAATCTCAGAAATTTCATAGTTAATCGCGATTAATCGTGATTTATTTTGCATGTTTAAAATTGATATCTTGCAGTAAGACTGTTCGAATCTAAAGTTAAACTCACAATGTAAAGTATTTCTCACCATTTTTTTTATTTCAAAAAAGTGCAGAGAAAGGAAAAAGTAACAATGAACCAGTAATAGTGCTTACTTTGAGAAATTGTAAATAAATGATTGAAGCCCGCTCGAGCTGCCTATGGATGCGTAGAAGGAACAAAATACTAACAAACTCAAAATAGCGCGTTTAACCGACAATGAGTTTAATTAATACAACCAAATGAGCTTCATATGGATGGTAGAATTGCGAAAAATGCTGGCAAACACTGATCGCGATTAAAAAAATTGTTCGCGATCATAATTTACATTAATCTAATCGCGATTAACGCGTTAATATTCCCAGCGCTAGTTATGATGTGTTGTTACCTCATCAAAAACATTCCTGGAGTTGAGTTTTGTTTAATTTACACATGTTTGAGTGACCTTACCTTATTAGTCTGTCTACATCTCTAAAGCTGAAAATGCTCTGTTCCACCTTGCAATGTTATGAAGCAGCAGTTTTCAAGTAAACAGCTCTTTTTATCTTTTGCTTAGAAAAGATTGTCAGTTCCAGAGCGGAAATCATCCAAATTATGCTTGTGAAGATGAATCCAAATGATGCTTGTGTGTTAAAAACACAGTTGAGCACTTCCTTTATTACCACATGACATCACAATGTGGAACAGAATGTTTTCTTTCTAGCATAACAAGAGAATAACACAGCCCAAATATAACTACAGTTTGTGTGTTAAACATGTGTTAATGAAATAAAACACAACTCCAGGTATCTTTTTCATAAATAGATAAATAATAGCCATTCACAGGACGTCCAAACATCTAATATCTTGCCTTTTAGATTCAACTACAATATATAATCCAGCCCTATAGGGTCTATCTCTATGTGGTCCATCACAACTAATACCAGTGATGGATATGGTACAAAAGTGTCAGATAAACATAACAGATTGTCACAATAAAACATAAATAAATATGTCATCCTTGAATCTCTCTCGACACTCAACCGACAACTGGCCGTGTCAACTGCTGTAAAATACTCCACCTATCAAGCTCCACCCATAATTTCTCAGGCTCTCTGAGAAATTATAAGTAGTGTTTGACATCTTGAGTCTGAGCTATGAACCAAGCCAAGAGACAATAAACTTCTCCAAGGGTAATGTGTGGGCTTAAGCACCACCACTGTGCCCCTGTAGAGCCACTGATAAGGGGATAAGATCACAAATTGGACTTCTCATCTTAGTCAACGGGTGATTGATATTTCGCCTCAATTCTGCTTGCCATAGGAGAGGTATGTGAGGATGTGGGAGAGAGGGGAGAGCTAAAAAGGTCTTTCTGTGTGTGAATTTAAACTTTAGGGAGACCAAAAGTAAACCTGAAAGAAATGGTTACTGTTTTATACAGAGTCAAATACAAAAGGTCAGGCAAAAAGGTGTCTGGAGTATAGATGTAGCTGAAATAAAATGAGCCATGCATACTGAGCACTGCGTACTGCTTATTTTTCTAGTGTTATCCCAATAGGATGCTAAAATTTCAGCCTTTGATTTCAATACTAAAGAAAAGAATATACCACAATTATAATAATATACAACATCATGTAAATGTGTTTATTTAAGGGGCTCATGTTACACTATCTAATCTATTTTAAAATGTTGTTTCCTCATCCAAAACATACCTGGAGTTGTGCTTTGTTTCATTCACACATGTTTAATACTTGCCTGGAAGAATGCATGACTCATTGCTGTACCAGCGGCGAGTCTGGTAATGCTTGGTCCAGAATGCGCTGCCGTTGCGCGTAAACAGACAGCTAAGTGAACCAATCGAACATGGGCGGACGTGACGTCAGCAAAGCAAAGCGACAAGAAAATCTTCAGTCAGGAATTAAACAAACAGAGTAGTGAAGAGCTCATTCAACATGGCTAGCGCTACAGAGATAGTTGTGAATGACTTGTGTCGTTGTTGCGGTAAAAACATGAGGATACGTGGTGTAATTGGAAACTCCATTTTGATTTTCGAACAGGGTTGTAAGCCACGAAGCTCACCTTTGTTGCAGCGACTTGCGAACTTGGGTCTTGCATTAAGACCCACATTAAATAAATCCATTAGAATGTGCAAGCCTTGCGTAAGTCTTGTCGGGCGCTTGGAACGGGACCTACCTATTTTTCGCAAATGGCAACAAGACGAGGAAACTCTCACTACTGGACCAACGACAGAGGATTCATCTGGATGTGGTGATAAACGAGAACGCTCAACTCCTTCTTTTTTGAAAAGAAAGGCCTCTAGAGCTGTCAGCTGCTGTGGTTTTAAGGAATCGATGTGTTTTAGGTCATTTAAGACCAATTTTACAGCTGAATGGAAGGGACGTTCAGTTCTCTGATGCGCCATCTTGATTCAAAACTGAGGAGGAACTTCCGCTGCCAAAGAGTGACGTTGCGGACAAAGGCGGGTGCACTGACGTCACCATCTTTGAACGAATCAGAATCGCGGAGTCCGTTGTTAACCGGGGGAGCGAGGGTGGAGCGAGGGTGTCCAAATGGTATCTCGCTGTATAGAAAATACAGAGAGATATCATTTGGCTGGCCAGGTAAGTTTAATACACAAACCCATTATATATTTAAACTAAGTTAAATATATAAACAGTGCAGCATTATTAACCTTGTATAACTATAATTGCACCATACCTGATGTACTGTGTGGAAAATTGGGGGTCAATATGTAAAACCCACAGCCATTATTTATTTTACAGAAAAGGGCTTTGAGAATTATCACCAACAGCCATTATAGAGAGCCATCGAACCCATTATTTGTTAAACTTAAAGTGTTGAAATTAATATTGTTGAGTATTAAGTATCCTCAAAGTCATGTACAAAGCAAAGTGCAGTGTATTACCTTTAAATATTCAAAGGCTGTTTGAGTTAAGAACAAGCCACTACAATTTAAAAGGAATCTACTTGTTTAAAAAACCCAGATACAGAACCGAAGTTATGGAGCAAAGAGTTGCTGTGAAAGGAATTAATCAATGGAATAGTCTTGACAAAGATACCAAAGAATCAAGTACAATAATGGCATTTAAAAAATACATAAAATCCAGTGTAATGTATATGTATGAAAAAGAAAACGTTGTTGCGCATAAAAATGAAGCTTTCTGTTTACAATTGATTAATAATTGTGATTGTATTGTATTGTTATCACACTGTTGATGTCTTTTTATACTTTATGAATGAAATAAACAACAAACAGAAAACACTGCATCTTGTTCCAATTCCACCTTGTGATGTCATCTGGTGATATAGGAAGAGCTTCACTGTGTTTTTAAGCTCCATACACCTTCAGTAGTATCAATTTAATGATTGCAATCTTGGAACTGCCATTTCTGCTGAACCAAATGATAAAGGTATAACTGTTAACTTGAAAACTACAGCTTCATGACATCACAAGGTGGAAAAGAGCATTTTGAGCTTTGGGTATGGTAATAGTGTTAGGTCACTCAAATGTGGGAATGAAAGAAAACATGATTTCAAATGCGTTTTTGAGCAGGAACAAAATCCTGTATTAGTTCTGATAAAGATCAAGATTATTTTAAAATTATAAAGACCTTTATCTATTGTGAATACCAGTGCAAATAAATGTGGCCTATTTGCATATTTATTTGGCATAGAAACAAAGTGAAAAACATGCCTGATCCTGGTTGATTAAGCCTCTCCTTATGTCCACAATTTAAGCTAGTTCTGCCTATAGATTACATTATTCACTGAACATATCTGAAGTTCTCACACCTGCTATTTACTGGGTGAGGTTAGGCAGATGCTGGTTGGTTGCAATGCACACAGTTAAAGATACACTATTGGAATTTTCCATTACACAGATGTACCAAGGACACCTCCAGCTTGGTCTTTGTTGACATGTATTTGCACGTAGTTTTATCTAAACTAGTGAGTTATAATACACAATAGAACCATGGCCAGACTTGACCGATCAATATGCCACAATTGGTTCAGGGTCCATCTCCGGTTCCTGTAATGAGTGGTTTTATACGGGTAAATTGTACTTTCATGAAGATATTTCAGCGTGGAGAGACTCAAAGCGAAGTATTAGTAGTTTTATTGAATGAGTTTGCTTTGGCACCCAGACCTCAGCAGAAGACACTTCAATGAAGGGCTTAGCCGATTAGATGAGGTTTAGGAGACGTCTTCCTCTGGGGTGTGGACACTGGAGGTGGTAGAGGTGAAGCCGAGGAGAGTGAAGGGGACGGTGAGAGGATGAGGAGAGTGAAGGGGACGGTGAGAGGATGAGGGGAGTGAAAGGGATAGTGAGAGGATGAGAAGAGTGAAGGGGACGGTGAGAGGATGAGGAGAGTGAAGGAGAGGGTGAGAGGATGAGGGGAGTGAAGGGGACGATGAGAGGATGAGGAGTGTGAAAGGGATAGTGAGAGGATGAGGAGTGTGTAGGGGACAGTGAGAGGATGAGAAGAGTGAAGGAGATGGTGAGAGGATGAGGGGAGTGAAGGGGATAGTGAGAGGATGAGGAGTGTGTAGGGGATGGTGACAGGATGAGGAGAATGAAGGGGATGGTGAGAGGATGAGGGGAGTGAAGGGGACGATGAGAGGATGAGGAGTGTGAAAGGGATAGTGAGAGGATGAGGAGTGTGTAGGGGACGGTGAGAGGATGAGAAGAGTGAAGGAGATGGTGAGAGGATGAGGAGAGTAAAGAGGACGGTGAGAGGATGAGGAGAGTAAAGGAGATGGTGAGAGGATGAGGAGAGTAAAGAGGACGGTGAGAGGATGAGGAGAGTAAAGGAGATGGTGAGAGGATGAGCAGAGTGAAGGTGACGATGAGAGGATGAGGAGAAAGAAGGGAACGATGAGAGGATGAGGAGAGTGAAGTAGACGGTGAGAGGATGAAGAGAGTAAAGAGTATGGTGAGAGGATGAGGAGAGTGAAGGAGGTGATGAGCAGATGAGGAGAGTGAAGGGGACGATGAGAGGATGAGAAGAATGAAGGGAACGATGAGAGGATAAGGAGAGTGAAGGAGATGGTGAGAAGATGAGGAGAGTAAAGAGGACGGTGAGAGGATGAGGAGAGTAAAGGAGATGGTGAGAGGATGAGCAGAGTGAAGGGGACGATGAGAGGATGAGGAGAAAGAAGGGAATGATGAGAGGATGAGGAGAGTGAAGGGGACGGTGAGAGGATGAGGAGAGTGAAGGGGATGGTGAGAGGATGAGGAGAGTAAAGAGGACGGTGAGAGGATGAGGAGAGTAAAGGAGATGGTGAGAGGATGAGCAGAGTGAAGGGGACGATGAGAGGATGAGGAGAAAGAAGGGAATGATGAGAGGATGAGGAGAGTGAAGGGGACGGTGAGAGGATGAGGAGAGTAAAGGGGATGGTGAGAGGATGAGGAGAGTGAAGGGGAAGGTGAGAGGATGAGGAGAGTGAAGGGGACGGTGAGAGGATGAGGAGAGTAAAGGAGGTGATGAGAAGATGAGGAGAGTGAAGGGGACGGTGAGAGGATGAGGAGAGTGAAGGATGTGAAGAGAAGATGAGGAGAGTGAAGGAGGTAATGAGAGGATGAGGAGAGTGAAGGGGACGGTGAGAGGATGAGGAGAGTGAAGGAGGTGATGAGAAGATGAGGAGAGTGAAGGGGACGGTGAGAGGATAAGGAAAATGAAGGGGATGGTGAGACGATGAGGAGAGTGAAGGGGGCAATGAGAAGATGAGGAGAGTAAAGGGGGATAGTGGGAGGATGAGGAGTGTGTAGGGGATGGTGACAGGATGAGGAGAGTAAAGGAGGTAATGAGAGGAGGAGGGTGAGTGAAGGGGACGATGAGAGTGTGAGGAGAATGAAGGGGACAATGAGAGGATGAGGAGAATGAAGGGGATGTTGAGAGGATGAGGAGAGTGAAGGGGACAGTGAGATGATGAGGAGAGTGAAGGGGACGATGAGAGGATGAGGATTGTGAAGGGGACAAAGTATATAGACTGAGCTGTTGAAGGCTGAGGAGCAGGTAAACTGTGGAGAAACGGTGAGGTAGACAGGAGCGAAGTTACGTCTTCTAGTCTGAATTTACTACAGATGTTTTACTGTATTCAAATACCATTCATTTTTACCTTCTTTAAAAATATATTCCTTCTAAGTGCCTGCATACCCTCTGGAGTCCCCATACTCGTGGTTGGAAAACTTGACTACTTGAATAATTCTCACAAAAACAGAGACAAACAAAAACTTTGACATTTATTAAGCATGCAGTATTTTTTTTATAAAGTGGAGAAAGCAAAGAGGCAGAGTAACATGGAGGTTGTGCACATTTAATTTTATTGCTTACATTCTATACTGTAAAGTTTATATCGCTTAATGGTATTTTTAAGACATGAAAACTTGCAGCCTTTAAAATTTGGAGCTAATGGGTATTTTATGAAATGCAATAGTGGCTTGATTAGAAATTCAAGGGAGCATTCACATCCATGCACATTCACCTCATCGAAACTGGATTAAGCCGAAATTAAACTGGAAACTAAACCTGGATTTGACCGGGACAAAATAAGGACTAGAACAGGATCAAACCATGTCTACACCAGGACTAAAATGGGCTCAACTAAGGACCAAACATTGATGCAGTGTAACCTAACTCAACTTAACCTCACTTTCAAGCTATCACTAGCCATTATGCACCTGCACTACCTTTGGCATAACAATTTACCATTACATTTTGATTATGAGTTGTTCAAAGGTCCTATATTACACAAAAAACATACCCAGAGCTGTGTTTTGTTTCATTCACACGTGTTAAAAGCATTTCCTATATCACCACATGACAAGTGTTTTCTGTTTGAGAAAAGAACACTAAATATGCAGAGCTTGTGTGTTACGTGAATGAAACAAAACACAACTCCAGGCCTGTTTTTGATGAGAAAACATTATAACATAGATCAGAAAATAGCGTAATATAAATTTATTTGCATGTTATACTGTTACCTTGTCTTCTTATTCTCCTTCTCTAGTCATTTATGGAGATTTGCCCATTATACTTGTGATATTTGAGAAGCACAGGTTCCTCTGAAGGCACTAGCTGAACTATTACTATTACTATTTATTAAAATCACTTAGATTTGTGACTAGCTGTTTCTTGAAGAAGCATTTAAACGATGCCATTAGCTCAAAGCTGAGGCAGAGGACGGAGCTGTACTGTATTGTGCTCACTATATAATCATCGAGCCTTTTACTCTGCCTACACATGAGCTGGGACATTTTAGAGGTAGTTATAGTTATTAGCCCTGGTACATGAGTGTGTTTTGAAGTATATGGTAGATGAAAGAAAGCCAGTGAATGCAACGCTTTGATATGTCACTCCAAGTATTTCAAAGTTCACATTTACATCGCGATATAGAAATCCCAAGAAAAGAGATGAGTAATGTCAGCATCTTGTAAAGTGTGGCTCTGGTAAAGTTTATAAAACTATGTACTTGAGTAAAATGTGTGAGCAGAAGTACTTTTTGTCTGTCTTATAATCAAACAGAGATGTTAAAGATCCTGTATTATGAAAAATTGGCTTTGCTTTAAGGTTTATACCATGAGCTTTAATCCATGGTACAATGTTGTTACCTCATCAAAAACATACCCAGAGATTGTTTCATTCACTCTTGTTTGAGTAAATCTTGTCATGTCATGAAGCTATAGTTTTAAAGTAAACAGCTATCTTTTACCTTTGGTTCAGTACAGATGGGCAAATCCAGGGCTAAAATTATCCACATGATTTTAATGAAGTTGTATGGAGTTTAAAAACACAGTGGAGCACCTCCTGTATTATCATATGATGTCAACAACAAAACACAACTCCAGGTATGTTTGTGATGAGGAAACATTATGACAGGAATAAAAATAGTGCACTATAGGCCCTTTAAAGACTACACTTTCCATCAGACTGACATAAGATCCTTTCAAGAAAATATGAGCTCATTCCAAAGGTCCCAAACTTTCTGATCACATAAAGTCTCTGGACGTGATTGTTATAGAGGGATTATCAGACTATGTCACGTGCTCTACTGCGCATGTCTCCTGCAGAAAGAGCCGCTGTCCTGTCTGGGATCATATCAATGTCTTGCAGGATTTCAGCATTTCAGGCTCTTTCGGGGGCTAAGCTAGTTCTGTTGATCAGGTAAGAGTAGATGTCTGGCTACTGAAGTTTGAGACTATTGTTCTCGTCATTTACGCACTCGCCTGCATTTAACACATATGGGTCATTAAAACATATCCCAATCACTAATGTTAATTTAGCATCATAACTTATTTAATCACATGGAGATAGACTGTTTTAATGCGCTGACAACAACTTCATATTAACCGCACAGACAGCGGCACTTTCTGCACTCGTGCGTGCACATCCGCTGTGTTGATAAACAAATAATCCATCTATAAATCTCTTTCTTTAAAGTTCAGCTTGTCAATACCCTATAACTTAATGGCTACTACTAGCCATTAAATTATAGGGTGGGTAGGCTGGGATGCTTGACAAGGTCTTCTCCTCAGTGAGGCCCACCACATGTCTCGTAGACCCAATCCCCACTCAATTTTTTAAGTCATTTTATGGATCTTTTAGGGATGAACTTTTGGTCATGATGAATTGCTCTCTTCAGACAGGGGTGTTTCCCACTGCCTTCAAAGTGGCGGTGGTGAGGGCCCTGCTGAAGAAGAGCAATTTAGATTTTAACAATTTTAACAACTACCGACCAGTGTCTAACTTACCAATTGAGTCTAACTTACCAATTGAGAAATTGGTCTCTATCCAATTAATTGATTAGATGATCACAACATTTTGGAAAACATTCAGTCTGGTTTTAGGGTGAACCATAGCACAGAGACTGCCTTGGCAAAGATTTTAAATGACTTTAGAATAAATGGTGATTCTCAAAAGGTGACTGTGTTGGTTCTGCTGGATCTGAGCGCTGCCTTTGACACAGACCACACGATTCTTTTAACTCACCTAAAACACCTCGGCCTCTCTGGTGCTGTTCACAAATGGTTCACGTCCTATCTCACAGACAGAACATTTTTGGTGAGTATGGACACATACTCCTCCAAGATCCATAAAATCACATGTGGTGTCCCCCAGGGTTCCATTTTAGGCCCTGTACTTTTCAACTTGTACATGCTCCCCCTTGGCGGCGTCATCAGGAGACATGGAATCAACTTCCACAGCTATGCAGATGATACGCAGCTTTACATCTCCGTGTCTCCTGATGACACCAGGCCAATGGATGCTCTTTTTAACTGCATTCTAGATATCAAATCCTGGATGGCAAGAAACTTTCTCCAGCTTAACCAGGACAAAACTGAGGTTTTAGTCATCGATCCTGAGATAGAAACTTTTATCAAAACTACGAGCACAGTCTTTTAACCCATCTCCTTAAGTGAAAAACTTGAGCGTCATTTTTGACTCTGAGCTGACTTTTATCCAATACATCAAGAACATCACAAAAATAGGTTTCTATCACCTAAAAAACATAGCCTGAGTCCGCCCTATTCTCTCTCAGGCCAATACGAAGACACTCATGCATGCTTTTGTCACCAGCCATATAGACTACTGTAATGCCCTGCTCTTTGGTCTTCCCAAAAAGAGTATTTCAGATTTGCAATTATTACAAAATTCAGCAGCACGTGTCCTCACTAGGACCAGAGGGCGGGGTCACATTACACCGGTCTTAAAGGGATATGCCACCCCCAGGTCAAACTTGGGAATCTCCCCACAGTCCAGAGACTAAAATAAGTGGTGGGAAGTGTTTTTCTGGTTACGCAGCCATTGTCCAGGTCTGTCAGCACTGACCGCCGCGGTATCTGCAGCTACTCCGCGTTATACTGGAGTCTAACGTCGCCAGAGAAAGATTTCGGCCAAAAGGAATTAATTTGCTCGATGCGTTTCCCAATTACTTTCTGTGTAGTGCGCATTCATATCGAGTGCAAATAAATGTGCAAATCAACACGGAGAACTTGACTTGGTCACTTTGGGTGGGAACTATTTTTCAGTGCGGAAAAAGACAGACGAAGCACACACCACGCTGCGTAACAGGGGAACTCCCTTTCTGGTGCGTAACTGTCAGCGTGGTGTGTGCTTCGGTGCTACCATGCCGGTCAGTGCTGACAGACCTGGACAATGGCTGCGTCACCAGAAAAACGCTTTCCACCACTTATTTTAGTCCCTGGACTGTGTGGAGATGCCCAAGTTTGACCTGGGGGTGGCATATCCCTTTAAAATCTCTGCATTGGCTCCCTGTGAGTTTCAGGATAGATTTTAAAGTTCTTTTACTGGTTTTTAAATGTCTTAATGGTCTTGGGCCTTCTTATCTTTGAGAACTGCTTTCCCCTTACGAACCTTCACGGGCCCTGCGCTCCTCCGGCAGCAGGCTCCTGGTCATTCCCAAAGTCAGGACACAGACTCACGGAGAGGCGTCTTTCCAGTACTACGGCCCTCGTCTATGGAACTGCCTGCCGGAGGACCTCAGGGCTTCAGAGAACATTCATGTTTTTAAGAGTGGCTCAAGACTCACCTGTTTAGCTTGACCTTTGATTGACTTCGTTTTTGTTTGTTGGTTCGTCTTTTTTTAAAGATCCCATGACATGGTACTTCTTGATGCTTTTATACGGCTCCTAATGGTTCCCTAATACTGTAAATGAATCCTTCTTCAAAATCAACACTCAGTGCATGAGAAACAGAGATAAGATGAGAAAGAGTAATTTTTCTCTCTCTGAACAGTCCATAATGGGCGTTGTTGCTTGAATGCAAATGAGGAGAAAAGAGATGGCCTATAGTAGAGGATGGGGGCGTGGCCAAACTCTCTGCTCTCAGCTCTCAGCTGTCCGCTCTGATCCATTTCCGCGTTTTTGCACGGGGGGAGAGAGATGAGAAGCCTTCTATTGAAAAATAAACACATTTCCACAGAAAATAAAATCAAACCACTGCTGTTCAAAGGTCCAGAGGCTCAGATAAAGGACTTCCGAGCCTAGAAACACTCGGACATGCCTCCAGGCAAATAAAAAAACACATTTCGCATTGCCTAGCGCATTCGCAGATGATTTACAGAGACGCTGAGTACAGACAGACGGGGGTGGAACTGCATTTGCATTTCTTTTTTCGATCTGACGTCAATAAGGTGCCTTGTTCAAAATCGCCCGTTTGAGCTCTGATTTTTTCTAACGCAGAAAAGGAACGCAAATGCTCAGTTTAGACATTTCGCAACTTTTAACCATGGGGGGGATAAACAGGGTAGGGGAGCTCACATTAACGTTCAAAAACCTCAGAAAGTGAAAATTTCATGCCATGGGACCTTTAATTTTTTTTTTTTTTCCCCTCTCGCAGCACGGTGGCTGAGTGGCTAGCACTCATGCTTCACAGCAAGAAGGTTCGGGTCGTCCGGGCCTTTCTGTGTGGAGATTGCATTTTCTCTCCGTGTCTGGGTGGGTTTCCTCCGGGCACTCCTCCGGTTTCCCCCACCAACCTAAACATGCACCATAGGTAAAATCCTCCAGCTTAGGTCCTGACCAAGCCTAAATAACAAAACAAAATTATGGGGATGGTCCCCGGGTCAAATATAGAAACAACTTCTCCTGTGCGAGATCAATAAAGGTCAGTCTTCTAATCCTTAACCACTGTAAGGCGCTTTGTGCTACAATTTTGTAGGAAAAGCGCTTTATAAATATTGTTTGATTGATTGATTGATTGACATAGGCTACTTTAAAAAGCATAAATAATAAAATGTTTCTTAAATTGTACATAGACATTAGAATGCATTTTTGCTACTTTAATAATATGCCAACGAAAGCCGCAAATTTAAATTAGAGCTACCATCTGTAATTAGACTGGCTGACCTTCCGCTGTTGTTTATTTATTTATTCTTTATTTAATAGGGACAGTGCATATTAATGAACATCTGTAGCACTGCAAAAAAAACTTACAGATGGTACCTTTAAAGGTCTTGTATTATACAAATTAATTTAGCTTTAAGCCCTGTTATAATGTTGTTACCTCCTCAAAGACATACCTGGAGTTGTGTTTTGTTTCATTCACACAAGTTTTAGTAACTTTTTATTATTAGTCTGTCTACATCGCTAAAGCTCAAAATGCCCTATTCCTCCTTATGATGTCATGAAGCTTTTCATTGACAATTCCAGGGTTAAAATTATCCAAATTAGTGAAGGTGCATGGAGTTTAAAAACAAAGTGGAGCATTTCCTGTAATCAGAAAATATTGTTATATGGCCCTTTAAATCAACAACATAAGAAATTGGACTTGAGTGAACCTTAAGTGAAGTTAAAAGTGAGAATGACATCCTTTCCTGTAGTATGTTCATCTTTCTTTCATAAATCATCAGTTGTTAAAATGTATTTCTGTAACATTTCTCATGTATTTACGACAGTCATCTTGTAACTTTCCACCTCCACAGTTATATAATTTGAATTTGGACATAAGAAGAATCTGTTTTCTTTAGATAATATTAGTTACCATGTTGTGATCAGACAGCACATGCCTTTGGTGAATGTACATGCCTATTACTGCATGTAAACAGTGCCAGTAAATGTCAGCAATCTCAAAAGTGTGTGTCTGGTCTGTCTCTCCGTGTCTCCCCCTTAAAGTGCCTACGAAGGTTAGACTACTAATTTTACTAAAACACAGTTACAATAATTATATTAAAGACTTTTGCAAAAACATTCACATTCTTTTTATTATCTGACAAATACAATAAGAAAAAAAACCTTATTTTGTTGAAATTATGTTTAAAAAATGTCTTGAAATGCATGAAATTTGGGCCTACATTTTGGAATTTACCTTATTGTGATGTCATCAGTATGTTTTTTTTTCCCCAACACATTTTTCTTCACAAATTGCTTCTTGATTTGTGTATAACTATCACAATCGTTATAATATATTATTTTTAATCACAGCTTTCATGCGTCTTGGCATGCTCTCCACAAGTCTTTCACATTGTTCTTGGGTGACTTTATTCCACTCCTGGTGCAAGAACTGAAGTAGCTCAGCTTTTTGCTTGGTTTGGAATTCAACAGACGCTGGAATGGAATGGCTGTAATACATGTAGAGATGCTAATTTCAGAAAAAAATGCAGTGGTCTCTTATTTTTTTCAGAACTGTATGTGAGGTAGCACTGTTTAATATCATACTGTGGAACATTCCAGGCAGAGCAATGACATATTCATAGAAAGAAAGAAAGAAAAGAAAGAAAGCTATGCCTTTATTAGTCCCACAGTGGGGAAATTCCATTTCTGCATTTAACCCATCCTGTTATTAGGAGCAGTGAGCAGCACATTACTGCGCCCGGGGACCATCTCCATGATCTTCTTGCTTCGGTTTGGTCAGGACCTAAGCTGGAAGATTTACCTATGGTGCATGTTTTGGGTGACAGAAACAAGCAGGTGACAGATCCCCAACCAAAAAGTAACATAGTGCACCTTTAACTGTATCCCCGGAGTAAACCTTGTAGTCCCTCTTCCCGCCGTAGCCTGGGAGATGGAGCAGCTACCCTTCACCCAGTGCCTATATTCCATTACATCAAGTGTGGTCCACCGCCTCCTCCCTGAGTTATAGCCTGGCCCTGTTACTTGCTTCAGCACCAAATTGGCTTAGGCAGTAAATGAAGGATTTGAATAATACATTTCACCCAGTGTCTCCTGCCTGTTCACGCTACAGAAACAGAACTATGCCCCAGACATCATTTTGGAAAATTATAATCCTTTCATGTAGATTTTGTATTTGTTTAATCAAGACTTATTAATCAGGGTAATTTTAATGTAATCATTGACAATCTGTTTTCTAAATGAAATGAAATATTTACAAGTCTAATGTAATGATGTTTCAGTGTGCATAAATAAACCAAGTTACAGAATATAATGGACCAGCATGTACTGAGAATATTTTAGCCAGAGCTGGATGCAAAAAACAAAAAACAAAACAAAACAAAAAAACTGTACCACAACTATAAAAACAAAGTTACTTCTAGGGTTGTGATAAATGATACTAAACCTAGATTCAGTACTAAAAAGTCACATTCACAGGACAGAAATCAACCTTTCCTGAAGCAATCCAATTTTATTTATAAAGCACTTTTCAAAGTGTTTACAGAGATTAAACCCAATCCCACATTTCCTTCCACCCAAATTCCCCCACTAAATGTAATTAATTTTCAGATTTGTTTCCCCCATAATATATCTTTTTCATATTAGTTTTAAATACCAAAATTCTAATAATCATTCACCAGTACCACAGAATGCCCCTATCATTGTAATATTGATTTGCGATAACTGCAACCAGGCCCAAAAAGAACTATTTTATGAAGATAACCCTTGGTCACCCATCGCTCTTCAGTAATACAATATCTGATAATTACAATCATCTGCACCTCTATGTTGCGTGTAACTTGATGTATTATAAATCATTACATCGAACAGAAATGCCTGGTCTCAGAGGAGTTGGAGCTCATAAGATAGAGACATAAAAGCAATCACAGCTCGCAGATCACATGGAGATATCCTATTTAACCCTCACCACATTTTTTAGCTTTGTGTGCTGCTGTATATGAACTCCACTTAATGAGCTACATAATATTCACTCTTTGAATACTTTTTCATCTATGAGACTGGTTATCAAATACAAAACTGAGTATGATGACTTTAAAGGGCCCATATTACAATATTTTCTGATTTGTTATGATTGTATTTCCTTATATACAGCTCTGGAAAAAAAAAGTTTTTCTGATTTGACTACTTATAGGTTTGTGTTTGGGCAAAAGGAACATTTTTTGTTTGAGTCTACAAACTACTGACAACATTTCCCCCAAATTCCAAATAAAAAATATAATCGTTTAGAGCATTTATTTGCAGAAAATGACAAATGGTCAAAATAACAAAAAAAGATACATGTTTTCAGACCTCAAATAATGCAAATAAACAAGATCAAATTAATTTTAAAACAACATAATACTAATGTTTACACTTAAGAAGAGTTCAGAAATCAATATTTGGTGCAATAACCCTTATTTTTAATCACAGCTTTCATGCGTCTTGGCATGCTCTCCACAAGTCTTTCACATTGTTCTTGGGTGACTTTATTCCACTCCTGGTGCAAGAACTGAAGTAGCTCAGCTTTGTGTTTGTGTTGGAATTCAACAGACGCTGGAATGGAATGGCTGTGATACATGTAGAGATGCTGATTTCAGAAAAAAAATGCAGTGGTCTCTTATTTTTTCCAGAGTTGTATAATTATAATATAATTGTGTTTCCTTGTCAAAAACAGTTATTTTGTTTCACTCACACATGTTTAAAACACAAACCCTGCAAATTTAGGATGTGTTCTTCTCTCAAGCAGAAAACACTCTGTTCCGCCTTGTGATTTCATGTGATAGTGTAACTCCACTGTTTTTTTAAACTCCATACACCTTCAGTCGAATCATGTGGATGATTTCAGCATAGGACTTACAAATTTCTACTGAATTAAAGGTAAAAGGTAGCTGTTAACCTGAAATTTACCATTTCATGACATCATAAGGTGGAACAAAGCAGGGCTAATAATCCAGGATGTGTGAATGGAACAAAACAAAACTAAAGGACCTTTAAAGTCGGTCTCTGCCTGGTGAAGAGACCGCCATATGCTTGTCTCTATATAGTGTTCTTAGAATGTTAGAATGTTAAATTTACAAATCCCCATTCAGTCAAGTAGGTGTCCACTAGGTCAAGTTACAAGTCATATCTGTGGAGGGACACCCCTGCTCATAATAAGAATGTTTGTCTTTAGCAGTAAAATACCTGTAAGTAAGTAAGTAATACGTTTAATGCCATTCTGTGGAACATTCCCAACAAAGCATAACATTTTTCTTGTTTTTTATTTGGATTATTTTACTCATATGAAAAAAGTGTAACATTTTTTGACCGATCCTTTTTGTAACATCATAATTACGTGTCACTACACACATCTTTAAAATCATTTTTCAACTGGTGACATTGGTAGCACAGTTGAAATTTCATTTTTTCTTATTTGGACCAAAACAACAATCTAACCTTTAGCAACCACCTATTCCTTTATTACTCCCACCTCCTCGGGCCATGACACCTTTAAACTTTTATTTTCCTCTTCATTGTGGATTAGTGAGAGAAAGAACAGGGCTCTGGGGCTATGGTTTGGTCATTTGGTATGGGGGTCACCTCTCCACTCACCCAGGGGTCAAAGCCATATTGTGCGGAGCATGTATCTCTCTCTATCCACTGCAGTGTTGTTGCTTCTTGGAACTAGCATCTACATTTCACGGCTGTGAGACTGCAGCAATGAGACAGCCAGGTTGTTATGGTGCCAAGTCTTTGCCGGGCTTGTTGCTCTTCTCTCTCCCCACTCGGAGTGCACCGTCCATGGGCTTCTCTCTGGGTCGTCCCCCCAGACTACGTCATTACAGAGGACATCAGGCAGCACTCTCCATAAATTAAATGTGGGACTGCATTTACACAGCCGCAGACATCCAGGCTTTAACCCTTAAGGCACTTACAAGATTTGTGCTCACTGTTGGCTGGAAATGCCATATATTCTCTGCTGCTACCATTATTACTGCCTATAAATTATCATGGCTGTCACATGGCATCGTCTGCTGTTACCACCAATGCTTTCTATTACTGCGCTATTACTATAATCATTTTAACACCAAAGATTATTCATATAAGAATATAAAAACGCTATATGATACTACCTCTAATGCTAACTACAAGTACAACTACTACTACAACCTCTACTACCAACTACTATTGTTACTGTGATGATGAGTTGTGTTGTGTATGTTGTGGGCAAGTTAAAGTAACACAGTGTAATTTTCTGAAGCTGGCACATCGCCTGCTCGATTCCCTGGAAATAGAAAGTTGAAACCACTTCAGAATTTTCCATAGAGATGTTTTATGTCACACTGTGAGAGATTTTAGCCTAAGGAAAAATATTTCCATAGAAACAGGAGGAGACCCAAATTTTTTCAGTGCAACATATTTCTATTTTTCAATTTCTTTTTTGTTGCTAAAAACTTACACCATGTGGCTTTAAAGGTCCTGTATTATGCAATATTTACTCATGTGAGCTTTAAGCCATCTTAGAATGCTGTTACCTCATTCGAAACATAGCTGGAGTTGTGTTTTGTTTCATTCACACGTTTTTGAGAAACTGTTTATTGTTAGTCTGTCTACAGCTCCAAAGCTCAGAATGCTTTGTTCCACCTTGTGATGTCATGAAGTGGTTTAGTAGAGATTGGCAATTCTGGGGCTGAAATGATCCAAATGATTCTAGTGAAAGTGTATGAATTTAATAACACAGCGTAGTGTTTTCTGTTTGAGAGAAAAACTCAACCGAAATGAGCATGTTTTTTGTGTTAAACGTGTGAATGAAACAACATTATAACAGCGTACTGAAAATAGCGAAATATGGGCCTGTGACGGCGGGGTCTATTCCTATGTAATGACGATGGCCTTTAAAAAAAAACAAATTACTCCAGTAAAAATATCCTGGCGTGCATGTTTTGAAATACAAGCCTGTATTTTGTATTTTGTAGCCTGTAATTTGATATTGGTAGTGCACTATATTAGAAGTATGTTTACATGTGCACATTTATTACATACACTAAACATGCTGTCTGTTTTCCCAAAGCTGATTCATTAATTCTCCCTGATTTTCTGTCCCAGACATTTTGAAAGAATCCACCTTCTGAGGGCGACATCGGTCTGGCCATTTAGCGACCACATGGCCTGAGAGCTCATCAATCAACTGGAATTTGTATCCTCCATGTTCTTGTAGTCAATAATTTATCATTGATAAGTATTGACTAACCATCACAGGAACCCAGGCATGACCTCCTCCAACAGTGAAGTATGGGGCTGTTCGAGTGGCTCTTTAGCCCCCCCCTCCCCTGTCTGGGCTGGATTCATTAAACTGCAGCAGCTACTATGCAACAACAATGACTGTGGGGGTTTGTGTTGTAATGCATGCACTGTGGATGTGGTATAGGAATGATTCTAGTCAAAGTGTATGGAGTTTAAAAACACAGTGGAGCACAGCACTTCTTGTATTACCACATGACATCACAAGGTGCAACAGGGTGTTTTCCATTTGAGAGAAAAACTCATATATGCAGGGTTTGTGTGTTAAATTGTAAAGGAAACAAAACACAACTGCAGGTATATTTTTGATGAGGAAGGAACATTTTAACAGAAAAAACATGTGTTTTTAGGTTTTAGTATTGGATAATTGATACTTTGCAGTGATGTTACAATGGGGGTGTTCTTCATGCATTTCTATGGTGGAATGTTCAGAAGTTATGGTCACACAATGCAGCACATTAGAAAAAAGTTGAAACTTCATCTTAAAACTCAAGAATAAATAGAAAATGGATTTAAACAGCACATTTTCAGGAGCCTGAGATCAATATGAGCGTTCATGATCCTGTTTAGGTGTTTGATTTTTAACAAAAAAGGGTAGAGCCACTCACTGAAAACCTAGCTTGTGTTATCTGTGTTATATATTTTTTAACCCTACATGCAATCTCTACTACAAAGGCTTGCTGCTAACTTGAAAACTACAGAGCATTTTGAGCTTTGGAGACTTAGACAGACTGATATTAAAGTTTTACTCAGACAGGTATGTTTTTGATGAGGTAACACCATTATAACAAGGCTTACAGCTCACAAGGGTCAATTTCGTGTAATATTGGACCTTTAAAGGGATATGCCACCCCCAGGTCAAATTTGGACATCTCCCCACAGTCCAGAGACTAAAATAAGTGATGAAAAGCATTTTCCTGGTCACCCAGCCATTGTCCAAGTCTGTTAGCACTGACCGCCGCGCGCAGCTGCTGCTCCTCCGCGTTAGACTGGAGGCAACGGCGCCAGAGAAAGATTTCGGCCAAAAGGAATTAATTTGCTCGATGCTTTTCCCAATTACTTTCTGTGTAGTGCGCATTCATATCGAGTGCAAATAAATGTGCAAATCAACACGGAGAACTTGCCTTGGTCATTTTGGGTGGGAACTATTTTTCAGTGCGGAAAAAGACAGACGAAGCACGCACCACGCGGACAGGGGAATCCCTGTTTACGCACCAAGGCAAGTTCTCCGTGTTGATTTGCACATTTATTTGCACTCGATATGAATGCGCACTACACAGAAAGTAATTGGGAAAAGCATCGAGCAAATTAATTCCTTTTGGCCGAAATCTTTCTCTGGCGCCGTTGCCTCCAGTCTAACGCGGAGGAGCAGTCAGTGCTAACAGACTCGAACAATGGCTGGGTGACCAGGAAAACGCTTTTCATCACTTGTTTTAGTCTCTGGGCTGTGGGGAGATGTCCAAATTTGACCTGGGGGTAGCATATCCCTTTAAAGCAATGAGCGTGGGCAAACTAGCACCGTAGTCCAACATTTCACCTATACATCAATGCACTTCTGTAAAATAAATGAGCTAAATTCAACAATAATGCCCTATAAATCCACTATAGGCCTAGCTTATAGTTTGCTGTAGTGTAGTTATTAAGGTGGCCCCCTGCTGGCACAACCAATAGCATTCCTCTAAATAATATCACGGCCTCCCCCGCAAATCCAAATTAAACACACCCCCAACTCCTCTGTGAAATTGCCCAGCTCGAAGCAGCAACCCGTGGCACTAAACTTTACTAAGCTTCCGTGACGCTACAAACGCACAATTTGCAAACTTTAAACTTTCCAATGCGGGGTTTTCTCACGTGAGACGAGGAAGCAGCCAGTGCACTTGCCATTAATAGCCAATCTTATTAAGAGCGTAAATCCCTTTCCTAGGTGAGAGTGGGGGATCAACAAGGCGAGCAGTTGTCTGTATAGTCGCACTTCGTTTTTACGCAGCGATGGCTATCTCATGGACCTAGTTACACCCGCCTCCTTCCAGAGCGTGCTTAAACGCCGGTGTCAGCTCTTGCTATAATAGAGAAACTCAGAGCTCCGCACATAAAGGCGTGCAGCGTGCGAGCAGCGCAGTTCAATCACTCAGCGCTAAATGGAACCGCGAGACCGCCGCCTGACGCAGTTCGCAGCCGCTTCGCCCTCCGCTCCAAACTAATAACTGGATGCTTTCTAATAACATTTTCCTTGTGAAGACTGAACGCCCGCGCCTGTTTGAACATGTAACAGCCGCGGTGGCGCTGGCATAGCAAACAACGTGCAGAAGCTTGGATCTCTGGAGAGGAGAAGAGCGGATCTGGCAGCGCGATCTGCAGAGAAGGTAAAGCTCTCACACGGTCTTACTGGCTTTTAGACTTTATCCACGAGGAGTTTGGATGGAACATTGGAGTTTACGTGCTTATTTTAAGACGAAAGGGTGGTTTTGAACACTGAATATATGACTGTGCGATGTTGGCGGTGCGTCCGTGTCTGTACAAAGTGACAGTCATGATCAAAACTCATGAAATCCAGCGCTTTTAAACCCAGTATTCAGTACTGGTACAGTACTAGGTTGTTTTGAGGTGATTACTTTATTATTATTATTAGTGGAAAGTTCTGAGGAATGAAAAAGCATCAGAGTTAACATTTATTTTTTCCGTGTGTTTCGGTATTACGCACCGTGTCTTAGGAGGACTGGTTCTTATAAACTGACCTCCTCACGTGAAAGTGGCTTGCACTTGTTCTTGTCTTGGCAACAGTCATCCTTCCGCGAATCAGACCAGTCCAGAGAACAGGAGAGGCTGTTTCAGCACCGCGGACAGCTCCGTAGACTCCACTTCATTCCAGCAGCCACTTAAAGTCATTCTACCCATGTTTTCTTCAATACCGTTAAATATAAAGCTTGCTATACAAAAATCAAACTTAAAATGTCCTACATACAAACACATTTCGGCATGTTTGTTTGCAATTTTGAATATTTACAACATGATATTATTAGTACATTGTTCAGCATAGCATGACCCGGACCAGTGTCGTACTTACAGTAGACTTGTCTCTGTCAGATTAGCTGAGGATTTTGTTGCGTGTGTGCCATCTGTCTGGGAAACTATCCAACAAGCCTTGCAGACATGCTCATTTATTTACAAAGCTTGTGAGGATGCTGTTAAAAAAGTTTTGGTTTTGTATTGGTCAGTTTGAATCTTAATTCCTATCTTTCCTGTCTTACTAGAATATGTTCTTAAAATAGAGCGTGATGAAATTCACATTGCTTATGGTCTGACAGCTCGGAGTATAACAGTGGAAGAAGAACTAATAGACGAGTCGACATTTTTCAAACTCAACTTTTTTTCTTGGCAACATCTGGAGCTAAGAATCCACATAAAAACAACTTAATTACCATGTATTCCCCTATACTGAAGCTGTGTAGAAAAACTATGATAGACATTTCGGAATAAAATTACTTCCTTAAATGAAACGGAAAGCAAATTGACTAAATGATTTGTGCTTTCAACTGATTCAAAGGAAATTAATGTAGAAATACAGACTTGGACAAAACAAATGGAAAAAACAATGGGATGGAAATGGAAAATAAGTACTCTTTGAGCCTTCTTCCTATTACTATTATTTGCATGTTGTTTCTTGTCTGTAAAGTTACTTATTATTTAGTAATATAGGCTAAAATGTTGGCTTACATCATGCATCATTGTGTGCTTGGAGCTAATAGGGTTAAAGCATTCCCTATAATAGCCTTGATTCAATATCTGTCACTCGGCTCTCTATAGCCATATCCTTTTGTGTGTTACGTAATGCCTGAATGCCACGGGGGCTTTTAAATCTGGGCTACGTCTTAACAAGCGTGTCATCTAAGTGCCCACCATGCCTTCTCTTGTTAAGCCTCACCACGGGCCAGGGTTTAGTCTGTTACTACTGTCAATATCTCACCCAACTTTAAAGTAAAAAGAAAGTCTGCCATTTTGCTTGTGGTGCTGAATCTTTCTCTCCCCTCCCTCTTTCCTTCGCCATTGTCGTCATTGCCTTATCTTGATTATGCGGCCGGATGATTGAGTCAGCTGTTTTGTATGTGAGTTAGCTTGGTTCTTTTTTTCTGGACAGAGAGAGAGAGAGTGGGTGATGCAGGAGAGAGATGTAAGGCGAAATTACCACCGTAATACCACAAGACTGTCCCGTTTAATAATTTTGCTAGAGGGATTTTTTTTTAGGGTGAATCTTTCTAAATGAAAATACATTGGTCAGTACAGCTTCTCAAAACAGTGTTTCTGATTTAGCATGATACAGCTATTTTGTGATCTGGGCTCGATTGTAGAGCCCAGTGTAACAGACTCAACAAGGAGGAAGAGGAGGGTGGGGCCAACATCAGCGGATCTAAAGTGGATATTTATGTTCCTAAAGGACCAAAGTTTGATCGTACTTTACCTGTAATACTATGTGTACATTGTCGTAAGGGCTGGGAATATAGGACCACATATTGTTTCACGTTCGTTCATTCAATATGGCATTTTATATTAACTCATGTGAACTAGGGGTTCACACTCACACATAAATCACAACAGAACTGGAGTTAAACTGGGACTAAATTTGGAGCTAACCTGGACTAGACCAGGACTACAACAAGACCTAAACTGGATTCAAACCAGGACCGAAGAAGACATGTATGAACCATAGACTGTATATATAAATGGACATAGCTAATGTGCTAGCGGCTGCGTTTTAAATAGCATGGGGGTCGCTTCTGGCTCCTACTGACCCTGGATCCAACTGACTTACATTGGAATGTCCCTCTCTCTGTAACAGCTGCAATGATCCTCACCATTTTGGTCTTAAAATAGTTGCATTAACCTGTACTACATGATCCTGGTGTTTATTTTGCTCTTTTGTCTGTTAAAAAAAATCTATTCCTAATATGGCTCCAAATTTGTCTCTGCTAGCATCACAGGGCCAGACGATGTGGGTGACATCCCGCTCGCTTAGTCCATTTCTTCATCCAGTTTATGGTATGAATGCACCCACAATTTTATAATATCTCTCCTTCAGAATGAACTTCTTCTATTGAAATTACTGTGAAAGAAAACTGTTTGTGAATTAACAGGCTACATTAATGCGAATTAATGTAGCCTGTTAATTCACAGTTTACAAGTACATGATCTCCTGAAACCTTGATATTTATTTATATAAAGATCAATCAATCAATCAAGACAACCCATGCTGATCTAATAGCTGTATCTTAATTTTAGAAATGCTTCCGCCCTATGATTTAATTCATTGATCCGAGCTATTACTTTAGTGTAATCTATACGTTTAGATTGTTGCCAAGTCTATAATAGCGGTGCATATAGGTTTGGTGCTGATGTGTGCCTGTATTAAGATGCCCAGATGAATTAGGGCACTAGCGCCGCATTGTAAATTATAAAGCATAGCCAGCAGCACTTTGCGATTGACTTAAAAACATTATCAGAAAAAAAAAGAGAAGATAACACTAAATCTGCCCTAATTCATGCCAGAGAGTGTTTTTCCTCTTCGCTAACACCAGTTTTGTCGCACGTTCATACAGTTAACAGCTAACAATGTGTAAAAGTGTAATCAAAGAGACCATTCAGGGTTTGTAGAGGAGGGCGATGAGGGAGCATATGGTACAACAGCACGGCACGCTTCACTTATGGCTTTTCACAGCTCCTTTTCAAGGCAGCAAAAACACACGACAGCCCCTTCCCTCCTGTGTCTAACTATTTAACTACAGTTAACTACAATACCAGCCCAAGTTACACGCCAAATCTGTGGAGAGGCAACCCTGCTCAGAGTCAGAATGCCTGTTTTTCTAGGTATTTTTGAGCTATAAAACCACCTGTGAATAAATGTAAGGTAGAACTGTTTAATATCTTACTTCCTGCCTGGAACTTAACATTCCAGGCAGAACAATGACATGTCCATAGAAACAAGAAGGTGATAGACCCCAAGCCAAAAAGTAACACAATGCATCCTTAAAGTGGCCCCGGTGCGATATGCTCAGCTGCTTTGTAAAAGGATCTTTAACTTCTGTGGTGAGGAGTTGTGAGCTTGTTAAATTTCACATGGCTGCAGTGAAAATAATGATGAGGGAGTGATCTCTGTACAAATCCAGTATTATTTCTGCACAAATAATGGCTTGGTTGGTGTCAGACACAGCATTATAATAACAACAAACATGACAAACATCAATAAGATCACCTGAAAAGAATGAGGATAAAGAAGAAGCTGTTTTGATGCTCTTTTTGGCTGCTTCTTTGAGGACTGTTACAGTTCACTTAATTCAAGAGATGTTATGATGAAGTGAATGCTTGTTACCCTGTAACACTGTTGTGTAAACAGATGGTTTTCCATGTTGCATATTAAGGTTTTAATGAGTAAGCATTTAGTCACAGCTTTCAGTCTTAATGGCCTTGGACTGAATCTCCAGCACATACTTTAATGCTGCACTATGCTTTGTGTGCATTTTTAAAAAAGTTTCTTATTACCCAAATACCTTAAAATACACATAGGCATTTTTACTCTGAGCATGTTTAATGCCATATTGTCGAACATTCCAGGCTATAGCCCCTTCCCTCACTACCACAAAAGTTGCATAAGCACTTGTTCTGAATTAGACCTAGCTACAGATCTTTGCATTCAAAGTAGAAAATCTGAATATAGCACATGTACATATGTGCTGATATACAGGTTAGAGATATAGGCTGATAAAATTAGAACAGACAGGAGTGGACAGGGGTGGACAGAGGTACGTGGGACATACGTATTTGTGGTCTCTAGTTAATATCATGGTGATAATAATCAAAAAAGCAGTACATTCCTTTAAGATTAGAGCAGAAATCTGTCAAAAGAACGTCACAGCAGTCACAACACTGTCCAAAATAATATTTACTTTACAGCATATTAGTCACACAGAGTTATTATAATTGACAGTGACATGAGATAGCGGGATTTATTCAGTGTTTGCTTGAGTGCTTGTATATGAACAAAGATTGCGCATCTTCTTGTCCTCTGGAGAGTCACCTCCAGGCTGAGAGGCAGCATGTTCCTGTTCTTGTATGTTTATGTATGTTCATAATACTTAAATGTGTTTTCCTACTCTTGTATTTTTCTCTGTGTTCCTTAGGGCTGGCCAATTCATAGAAAGTCTGAGAGATTCCAAATCAGTCAAATCATGTCTAATCATCATGTGTTCAGACTTTGTAGGAAAAACAAAATAAAAGATTTTTGTATAAGTGGCACGGCTTAAATGTCTGTATTGCTTGCGTTCACGAAATCAGTACTAAGAGCCATTTGTATTTTGTTTTTGAATACAATTGAATTGAATTTTATTGAAAGATTGATTCGAGATTGATTAATATGCAGAAAAAATTGTGATACACTTTTTCTGATATCACCCTTGTGTTCCGGCTCTTTTATGTTTATTCATGCTCACGCTAGGGTTGTCAAAAGTATTGAAAATCAAATACTGTACTAATCAATACTACAACTATTGAAACTAGATACTCATTTGAGCCGTATCAGAACAACAAGACCATGTCGACTAGTATACGCCCATGGACCACTATGGAACGTATCTGGATGACTGATATATTACAGAGATTTAAGAGGATGAGGTAATATAAAGAAATTGCTTTGATTTAATGTCAAAAATCACATTCTATTGTTATTATTAATATTCTATTGAGTGTTTTTAATTATCATTGTAGTGTCAGAGTCGGTATTGAGTATTGAGTCTATTCCTTATTATTGAAATAGAATTTGAAATTGTAGTATTGTAACAGCATTAGTTCTTGTATGTGTATGCGCATACCTCCTCTTATGTGCATTCCTGCTCTTGTATGTTTATGTGACCGCCCTGTTTCAATAAAGCCTGTGTCGGATTTCTCGGCTCCCCAGAGAGAGTTTTGAGTGCTGGGTTAACCTGCTCCAGAGATTCCCTTCAAAATTAATGAAGAACTAGAGCGTCAGACATGTTAACTACGTGTCAGAGGAGCAGCGCTGTGTGGGCCCAGAGCCCTCCATCAGCATTTCTCATTCACTCCAGGCACAGGCTGCAACATATTAAAAAACATGTCATATGAGATAAGCCTGAGAAATACAGCAATTAACAGATTATGTGAAGACTAACTAGACAAGTTATGGCATACTTAAAGGCTTACATTGCACTATTCTCTGTTATAATGTTTCCTCGTCACAAACACTGAGTTGTGTTTTGTTTCATTCACACATGTTTAACACACAAACCTTACAAATTTAGGCTGAGTTCTTCTCTCAAACAGAAAACACTCTGTTCCACCTTGTAATACAGAAAGTTCCCCACTGTCTTTTTAAACTCCATACATTTTCACTAGAATCATTTGGATACTTTCAGCTCTGGAACTGCAAATCTCTACTAAACAGAAGGTAAAAATTAACGTGAAAACTACCACTTCATGACATCACAAGGTGGAACAGAACATTTTGAACTTTGGAGATGTAGATGAGTAATAATAAAGGGTTATTCAAACATGTGTAAATGAAACACAACACAAATCTAGGCATGTTTTTGATGAGAAAACAGCATTATAACATGGCTTCAAGCTCACAAGAGACAATTTTGTGTAATATGGGACCTTTAATAGTGGATTTAATTTAAAGGTGCATTGTGTAACCTTTCAAGTGGAGGCTATGCTACCATCTTGTCTCCATGTTATTGATTTGCCTGAAATGTTTTTCAGTATGCTATTAAATGTTACATGTTCTTCACAGTGAATACAGATATTTCCATTGGTTAAAAATACCATGGAAAATCTTGCATTCGTACTGCAGGTGAGGTTGCCACTCCATAGATCTGATCTTGCCTAGTTTGAATGTGGTCTTCATATAACCCAGTGCATTATTGTTCTTGAGATTCAGTTACTCTAATTTTATAATACAGCAAAATATATGATTATACCACCCATATCTAAACAGTAGTACTGAAGGACCGTCATTGCCACAAGCCTGTGAACAGAGCATAAAAAGGTGATGTTATTGACAGTAGCGCTGCATTCTGTTTGCTGAGGGTTTCCAATAGCTAATAAAGGCTGGGAGCATAAGATAAGAGGTGGATTTCAGTTCTTTTTTAAATGCATCTGCCCCCAGGTGAGCTTTCTTTGTCCCCTTTTGGACATAGCCATATCTCATCCTAAAACACACTATTAGCTAGCTTCACCTTCAGCTGCTCATGAGTCGTTAGGTGTATGTTGCGTTCAAGAGCGGTGTCCTATCTCCGGAAAGAATGCATTTAAAGTTGGCTCTGGGGGTTTTATTGAAAGTGGCAGCGAGGGGACTTTAGATTCATGGTGCATTCAAGGGAAAAAAGAACATTATAGACTGGAAGGCTTGCAGTGAATGTCATAAAAGCGGCAACATTTGTGACTACATTTGTGTTTGAAATATAAGTTATGATTTTGTATCCACTATATTAATTCTGTCCCCTGATCTCATTGGCAATTACTCAACTAATAGCCTGGCAAATTCACAAAATGTCCAAGAAGGAATTAGAAGCTTATAAACAATTTAACAAAAAGGATTTGTGTAGGGCCAAGGGTTGTCACAAGAATCAAAAATCAGATTCTAATCGATACTGAAACTAGTATCGAAACTAAATACTCATTTGAGCAAGTATCAATACTAAAATAGGGCATAAATGAAGCTTTCCTGAATAGATTTAGAATGATCTTGAGCTGTATCAGTACATATATAACACCACATAGACTTGGACCACTATGGAACCTACCTGGACGACTGTGGGATTTCACAGATATAAGACCAGTACTCGAGTTGAGGGGGGATGGGGGGGGGGGGGGGGGGATCCCTTCTTCCATCCCTTATGGCATTTTATCAATCAGGCATGAAAATCCCTAAACTTTTGGCGAATTTCACTGTTTTTAAGTCAAAATGGCCAGTGCGCTCCAGCTTCCAATCATGTTGCAGCATAATTACGCACCGATACGCGCTCCCGCCAATCATGACGATTGCCGCTGTTGTGTTTGCGCCTGTTCGCCGATCAGCTGTGAGCCTGATATTTACGTGGCATTTCTAAGAGAAGAAGAATCGTTAACTTGCTACGTTAATGCTACGTAAGAAGGAACTCTCGCCTCGGGACACGGGATACGTTCGGGATATGTCCTTTTCTCCGGAGCTCCGGATTATTAAAGATAACATGGCAAACTGTTAGAATGGATCTGACCGCATTCTTATGGGTGAGTCATATTATCAGATTATTTCTGCATCTATTTCAGCACTAAACCAGGACTAAACCAAGACTAAACCAGGTTTAAACCAGAACTAAACCAAGACTAAACCAGGTCTAAACCAGGACTAAACCAGGTCCAAACCAGGACTAAGCCAAGACTAAACCAGATCTAAACCGTGTCTAAACCAGGACTAAACCAGGACTAAACCGGGACTAAACCAAAACTAAACCAGGTCCAAACCAAGACTAAGCCAGGACTAAAACAGGTCTAAACCAGGTCTAAACCAGGTCTAAACCAGGTCTAAACCAGGTCTAAACCAGGACTAAACTGGGACTAAACCAAGACTAAACCAGATCTAAACCGTGTCTAAACCAGGACTAAACCAGGACTAAACCGGGACTAAACCAAAACTAAACCAGGTCCAAACCAAGACTAAGCCAGGACTAAAACAGGTCTAAACCAGGTCTAAACCAGGTCTAAACCAGGACTAAACCAAGACTAAACCAAGACTAAACCAGGACTAAGGTGTGTGTGTGTGTCTGTACGTTGTGATAACATATATCCTGTGTATTATTGAATTATTGAATGATTATATGGACTTTTTGTTATAAAAGCATTTCCATTTTAACAAAGTACCTTCTAATTCTGCCCTGCCCTGAAACACCACAGTGATGTCAGTGATCCCCCCTGGTTTCATTTTACAACTCGACTACTGTATAAGACCACATGGTAATATAGATGAAAGTACTTCAATTTAATGTTGAAAATTAATAATTAATTAATTAATTATATTGTCTAAAGAAATACTGTTTTTTTCGTCGTGGTATCAGAATTGGTATAAAGGTATAAAGAGTATGACATTTTTGTATTGTGACACTAACACTAATAGGGCCTATACTTTACAAAGACAATGGGCCAGACAAAATTTTATTATTCAGTGTATTCTTTAATGTGTTATTTAGTTTTAAATGTATTATTATTATTATTTTTACTTTGGCCTTTGATACTGACCTAAAAGACCTCTATTTTTGTTACAATTCTAAGGATCTGTACCATTGCATGTGTCAGTATCTCTACATTTTTCTGTTGTTCATCCTTAATTCAGCATAATCTCAGCAAGAGTAAAAATGTTACAAAGTTAGATTAGAAAACTGACTGTCGGATCATTTACTCAAGAGTGTGAAGCTGTTGTAATTGAGTTAGTGAATTCGTGTTAGAAAAAGCTGTCAACATGAGACATTGAGACATGTTTCTTCATGTTTCCCCCTGGCCCCCTGCTGGCTTCGTTATGATCAAGAAGAAACAGACAACACGAAATGGCAAAGAGAGAGAGACGTTTACAGTCTCTCTCTCTCTTTCCTCTCCATATTATTCTCTTTATCCTTCTTTATCTTTACCTCTGTCCCTCTCTTTCCTCTCACAGAGACCCTCTCTCTCATGTCTCTCTCATTACCTCCTTCTCTCTTTATCTTGTCTCTCTTCTCCATCTCTCCCTCTCTCACCATCTCTGTATGTGCATGTATGTCTCTTTCTCCCTCTCTCACTTCTCTTCTCTCTGTTAGCCTCTCATCACCCCCTGCCCTCTTTTTATCTCCTGTCTCTCTCTTCCCTCGCTCCCTCTCTCTCTCTCTCTCTCTCTCTGTGCAAGTCTCTCACTCCTCTTCCCTCTGTACCCCTCTTATCACTTCAATCAATCAATCAATCAAACAATATTTATAAGGCGCTTTTCATACAAAATTGTAACACAAAGCGCCCTACAGTGGTCAAGGATTAGAAGATTGACCTTTATTGATTTCGCACTTCTCTCTCTGTCTCTCTCACCCCTGTCGTCACCTCCTCCTCTCTTCATCTCCTGTCTCTCTCCACCCTCACCCCTCGTGTCTCTCTCTCTCTCTCTGTATATGTCTCTCACTCCCTCTCTCGGTCTCTCCCCCCCTCTTCCATCCTCCCCTCTCTCTTCTTCGATCTCTCCTTCTCTAGATTCTCTTACACTCCTCTTACCCCCCTTATCTTCCCTCTCTCTCATCTCTCTGCTCATCCCCCTCCCTTATCCTTTCTCTCCCTGGCCTCTCTCTCCTCTTCTCTCTCTCTCCCCCATTTCATCGCCTCATTCTCTCTCTGTCCTCTCATCGTTGCCATCGTCACAGCAGTAATTAAATGAGGGCTACATGACAGTGTGTCTTGAGGCACCTGTGACTAGTGATGGATCTCCTCCCTGTAAGAGCCGTAACAGAGCAACATACAAAACACATCAACACTCTGCCTGTGCTCTGATATGAGGCTGACCCAATGGCTGCTAATTACTCTAATATAAATCTTAATTGCAGACAAATTGACTATAGGAATTGGTATTTTGTAGTCATCTGTTTTGAAAAGATAAAGTGGCAACAGCATTTTGGATAACCATTTTTACCATAGAATATTATTTCAAGAAATTGCCTGTGGTGCTTTGTGTTTGGACAGTACAAGCAGCTAAATAACATTAAAACCAAGCAAAAGTATTAAAGATCATATATTACACAGATTTGTCTCTTGTAAACTAATCAAAAACATACCCAGAGTTGTGTTTTGTTTTATTCACATATTTGAGTAATCCTTTATATTAGTCTGTTTACATCTCCAAAGCTCAAAATGCTCTGTTCCACCTTGTGATGTCATGAAGAGGTAGTTTTCAAGTTAGAAAAGGGCAATTCCAGGGCTAAAATTATCCAAATGATTCTAGTCAAGGTGTATGGAGTTTAAAAACAAAGTACAGCCTGTGTCACCCCATGACATCACAAGGTGGAACAGAGCATTTTGAGTTGTAGAGATGTTCCCAGAGAGAAGAACTCATCCTAAGTTTGTGTGTTGAACACGTGTGAAAGAAACAAAACACAACCCAAGGTTTGTTTTTGATCAGGAAACAACAATATAACAGAGATCAGAAAATCACTTAATAAAGGCTTTTTAAATAAAATTATAATTACATCAGTTATAGAAACAACATGCCAAATTTTCAGTCAGCACCACTCATTCTGATGAAAAGTATTATATATTATTTGTACTACATACTTTGAAGTCACACAAGATGAAAAATCAAAGCTTCAATACAATGTTTGTGTAGGGGCGTGTAGTTTGGTTTAGCAATGGCAGTTATTATGGGCTAATTCTGTAGCATGGAAGGGACAGATTATCTTTTCAGTACACGAATTGGGAGGGGTGGTAATTGAGGAGGTATAAAAAGGTGAGGCGCTGAAAGCTTTTAATGAATGGTATAGAGGTGTGAACATGCCTGTCAGAGCCTTAGTCAGATTATATGTTTCATTCAGTGTTTTTCAGTATTTCTCAATATTTTACAATGTAAGAGGTCATTCGATAATTGTAGTATTGTAGTATTGTAAAGGTCTTTGTATGCGTGTGTGTGTGTGTGTGTGTGTGTGTGTGTGAATGGGATTGCCTCTCCCCAGATCTGACCTGTTATTTGGCCAAGTGGCATGGTTTGTCTCCACAAAGATGGATAATTTTATTGCCATTAGGTCGAAAACATTTCGCAACACATCCGTTTCTTCGTCAGTTCGTTTTCGAAACGTTTTCGACCAAATAAACTTTGTCCAGTTGACAAATTGAATTTCTCCTTTTATCATTTGATTCTACCTGGACGGCTGAGGGATTCTTCACACATTTTATTGCCATTACATTTCTTTGAAGCCAAGCAGGTGACCTTTAAAGAACACTGTCATATGATTATGTATATTAGTTAAATGCAAAGTAAAACATTATACAATTGACAATTATATTCATAAGTAGTGAAATAATGTAACTTTTTCTCTCTATTCAACTGTATTGACGTTCTATATAAAGACGCTGTTGTAAGCTCCCACACAAATAATCTTTAGTCACTGAAGCTAATGCACAGACAGGCCACCAATCACATTAATTGGTTCCATTGGGAATTATACAATCAAGGGTCACTAAAGTTCACGGACAGCAAAGTTTCACACAAAAAAGTACAATTTGTTGCCTTGCGTTATCTAATCTATCGCTTTGTGTGTATTATTTGCATATTCTTACACTTTATCAAATAGTTTATTTCAAATTTGGTCCAAAATCCGATTATCATATTAATTATACCCTGTGAAGCATATACTATGAATTATGAATTTAAATATGACAGGTGTTCAATGAAATGCAAATTTTGAAAGCAACTTAAGTCATTTCTCCTGAGCTGTTGACATTCACAGGTCAAAGGTCAAAGATTATATCAAGATTAAAGTGAATGATGTTTAAATGTTGATTGATTGTTACACCAGTATAAATCCTGTATATCAATGCTGAATAAATCTTTTATAATGTGGATCTGAAATAAACTCTTCAGGGTATGCCAAAGTTTAGTTTCAAAGTAGTATTTTAACAATGTATATAGATGCGTTTATCATCAATGTATATAGCCACAATCAAAATCAGAAAATTTTAAAATCTAGGAATTTGTTTTGGCTTTTGGGGCAATATAAAACAATGAATAATATTAAAATATAAAGAATGGTAAAATAAAGGCTTGCATAGAATAAAGTAGTGATCTCACACTACTACTCTGGTCCCAAGCATGTGTAAATAAAGTGTTATGTTGGGGAGGGCATCTGGTGTAAAGAACCTGTTCCAAATCAATGCATTACTCTTCAATGAGGTATATTATATTATGCAAAATTGACTCTTGTGAGCTTTAAGGCATGTTAGAATGTTACCTCGAAGACATATCTGGAGTTGTGTTTTGTTGTGTTTTCCTTTTGAGAGCAGAACTCCGCCTAAATATGCAGTGTTTGTGTTAAACATGAAAAATAAAAAACACAACTCCAAGTATATTTGTGACGAAGAAACCACCTTATAACATAGATCAAATAATAGCGTAATATGGGCCCTTTAAATATGTTACAATATGGTGTTAATGTAGTAGTACTATGCAGTCTCCTCCTTACACAGCTCAGTCTGTGTCCACCGTTGCGTTTTGCGTATTCCATCCTCGTTCAGACAGATTTGCTCTGCCATCAGCAATTCCTCACGTCTGCGTCGTTTTAACACGCTCTGTCTCCGAGCACTCCTAAATATTACCCTCACATCCACTCCCAGAGACTTTTTATAATGATTTTTAGCTAAAGCTGTCACCGTTAGTAATGCACCTCCCAAAGCAAATGGTCTGCGTATTAGGTTAGATAGTTCTACTCCAGTCAGTGCAATTAATAATGGCACAACATCTCGAAGCAAGACTGAAAGTTTGCATTTAAAAAGATAGTTCATGTTAAAGTGCATGGTCGCAGAATGGCTAGCAGTCTTGTCTCGCGGCAAGAAGGTTCTGGGTTTAAATCCCTACCTGCCGTTTCTTTGTGGAGTATGCATGTTTATCCTTGTGTCTCACTGGGGTTTCCTCTGGCCACTTTGCTTTCTCCTATCAACCTAAAACATGCACTACTGTTAAAATCCTCCAGTGAAAGTAATCTACCTGTCTGTGTGATGCCACTGCTTTGCCCAGAATCACACATCAAGCTTATATTTATTGAGTTACATATGTCTTGTAGAAAAACACATATTCTTACTGTGAGCAGGATTGCTTCTCCACAGATCTGACCTGTAGCTTGACCTCTATGTCAGTTTAACATCATCTTAAAGGTCCCTTGACATGGTACTTCTTGATGCTTTTATATGGCTCCTTAATGGTTCCCTAATACTGTAAATGAATCCTTCTTCAAAATCAACACTCACTGCATGAGATATGACTCTGACAGTCTTCATGAGGCTAGATATGTGTCTAAAATGCTTTATTGTGGGTATTGCTGCTTCAGTGCAAATGAGAAGGACAGAGAGATTGGCTAAGGAGCGGGGGGGCGGGTTTCCCCCGCTCGAAGCGCAGCTCGGCGCGCAGCTCGGCGCGCAGCTCGGCGCGCAGCTCGGCGCGCAGCTCGGCGCGCAGCTCGGCGCGCAGCTCGGCGCGCAGCTCGGCGCGCAGCTCGGCGCGCAGCTCGGCGCGCAGCTCGTCTCCTCTCTTTCGTGTTTAACACAGGAAGACAGATGGGAGACTTTGCAATGAAAAAAAGCATATTTACACAGAAAATAAAATTAAACCACTGGTATTTCAGAGGTCCAGAGGGTCGGGTAAGGGACTTGCGAGCCTAGAAACACTCGGACGTGCCTCCAGGCAAATAAAAAAACGCATTTCGCATTGCGTAGCGCATTCACAGTCCAAACTCTATGGGCGGGATATACAGGGACGCTGAGCGGAGACAGAGGGAGGGGCTGGAGCTGCATTTGCCGATCTGACGTCAAAAAGGTGCCTTGTCCGAACTCGCCCGTTTGAACACTGGTTTTGTGTAACGCAGAAAAGGACCGCAAAAACAGGGGTAGGGGAGCTCACATTAACGTTCAAAAACCTCAGAAAGTGAAAATTTCATGCCATGGGACCTTTAAAGGGCACATATTACGTTATTTTCTGATCTATGTTATAATGTTGTTTCCTGGAGTTGTGTTTTGTTTCATTTACACATGTTTAACACGCAAACCCTGCATATTTAGAGTTCTTTCAGAAAACAGAAACAGAACAGAACAGAAAACACTCTGTTCCACCTTGTGATGTCATGTGGTAATACAGAAAATCCTCCTCTGTGTTTTTAAACTCCATATACACCTTCACTAGAATCATTTGGATGATTTCAGGTAGATGTTAACTTGAAAACTACCACTACATGACATCACAAGGTAGAATAGAGTGTTTTGACCTTTGGAAACGTAGACAGACTGATAAGAAAACATGTGTGAATGAAACAAAAACAACTCCAAGGCTGTGTCCAAATGTCCACACTATTCCCTACTTAGGGCACTAGGGGGTGTCCGAATGTCCAGTTGGTAAAAAAGCAGTGCACTCAAAATTTCCCACAATGCACCTTGAAAAGTAATGAACATCTCTGGTCACTAGGCCAGTCAATATAGACCACAATGCATTGTGAAAGTTGGGAAAACAATGGTGTACAGCAACTGGACTTAACTTAACTGAATGAAAGCAGATAAAAGCGTTCGTCGGTGACTCCTCTGATCCCTGTTTATGAATAAAACTCTCTTAAATAAAGAAAGCTGTCAACAAAACCAAAAGAGACAAGGGCAAGAAACAAGACAACAGAGAATCCAAACCCAGGAGGAAAGGGGTAGCAATTCCGTATCTGGCTGGTGTTTCGGAAAAACTACAGAGGATTTTCAGACAATATGAAATTCCAGTTTATTTCAAACCCACAAACACTTTAAGACAAAAACTCGTCCACCCAAAGGACAAAACACTGAGCCACAAACAAAGCAATGTGGTCTACTCCATTCAGTGTAGTGAAGACTGCAGTGAGCGCTATATTGGGGAAACCAAACAGCCACTTCACAAGAGGATGTACCAACACAGACGGGCGGGCCAGAGTGGACCGTCATCTACCGTACATCTTCACCTAGAAGCCGCGAGCCATTCATTTGAGGACAGTGAGGTTCAGATCTTAGCCAGGGAAAAGAACTGGTTTGAAAGGGGGGTTAAAGAGGCTATTTTTGTCAAAAAAGAGAATCCATCGTTAAACAGAAATGGGGGAGTTAGACACAACTTGTCTCCCATCTATAATTCGATTCTCAAACCAAGTCAAAAACAGACAAAGAAACATTAGGACAGACAAGCCATCGCAGAGGGGTGGAGAGGGTCGTTTGTCTTGAATAGGGAGACGAAAAATGGACGCCAGAGAAATTTGAAATACAAAGAGACAGATTAGTTGATAGTTTCAGAGCTATTTCAGTGTAGTGAGCGCCTCCTAGGGCTTATAGATATGCTAATACTAGACGCCAGAGGAATTCGTAAAACAAAAGAGACAGAGTAGCTGGGATAGTTTCAGAGCTTTTTTTCAGTGTAGGTAGCTCCTCCCTGCAGCTAGATATAAACAGGGTCTAACCAGCATGAGAACCAGAGCTGACGAAGCCTCTCGGATGAGCGGCGAAACGTTTTCAACCAAACAAACTTTGTCCAGTTGACAAATTGAATTTCTCCTTTTATCTCTTAAATAAACCGTTATGGTGTAAAGGTGCTAGCGTTAGCGGCTTACCTTAGCTCCAGCTGTCAATAGATCAATAATTTCCACATTTCAGACAAAAAGCAAATAATCCAGTTATTATATGTGAAATCCAGTGTGACAAAATCTCGTATGATTATTAGTCCATAAATACTTGTGTGCCAGTCTGATCTGATCATTATTTATGACAGAAATCAAGTTTAGACGACTTTTTTCACCGAGACGCCATAGTCACCTGACCCGAATGTAGTGATCTCTCTGTGAATGAGTGCACTATAGAGGGCGCTAAAGAGTGTGGGCCTATGCAGTAAATGAGGGGTTAAGAACTAAGGTGGACATTCGGACACAGCGGAAGTATATTTTTGGTGAAGTACCAACATTAAAACACGTCTTAAATCTCACAAGAGTAAATTTTGCGCAATATAGACCTTTTAGCAAACAAATTAACAATAAGCAAGAAATTTCCCCCTACGAAACACCCAAAGCCAAGAGATTAGTGAAATTCACATGCAGTCTGCCCTGTCACTCACCTCAATAATATCTGCACTTAAGCCCTGATGAGGCGAGGAGAGGTCTGAGACGTTGATTGTGGAGCTGTTTTTGTTGTGTGCACCCAATTGCCCTCTTCTCCGGCTGAGCAAACACCTCCTTAAGATCGACAGTCATCTTAGAGAGACAAGAAGCAATCAGAAGATCACATTGGCGTGTATATAGTGCTTCTGCTGGCCTGAAGCTCGACCCCAAAGCCCAGGCCCATTGTCCAACACTGCACCTCGGGGCTGATTCTGAAAAACAGAACACTCCCTGCTGGCTTCAGTCTATAGTGGGCCCACAAATAACATTGTGTTGTGTATTGTCTGTGAGAGGTGCTGATGGACACCGAATCAAGCTGGAAGGGTTATGTAGGTCAAGAGAAACATATAGGAGGCATTAAAGTGCCTTCTGCAACTTTTCTGGTGGAGTTTCCGTCAAATGCTTTTGTTATTGCTTTGTCTGGAATGCTGGAACCTTTCTTTTGTCATGGAGACCAAAACAGACCAAGTTACAGGTCAGCTCTGTGGAGAGACAACCCAGCTCAGTCAGAATGCCTGTTTTTCTGGGTATTTTTGAGTTATACAACCAATAGTAATTTAATAAACGTAATGTAGAGCTGTTCAATGTCATACTGTGGAACATTCCAGGCAGATCAATGATACGTGTATCCGTAGAAACAAACAGGTGTTGAGCCCCCAACCAAAACGTTACATGGGGCACTTTTAAGGAGGGAGTATGGGGTATTAACTGCAAACACACAGCATATATAGATCACCGTGTCACCTTTTTTGTTTTGAAAATGCTATATTTGCTGAAAACACTATATTAACATACAGTATTTAATAGTCTCCCCTCCCTTTGCTCTCTGCACTAACACTAAGTCACACCCCCTTCATAGCGCTACCGCAACACAATCAGCGTCCATCCCATTAATGAAACTACCGCACATTGTATCTGACTTTTGCATATTTATAACTGTTGTGTGAGAGTATGATTAGGAAGGCAAGGGTGATGTAGGCTTGTGTGCTGAGCATTGGACAGAATCGTACTGCTAACTGTAAGAACTGTAACTGTAACTGCTAACTGTAAGAACTGTAAGGAGGGTCTGGTTTGCGTTCAAATGATCAGTTGTTGCTCTCTGTTCCGTTTGTTCGCACAGAGTTGGGAAAAAGGGCTTTTGTCTTCTCTGCCCCCTCGACATGGAACAAGCTGCAAAAGGACTGGAAATTAACAGAATTTATCTCGTTGAATGACTTTAAATCCAGACTGAGAGCTCTTGAGACAGCCTCCATAAATGGTACCTGTTTTAACTAATTTATATGTAATTTTAACTAATTTATATGTCATTTTAATTGTGTTTTAATTGTCTTTTTGCTGCCTCTAGGTCAGGGCTCCCTTGAAAAAGAGGTTTTTAATCTCAACGGGATTTCCCTTGTTAAATAAAGGTTTGAATTTAAAAAAAAGGGGTTCGGAGAGATCGCTAGATTACTCAAACATGCATGGATGACATATAAAACCTCTTTAGGCATGTTAAAAGAGGAAACATCATAACATGGTAGAAAGCTCCAAAAAGTAAGTTTTGCACAATACCCCCTTTTTAAACGATATATTTTGTATTTTAAGAATGCATCAAGATAAATGAAATAAGTTAATTAGTAAAGTGCACTGAGCCAAGGAGAAAACTGGCTGGATTTACCGTAATGAATCAGAATGTAAAAGCAGCCAAAAACACAATCTAAAAATTTAGTTAACTGTTTTAAGACTAGAATACCAGCAATCTTTTATCGGTAATTAAAACATACTTTTATTTATTTATTTATTTAAACTTCTAGACTCACTGTATCACCTAAATTCATACCGACATGCACTAATTATGAATTAGTTTTAATGTTCGTTTACTTGGACCATAGCAGAGAATTTAAATATCTGACACAAGACCTTAGTCAATAAGTAGGTATGATCTAACATTAATGGGCCCATATTACGTTATTTTTTGATCGATGTTATAATGCTGTGATGTCATGTGATACAGGAAGTGCTCCACTTTGTTTTTAAACTCCATACACCTCCTCTAAAATCATTTAGGCTAATTTCAAGCCAAGAATTGCCAGTTTCCGCTGAACAAAATGCAAACAGTAGCTGCTAATTTGAAAACTACCACTACATGACATCACGAGGTGAAAGAGAGCATTTTGAGCTTTGGTGATATAGACAGACTAATAATGCAGCATTATTTAAACATGTGTGAATGAAATAAAACACAACTCCAGGTATGCTTTTGATGAGGAAACTTTATTCTAACATGGCTAAAAGCTCACAGGAGACAAATTTGCACAATATAGCACCTTTTAATACATAAGTGTATCTAGTTTTCAATTTTTTCATTTTATTTTTGAATGGAATGGAAGCATTTATTTGTCATTGTAAACAACGAGAAGATTTGGAAATGGACGGGTCCATGGACCTTAAAGGTACAGTGTGTAGGATTCGTGGCGCATAGGTGGATGGTGGCTATTGCACTTCCTGTTTTAGCTACGGCAGACCTCGAGGGTCACCCGGGCGCGCCGTAACGCGGCGACAACTACGGTATAAATAAAACGCGGTCCCGTTCACTGTTTTTTTTTTTCTTTTTGCATGAAAGCACACATTCCCGACCATGTACCATGACAATCTACACATCAAATGAAACCTTACAGTCTCCTCTTTTTGACTATCCAATTCATTTTCCGGCACAACAATCACTCCCCGAGCACATGGGGCTTTTATACGGAAAAGCACAAAACAAGGTTTGTTACTTAGCTTACCTTTGAAGACTCTGGACAGGTCAAACTTCAGTATTTCACCATAAACTTGGTCTCAATCTGTCCGTAAGGATCCAGCGAATAAAATCCAATAAAACAATTTAGTCCAAAACACGTGTTAGATCCATTACAACGTGTGATCCGGCATGCTTCTCGTTGTTTACCCAAAACCACGAGCCTTGCCGAAGGCGGCTCTCGTAATCAAAATGGCTGCCTCTATATGGGGACGATCCCCCATTTATGCAGGTATATCTAAGTCCAACAGAATACTTTGATTTCATGATGGAAGTGAAAAGGCTTGGAAAACACTGTATTTTTGAATGGGTATCTTCAATTTCTGTAATTAACGGGTAAAAATCTTACACACTGTCCCTTTAAAGCAGTGGACATGGGATGCTAACGTCCCACCTCTCTCATCAGTGATACAAGAACATAAACAGAATAGGAATGCAATACAATCAAGAACAACAGACAAAGACATAATGGAATTGTTTACACAAGATATGAGGAATTGATTATGATTTATTCTTAATGAATTTATTTTTACAAGAATCTCCACCACATTATACAAAAAGAAAATGTGTCTATAGAGCAGCTTGGGCACACAAAGCCTGTATACACTGGCTGCTATTACAGATACATTGTGGCACATAGACTGATTTCTCATTCATAATTCATTCTTAGGCCCAGGCTCCAGTGATTACTCGTGATCACTTCCTCCTCCTCTACTAAGCGCCTCTTGACTTGTCACAGGGCTTTTCATTGCTCTTACAATCCAGGCATCTGCTTTCATATTGAGCCCTGAATCCATCCTTCTGTGTCTTCAGTATACAGCCCTCAAAATGATGCCAGAAGCTCAACAACAAAAAGAGATGAGATTTGAGAGTTTTGTAACGTTGTCTGAATTTGATCAGGATTTTAGGGTGTAAACTACTGAACTAAAGTGATTCACATCTTTTGGTTTTAATAGAAGAAAGAAATAGAAAAAAGGATTTAGCAAACTTGATTCAAAAAGGATTTAGCAAACTTGAAGGATGTTCCTCCTTGTACTTTGGTGTTGGAAATGGCTTTGAATAATTATTTCTACCACGTCTGATGATACAGGATAGTGACAATGCTTTAAACCTATTTTCAAATTGTGAAAAGAGAAAAGTAGGCATTTGCTAATTTTAAATTGCAATATTCATCTAAAACAACGTAATAAAAGAGACAGGTCTATTCTCTTGCTCTCTCAAACCCTTTGACAGACATTCAGTATTTAATAGTTTTTAGGCACATGCTCAGCCAAAATTTTCTTTCTTTCTTTCTTTATTTATTTGAATTAGGACAATGCATATTAATCAACAACAAACAGCATCAACGTAAATATGCCGGAATTAGCACAATAACTACTTTACATCCGTTGTCCTAAGGCAGGTCAGAACAGAAGAACATTTAGAGGAACACACAGAAGAGACATAAGTGTACATAGACATGACAGCAAGTTCACCACAGTAGACCATTCTCTGAGTTTAAGAGGCTCTACCTGTGTGAGCATGTTTGATTATTTTTAAACCAATGTTTCAGCGTGTTCTTGAAGGTTGAGAAGGACCCACAGTTCCTGACATGAGCAAGTAATGAGTTCCATGACTGTGATCCTGTGATAGACGTCACCATTTGGTCTCCTCTGGTCAATGATCTCGTGTTAACTCGGTTAGTCGTTTTTTTACTTATAAAATCCATTAATGGTGGAGGAGCGAGTCCATTTAAAACTTTAAAAACAAGGCAAGCGTCCATAAATACCTGATAACTTTCAAGATCCAAAATATTATACTTACTTAAAGGGACAGTGTGTAAGATTTTTACCCGTTAATTACCGAAATTGAAGATACCCATTCAAAAATACAGTGTGTTTTCCAAGCCTTTTCACTTCCATCATGAAATCAAAGTATTCTGTTGGACTTAGATATACCTGCATAAAAGGGGGATCTTCCCCATGTGGAGGCAGCCATTTTGATTACGAGAGCCGCAGAAGGACATTTGGGCTCCGCCTTCGCCGTTTTCTTTATACAGTAGTTGTCGGCAAGGGCTCGTGGTTTTCACACAACGAGATAGTACGCGTTTGGATAAACAACGACAAGCATGTTGCCGGATCACACTTACTCCGCACATACATCGCAGGAGCAAGCACATTCATCTAAGAGGAAAAGAAGAAGGACATAGTACCTACCGCGGCTGGGGCTTTGTTGCAGCGCGGGCCTGCACCCTGGGTTCAGACCGACCTCCGCCCTCCGTGGTCCGGTTCCCGATTCCCCCCACCCGCGCACAGCGCCGGGTGCGCTTCACGCGTGCGCGCGGTTTGTGCGCGGCTGCCGGTGAACCCACCTCCGGGTACGCCGAGCTGTCCGCGTTACGTCGCGCCTGGGTGACCCTCGAGGTCTGCCGTAGCTAGAACTGGAATTGCAATACCCACCATCCACCAATGCACCACCAATCCTACACACTGTCCCTTTAAGATTTACTATTACAATAGTGATACTGTAGAGGCTTTTTCTCAATCGTTTTCAATGTTTTTTGAAGAGGGACTTTAGGGGCTTCAGGATGGTCTCTGATGTATGAGACCATGTGGTACAGCAGTAAGATATGTGGCTGAATATCATGGCATGCGCATTTGCTGATTCTGTCCTCAGAAAAGGTCTTATATGAAGACATACTTACTACAATACAATGTCTTACTTGAACAAAAGTATATTTTATTATTATAGTTATTAGACTGTACCTCAGAAGAGCGATGAAATTGGCTACCTGTTTTTTGAGTTATTTCAACTCTGTAATCAGCTTTCTTTACCCTCGACTATAGACAACATGGCACATTCACAAAGGCCCTTGATTATTCAGGCTCAAAACTTGTCTCCAACTCTAATTAGTAAGAAATCCCAGGGTAAATTCTTGTTGTTTACTGTCAAAAAACAGCCAACGGGGAGAAGCAGGAGGTAGCTAAGCTTGTTTATCATTTTAGTTGTCAGAGGTGCTCATCTGACATCAGACATTTCGGCTCCCATCCAGAATCCTTTTTCTATTTGATGTACAGGTCTGAGACTAAGGTCCAGTCAAATAAATCCTCCCCCAAATAAATCCCAGTGTCTCAGACCGGTGACTTTGAAATCTTTTCGACATTGGACTTCACCTAGACAAATGAGGGATTGTATTGTTTTATATATTACTACTGCTGCTATTGCTACTGTTACTGCTATTACTACTACTATAACTACAAAAACTGTCCAAGAAGCAGTAATTGTTACGAATACAAATAGTTTTAACATTGTTGTCTTGAATCGAGAATTGAACTTTTTCTTTGTGTTTTGTGACTACTCCTACTTCTACTACTGGTACTACTACTACTACTCCTACTACTACTATACTATTATTACTTGCTGCACTACTATCCTTCAACTTGAGCCAATGTTGTTAATCTTTGACACACTCTGCTGAAAGGCCAAAGTTTTCTCTCTGACACAATATGAACCACAGTTCTGAAAATATATAGTCTGGTAGGGAATACGCAAAACCACAACACGGCATGAACCCAGTGAATATTACTACAGCAGAAAGCAATAAAATGGTTTTAGGAGCTCCTCCAGCCAGTGCCATTCTGGGATATATACCATAGTCTAATATAAACTTAGCAACTTAGCCCTGGGAATGAAATACCTAAATGTAGTGTATCGTGTCAAACTCATTCACATTTAAATGTCAGATAAGTATAAGTGTGTGTTAAAGTACAAGGAAAAAGTACTGAACAAAATTGTGAAGTATTGAAGGTATTTAGCTGTAACATTACAAATAATATTATTATTTATTTTACAAATAATATTACTGTCATAACCATAACTGAACTTAGTTAACACATATAAAGAATTTTTTTTGCACATTGTCTTTAGTTGTAGGATCTGGCAGCGCAAGTGTGGAGCTCATTCTGCATTCTGATTGGATAATGTGGTTGACAACCAAACCATATAATGTAAAGATAAACAACTTTTGAAATGTTTTTTTTTTTAAATTGTGAATAAGTCAACGTTACAATTGTTATCAGTAAAATCAATATTTGGTTCCAACACTGGTTTACTTCATATTTGAGGCTACAACTACTACTACTACTCCCATAAGTACTTCAAATCCTACTAGTCCTCCTTCTTTAGGCAACATGTTTTTCAATAGCAATCAAAACACTGTCCACTAACATGAAATATAAAAACGTAACAGGTTATCTTCAGTGATCTTATAGGCTATGGATAATTGGCAGGAACATGCACTTTCATAGAGTTATTTAAGGAAGACCACTTCTTCCTTCTGCAATCTGGCACCTCTCCTCCTCCTCTCTGCGGGTCCTGTGCTTTCCCACTGGGTGATCACTGGGATGAGCTGGTTCGCCCTGAAAGGCAGTTCTGTTTAATGAGCAGTGGAGAGGGGACACACTACAGGTGCACTGTACAGCTGGGGAGGGGTGCACTATAACAGCTGTCTGTCTGCATCAAACTCACTCATGAAACAGGTCCATATGTTGGGAGATTCACAACACGGATTGGGACTGAGAAACAAGGACTGTCCTACTATAACTAATACTATTAGACTTACTTCATAAACTTCAATATGTTCAAAACACTGCCGCTCGCCTCCTGACCCACACCCGCTCACGGGACCATATCACCCCCGTTCTACAACAACTCCACTGGCTCCCCATCCAACAGCGCATCAATTTCACAATCCTCCTGATCACCTACAAAGCTCTCCATAACCAAGCTCCTCCTTATCTCTCAGACCTCATCCAGCTCCACCATCCCTCCTGCTGCCTCCGATCAGCGACTCTCACTCCCACAGTCAAATCAAAGCACCTTGGGGGACAGAGCCTTTGCCATGGCCACTCCCACCCTCTGGAACTTTCCCTTCACATCAGAAACTCAGTCTCACTAAACACCTTCAAAAAACTGACTGCTCCTCATTTCTGTTTTGTCTGTCCTGTCCTTGTTTTAGTGTTACTTTATTGTGAAGCGTCTTTGTGTTACTGTGAAAAGCGCTATATAAAACCGATATATTATTATTAGGCCCGAGCACTAAAGCGTAGGGCCTATTGTAACCGCATGTGCTGAAACAGCGCGACGCGCTCCCCTTTTTTTAAACATAGTGGCACTCATGTGCCCGCTGACACGGCACAGTGGCACCGCCCGTGGCCATGACAGTGGCCAAATTGTAATTGTTCACCCGCAAAATATTGCGCGAAGCGCTCTCCTTTTTTCAAGCACTCAATGCCACACTATAGTGACACTCATGCCAGTCAATAGCACAGACTGGCACTGCCCATTGCCGCGTCAGCGGCATAATTGTAATTGTTCACCATCGTAAACGCCAAAAATGTGTATTGGGCAAGTGAGTAATCGATGAGGTCAATGATGAGCGCAATGGACCCCACGAGATGCAAGCCCTTTCCAATAATATATATAGAGTGCCACCACAGGTGGTTGTTATTGTTCTGTTTTTCTTCTCCTTATTATTATTATATTATTATTATTTTCCTTTCCACTTTTTTCAGGGTTCGGGTACTTCCCACTGACGAAAACATTCCTGTCCTCATATTTTAATGAACTCCTCCTAGGGTTTTTGACCCAGACTCACCAGAATCGTGCTGTATCATCTAGACAAGTGGGACATTAAAAGTTATTAAAAGCGTTCTAAAAGAGTGAACGGTGTTTCTGTGACGCCACAAATTTCGGGTTCGTTTTTGTGGCTCGCCATCATCATCATCATTCGACGAGCGATAATTCACGCATACTTTGGCTGATTTTACTCAAACTTTAACCGTTGGTGGACACCCTGGCCCTAAACAGATTGATATGAGAAAATCTGAAATGGCTACTATAGCGCCACCTAGAGAGATTGCATGGGAGTGCAAAATTTTACTTTGTCATAGACATACAAAATTTGGTACAATGATTCGTGACAGAGTCTCGATCAAAAAACTCAATGACGCCCCCACACCATCTCCCATCGTGTTGTCATGGCAACAGACCAAAATATGTCCTCGCCAATGGGAAGCCTGACAAAAACTTTGGTGTAGCCAAACCATATTTGCATCATGGGAATAGAAACAAAAAATTATATTACGCCATTGCTAGGCAACCAACAGGAAGTCAGCCATATTGGATAGAACATGTGACCTTGTGGCAAAGGCACCACTTCCTGTCAAACTTCGACAAGTGATAATTCGAACATTCATTCATTCATTTTTTTTTTCATTCATCTTCTTCCGCCTTGATGTATCTTCTGCCATGGGGGCTACCAGTGTTCGCAGACACTGGGGGCAAGGTGGGGTTAAGTGTCTTGCCCAAGGACACAACAGCAGCGGGGAGCTGGGTCAACCCGTCAAGAGCGGGATTCGAACTACCAACTCCTGGATCACTAGACTGTCGGCTACTGCCGCTCCAATTCATACATACTTTGGCCAATTTCACTCAAACTTTAATCGTTGGTGGACAAGCTGGCTTTGAACAGATTGATATGAGAAAATCTAAAATGGCCATGATAGTGCCCCCTAGGGTAGTTGCACGGAACTGCAAAATTTTGCTTTGTCATAGACATACAAGATTTGGTACACACATTTGTGGCATGTTGTCGATGAAAAAAGTCAATGACGCCCCCATATCATGTCCCAACCGTAAAGACAGAGCAGGTTTAGGACCACAGCGGCTTCTCCTGTCCCCCTGCTCCTGTCCCTCTGCTCCTGTCCCTCTGCTCCTGTTCCTCTGCACCTGTCCCTCTGCTCCTGTCCCTCTTCTCCTGTCCCTCTGCTCCTGTCCCCCTGCTCCTGTCCCTCTGCTCCTGTTCCTCTGCACCTGTCCCTCTGCTCCTGTCCCTCTTCTCCTGTCCCTCTGCTCCTGACCCCCTGCTCCTGTCCCTCTGCTCCTGTCCCTATGCTCCTGTCCCTCTGCTCCCTCTGCTCCTGTCCCTCTGCTCCTGTCTCTCTGCTCCTGTCCCTCTGCTCCTGTCCCCCTGCTCCTGTCCCTCTGCACCTGTCCCCCTGCTCCTGTCCCTCTGCTCCTGTCTCCATGCTCCTGTCCCTCTGCTCCTGTCCCTCTGCTCGGCAGGTTATGGAGGGACATGTACGCAATGGTGAGGAGTTTGAATTGGTTGCGCTGAGAGATGGGGAGCCAGTGGAGATCTTTGAGGACAGGGGTGATGTCATAAGGGTCTGATCGAAGATGATGCCAAGATTATGGAGGTGGGAGGAGGAGACTGACAAGCCATCAATGGAGAGGTTGAGGTTATTGTGGGTTTTTCTTGAGTGTTTTGGGGCCAATGATGATTATTTCTGTTTTTCACAGTTGAGTTGGAGAAAGTTTGATTTGAGCCAGGATTTTATTTCTGAGATGCAGTTTGTAAGGGTGGAGTGTGCTTCAGCTCCTATTGGACACCGCAGTTTTTTAACATGAAAGTCAGCAGATTTTTTTTTTTTTTTTAAGTAATTTTAAAAGAATACAGTGGTACCTCACCTTACGAAAGACCCTACATATGAAAAATCCAAGTTACGAAATGGCTTCACATTAAATTTTGGTCTCTAGATACGAAAGAAAATTCAAGTTACAAAACGCGAAATCTCAAAAATTCGAATAATGCGCGCTCAGATGCACGCCCCGCTGTTATCCCCGCTCAAAAAGCATCTTTCTCGGCCTCTTAGCTCTAGCGCCGAACACGCAAGATTTTCAACAAAATGTATTAAATAGTGAAGCGTGGGGGGAGACACGACTCTGGAAGCAGCGCGGAGACATGCACCGCGCGAGGAGCACGCACTGCGCGAGGAGCACGGCACCGCGCGAGGAGCACGGCACCGCGCGAGGAGCACGGCACCGCGCGAGGACCACGGCACCATGCGAGGACCACGCACCAGCGCGAGGAGTGAGGAGCACGGCACCGTGCGAGGAGCATGCACTGCGCGAAGAGCACCCCTAGTCCTGGTCTGCACGACCGGCACCAGGGCTGCGAGCACGAGATAGAACCGCGGCGCCCGGACCACGTCCTCTGGAGCCCGAGCCACAAACCAGCCGCACGAAACCAGCAAAGAGCGGCACGTGGTAGTTTAATCCTGGTTTAGTCCAGGTCTAGACCTGGTCCAGTCCTGGTTTAGTCCAGGTCCAGTCCAGGTTTAGACCTGGTCTAGACCTGGTTTAGTTCTGGTCTAGACCTGGTTTAGTCCACATTTAGTCCTGGTCTAGTCTCTTAGCCAATCAGGACGCAGAACCAATGTTACATTATAAAAAAAAAAAAGTTACACTATAAAAAAAACTCAACTTACGAAAAATTCACGTTACGAAACCACTTCTGGAACGAATTAATTTCGTAAGGTGAGGTACCACTGTATTATGATTTAAAATGTGAAATTATAACAGAAATGATCCACTGGTATTGCAAGCACGATAGGTCTTTTTTAAAGGTGCATTGTGTAACTTTTCTGGTGGAGGGTATTATGGAGACCAAACCAGGCCAAGTTACAGCTCAGATCTGTGGAAAGGCAACCCCACTCACAGTCAGAATGCCCATTTTTCTAGGTGTTTTTTAAATAATTGTAAGGTAAAGCTATTTAATGTCATACTATGGAACATTCCAAGCAGAGCAATGACATCTCCATAGAAACAAACTTGTGACAGGCCCCCAATTGAAAACATAATGCACCTTTATGGTACTTCAGAAATGACAGCATTTACGATTTGCTAATGGTATTCGTTAAAATTGTGATTTCGATTTGATTGCAATGATTCGAAAAAAAGGCTAAGAATGGTTACCATGGCAACATAGCACTGCAGATCACTTTTCTAGATTCTACAAATCCAGTTCTGTTTCTATTGCTGGGTTTCAAGTGACACCACAGCAGTCTATAAGACAATATTAATGAATACAGATGGGGGGCAGCGAAAATTTAAATTGTTAAAATGCAACAATATGTTGTAATACAGTGAATTCTTGGATTTATTCAGTAATAATCAATAGAGAAATCTGGCTCTTCCCCCATATTTGGGAGAATGACATCATTACATTCTAGAATCTGAAAACTACCATTAACCCATCGAGTGTTGTCATAGCAACGAGTGTTGTCATAGCAATGAGTGTTGTCATAACAATGAGTGTTGTCATAGCAACATCATAAACTGGATGACATCATAAAGACTTTGAACTTTGAAAGTTCAAAGTTCAACATTGAAAGTTAAAAGTTCAAAGTCTTTGATTGTCTTTGATTGTCTGAAAACTCTATCTGAGATGGATGGTCCATATTCCTTTTATCAGAACACAGACAGTTCAGCAGATGTATGTCCATCTGCAGAAATGGAGGAGCAACTAGGTCTGGATGAGAACCTGATGCAGCCAGCTCCTGAAAAACCTGTAGAGACCTTGCATCTCCCCTGCGATGCACAAACGCAGAATGAAAAAGTCAGTGAAGAAGTCTTCCATCTTTATGAACAATATCCATCCATTCCTACTGTGGACCAAATTACTGCTGTTCTAGAGCTTGAAAATAAGGAGTGCTCTTCTTATGAGCTTAATTGGGATGAACCAAAAATGGCCCAACTGACAGAGGAGGAAATTCAAACTGTAAACTTATCACTGGATAAGTATGTAACAACTGAAGATGCAAACAATGTAGCCCATTCTAGTGAGACAGTGAATCCCACTACAGAAGATGGCCTTCCCCTGGGCAGTCTTGAGAGCCAACAACTGAATGAAATAATGGACAAAATGCTAGAAGAGTTCAATAGAGATATGAAGCAAATAGAGGAGCTCACTCGAGGACACACCAGACTTCGGTCAGATCTCAAAAAGAGAGACTCTGCACTGGTCAATCTTAATACCAGGCTAGATAAGATTATAACTTTAAAAAACGAGGAACTAAGAAAGAACATTAATCTTGTATTGGAAAATGATCAGCAAAAAGCTGAACTCAAAGTCCTCAAAGAGTTAGTCATGAATCTGCAGTCTAGAGAGGAGAAACGTCTGAAAACTCTTTTAGAATCAGAGAGAAGTTGGGAGCGGGAAAAGACTCATCTTCAGGCTCAACTTAAAAGAACACAAAAGTCACTGCTCAGTGAATTTGAGTCCCTCAGAACTAAAAATGGAAATGGCGAGGTGAAAAATACTCAGCTTCAGACTGAATGTGGCCAAGTATCTGGTACTGTAGATCTTTTATGTGAAAAGGCAAATAAAACAAAAGACACAGACAATAACCTCAACAGCGACAAATATGGCAATGAACCTACAAGCAGCAAATGGACAAAAGGACTCTTGTTTGCAGGTGGCTGTGCTTTAGCAATTGCATATTTTTTGAAATATGGCGCAGCAGAAGGGATATCAAGGCTTTTGAGTTATTTAAACGTTTTCTAAACGCTCTTACTTACTTTACCTTTAACTTAATATTTATGTCACCATCGTTAATAACATAAATATATATGTTTGTTTTTAGAGGGATGGCATCAGAAATATGTTCTGGTGAAATCTCCCAGAATGGAAGTGAGACGTCATAATAATCTATGAGGGGCCGTTCAAGACATTATTCATTCTAGTCCTCTCACATACATATTCTCACTCTCACATACATACATTGTCAGTCTCACATACATATATTCTCACTCTCACATACATATATTCTCACTCTCACATACATACATTCCCACTCTCACATACATACATTTTTATGCGCTCACATACATATATTCTCACGCTCACACGTTACAAAGTCAGTGCCCACTGGTTCCACGGCCCCGGGAAACAGCGAGGGGCCGGGCGGGAGGAGCAGTAAAGCGGGCGGGAAGAGCATTGTGCCGCCTTCACCTCGAGCCTTTTCTGGCCGACCCAGAGCCGTTCGCGGCGCACCGCCTCGGAGGATGTGCGCTTAGCGGGGCCAGCATCGAGTGGCACCGAGCACCGAGCGACCGTCCCTTGCCCGCCGATTTCAATCCACCGGATTGGCGGACCCGATCTGAGCGCCCCCCTGGTCCTCAATTTCCACCGTGGGCCATATGGTATTATGGAGAAACGTTTTGGTCTCCCCACAGTTAGCCAATCTGTTTCTCTCTCTACCGTAGGTCTATCTTAAATCCTCATTTGTGAACAGTATTGGTTCTGCTTCTTACCTGCTCAACAGATGAGGATATGTTGGCTGTGGGGAGACCAAAATACCCCCCAGGACCTCGATGGCCTCACTTAGTGCACCCGCCTCGCGTTCCTTCATAAAACCTATGAGTTGCAATCCTCCAGTGCCATTTGAATCAGAACCTTTTCAGCCAATCACAGCCTGATAAATGCCTTGGCTTCCGTTTCCACCAAACTAGCTTCCGTTTCCACTATACTTTTGCTCTCACATACATACATTCTGACTCGCACACACATACATTCTCACTTACACACACATACATTCTCACTCACACACACATACATTCTCACACTTACATATATATATATTCTCACACTCACAGTGGAAAATTGAGGACTGGAGACCGGGAAGGCGCTCAGATCGGGTCTGCGCAGTCTGTACGGGGGATTGAAATCGGTGGGCAAGGGACGGCCGCTCGATGCTCGGTGCCGCTTGGTGCTGGCCCCGCCAAGCGCACGTCCTCTGAGGCGGTGCGCCGCTACCGGCTTTGTATATATATATATATATATATATATATATATATATATATATATATATATATATATATATATATAATGGCTGTCAAACGATTAATTTTCTTGATCGCAATTAATCTCAGAAATTTCATAGTTAATCGCGATTAATCGTGATTTATTTTGCATGTTTAAAATTGATATCTTGCAGTAAGACCGTTCGAATCTAAAGTTAAACTCACAATGCAAAGTATTTCTCACCATTTTTTTTTATTTCAAAAAATGCAGAGAAAGGAAAAAGTAACAATGAACCAGTAATAGTGCTTACTTTGAGAAATTGTAAATAAATGATTGAAGCCCACTCGAGCTGCCTACAGATGCGTAGAAGGTAGAATGCGTAGAAGAACAAAATACTAGCAAACTCAAAATAGCGCGTTTAACCGACAATGAGTTTAATTAATACAACCAAATGAGCTGCATATGGATGGTAGAATTGCGGAAAATGCTGGCAAACTGATCGCGATTAAAAAAATTGTTCGCGATCATAACTTACATTAATCTAATCGCGGTTAACGCGTTAATATTCCCAGCCCTAATATATATATATATATATATATATATATATATATATATATATATATATATATATATATATATATATATATATATATATATATATATATATATATATATATATATATATATATATATATATATATATATATATATGTGAGTGTGAGAATATGTATGTGAGAGGACTAGAATGAATAATGTCTTGAACGGCTCCTCATAAAAGTCTGTATTGTTACAAACAGTGAATTAATAATGAAAAATAATTTTATTAGTTTTTTAAAATGACAAAATAAAATTGAAATTACCAGACCTTATCTGATGCATATCTAGACCTTACAGAAACCTTTTTATTTATACTGACTTGACTACTCAAAGGTGTATGAAGTTTTGTATTTTTTGTTTTGTAGTTTTGTATTGTATTTGTATTACCACATGACATCACAAGGTGGAACAGGGTGTGTTCTGTTTGAGAGAAGAACTCAGCCCAAATATGCAGGGTTTGTGTGTTATGGGCCCTTTAAAATTGCAGTACAGGGTTTGTTTCTGGCATATTTTTACATTATTAAGTAAGGGCCAGTCTCTGTTGAGATATAAGCATATGCATGTTTACCCATAGGAGCTATGCAAATAAAGGTGCAGCTTCCTCCAATTAGACTAACAGCAGGAGCAGCCATTTTGTGGTGACCCTCCACTTGACCTGCCAGACTCCCCAGTCATTAAATAAACCGCTGGCATAATGATTGGCAACACCGGTGACTGTGTAAAATAATGCCCTTATAAGGACTTAGCAGACATCTTTTAATAGGCAGATAACTTTATGTTCTCTTTTTTATTTTGCCATTTGTTTTAGAGCTACTCCCCCTACTGGTGATAAATAATATGATCTTCTTTTCTTTACTGTAAATATTCTAATTGTTTATTATTACACCAGATGCCCTCCCTGATGCAGCCCACATAAAAGAAGGGGGGGGGGGGGGTCTGCCACCTGCTTGTGTCTATAGAGATGTTACTGCTTTAGCTAAAATGTTCCACAGTACAGCATTAAACATATCTTTCTTGTTTTTATTCATTTTATTCAATTGCATGTGCATTAATGCCTTGTAAATGCCTAAAGGCGGCACGGTGGCTGAGTGGCTAGTACTCATGCTTCACAGCAAGAAGGTTCCAGGTTTGATCCCTGGGTTGCCTGGGCCTTTCTGTGTTTGCATGTTCTCCCCGTGTTAGGATGGGTTAAATGCAGAGAAGAATTTCTCCAGTGTGAGATCAATAAAGTCACTTCTTCTTAAATCATGTACAGCTTCTGAAATTAACATCTCTTCCAGCGTCTGTTCAATTCCAACACAAACACAAAGCTGAGCTACTTCAGTTCTTGCACCAGGAGTGGAATAAAATCACCCAAGAACAATGTGAAAGACTTGTGGAGAGCATCCCAAGACATATGAAAGCTGTGATTAAAAATAAGGGTTATTGCACCAAATATTGATTTCTGAACTCTTCTTAAGTGTAAACATTAGTATTATGTTGTTTTAAAATTAATTTGATCGTGTTTCTTTGCATTGTTTGAGGTCTGAAAACATGTATCTTTTTGTTATTTTGACCATTTGACATTTTTTGCAAATAAATGCTCTAAACAAGAGGTCTTCAACAGGGGGGTCGCCACCCCTAGGGGGGTCGCAGAGGTACTGCAGGGGGGGTCGCGAAATCTTTTGATTTCACTTTAAATTATATAATTTTATATTTTATAGTGTAAAATACAGTATTAACATGTGTATTATTTCCTTGTATTGGATGTACCATAACAGAGTAGCAATGTTTATATATGACACTAAGCTCAATTTAATATAAAACACAATTCTATGCCGTATATATAGTAGGGGGTCCCTGGCCCAGTTTGCCATCTGTTTGGGGGTCCCTGGCCTGAAAAACGTTGAAGACCCCTGCTCTAAACGATAATATTTTTATTTGGAATTTGGCGGAAATGTTGTCAGTAGTTTATAGACTCAAACAAAAATGTTCCTTTTGCCCAAACACATACCTATAAGTAGTAGGGATGGGAACTGATAAGATTTTTATGATTCTGATTCCGTTATCGATACTGCTTAATGATTCGATTCTTTATCGATTCTAATTTGGGGAAAAAAGGAGAACAAACTGTTTGATTAGTACCAAGTTTAGCACTAGCCCTGGTCTAGTCCTGGTGTAGTCCTGGTTTAGTCCTGGTTTAGTCCTGGTCTAGTCCTGGTCTAGTCCAGTCCTGGTTTAGTCCTGGTCTAGTCCTGGTCTAGTACTGGTTTAGTCCTGGTTTAATCCTGGTCTAGTCCTGGTTTAGTCCTGGTCTAGTCCTGGTCTAGTCCAGGTTTAGTCCTGATCTAGTCCTGGTCTAGTCCTGGTCTAGTCCTGGTTTTGTCCTGGTTTATTCCTGGTCAAGTCCTAGTCTAGTCCTGGTCTAGTATCTCCACATGTAAACATGTATCGTGTTTTTTCGGAGCTAAATCGCACTTTGTACACGAGCTCCGAAGAAACGGATGTGTCCCAAACCTGTCCCGAAGGTCTCCCGAACGTGTCATGTGTCCAAGTAGAAGTTAAAAGTCCATTTTCATGTCCTTTAGGGTTCTGCAGTGCCGCTTACATATGCACGAGCTCTTCACAGCTGATACGCGAACAGGGGAAAACACATCGGTGCTTCTCGCAACGGGATTGGCTGGCACGCGAGCGTGGGAAAATATGTTGATTTATACACTCCCCGTTTCTTTCAGAAAAACAAGCTCTTCTTGTTCTTCTCGTCATGCGAAAATAGAATATAAACTTCGTATCAATCCCACGTAATTCGTGCTGTCTGGAATCGTTAAGAGAATCGTTAGATAAACTGCTGATTCCATGGAATCGAAACACACGGAACCGGTTCTCACCAGGTACCGGGTCTCTTTTTTTTCAAAGCTGTATTCTGTGTTTCTGGTTTAGTCCTGGTTTGGTTTCTGGGTGCCGGGGGGGTGGCTGGCTGGTGCTTAGGGGTGTGGTCCGGATGGCCGCCTGGATCCGGGGTTCTTTGGGGTTTTGTATGGTGGACGGGGGCACCTGGAGGGGGGCGTTATCTAGGTGCACCTTTAGTTATTACTGTTACTGCTGTTGTAGTGGGATGATTGCGGATGGTCTGGACCTGGACCCTCTCCCAATGTTTTGGATTGTTTTTAATGCATCATTTCTTAGTCAGGGCAAGCTGAATACCTACACCTAGGCTGTAGGACAATGTCCTCCTTCTTTTAATGCATCATTTCTTAGTGAGGGCTGAACACCTACACTGAGGTTTGCAGGACAATGTCCTCCTTCTTTTAATGCATTTAGACACAATATAAATAGCATACACATTATACACAATACAGGGCAACATAGGATATGAAGAAATGTTCGGAGAGGGGGGAGAAGTGGATTTTAAAGTGGGGCGACAGCGGTGATGGTGATGGACGGAAGGTGTGCTTGGGTGCTCGTCCCTCTCTAGGTGCTGTCCCTGTGTGGTCCTCGGGAGGATTCCTGGGTGCTGGCGGTGGTCCGGTTTGCGCTCTGGGTCTGGCCGGCCATCCCTTTGTGCCGCCTGGGGCGGGTCCTGGGGGTTTTTCCCCTCGGGTTCGCTGGCTGCCTTCTCGGTTGTCCAGTGCATGGATGGGGGGTGGGTGGACGCCAGTGTGGGAAGAGAGTGGTGATGGTGATGAGGAAAGGACGCTGGTACAAACGAGGGAAAAAAAAAAAAAAAAAAAGTCACGGAAGGAGGGTTTGGGGAAAGGAAGGAAGGAGGGAAAGGAACAAAAATGTATGCCCTGTCTAGGCTACCCCACTATGGTGGGACACAGCCTTTGTATATAGATAGATAGATAGTATTCTGTGTTTCTACTTCTATTAGAACTAAAACAACAACTGCTGTTACTACTACTACCAGTACTACTACTACTAATACATCTACTACCACTATTACGACGTGAGTGGGCTTGCCTCTCCACAGATCTGACTTGTAACTTAGTGGCATTGCCTAGTGGCATTATCTGCTTGTGTCCAAACAGATATTTAAAATACCACATGAAGCTGAAAACACAATACACAATACACCTTTAAATATTTTGTATATTTGTATATTTTGTGTTTTAGTTATTTACCGCATTTCTTCTAGGTGATGCCCTTGCTATACTAGGAAAAACACTTGTACTAAATCTTGATTAAGCTTACTGTGCACCTAAACAGTGCACTTTGAATAATTAACATTGCATTATCATCTTCAGGGAGCTGTAAGTCACATACAAGCACACTCACAATGCTACGCTATGCTGCTAATGGTCCGAAAATCCAATTATTTACAACTAAACCAGTGTATCTATGTCTCTATGGCAACTGTGACCTATTTTCGTAACCCAGTGTCATCCTAGGTGTTTTGTTTTCATCTTATATACCACATAGGCTGAGTTTATAGATAACTGTGCCAAAGCCTCATCTAGCATCTTGATGGAGGAGCTGTTAAAGATGTAAAGATACATTAGGGATTTTTCTGGCTGTCTCCTCCAAGTCGATATAGCCCCACAAAGACATTTTAGTTAATTATAGTCCTGTGAATTTGACCTATGATCTCCGCAGTGTTACAAACAAGGAAAACCGCAGCTGGCAAAGTCGAGACATATGGAAGTTGAAAACATGGACCGCTAAGCCTGGTCCTTTTGATTACACAGATGTTAAATGTCTACATAAATTTGTAGTCATATTCAAGTTCATTTTTCATTGTGGTTTTAGCACTTAAAGAAATACTATATGTGCAGCTACAGAATGCTTTGATTTTAATACACAAAAATAGAAGAAGAGGAAGAACAAGTGACTTTATTGATCTCACACAGGAGAAATTCCCTGCATTTAACCCATCCTGTTATTAGGAGCAGTGGGCAGCACATTACTGCGCCCGGGCACCATCTCCATGATCTTCTTGCTTCAGTTTGGTCAGGACCTCAGCTGGAGGATTTTACCTATGGTGCATGTTTTGGGTTGATGGGGGAAACCGGAGTGCCCGGAGGAAACCCACCCAGACATGGGGAGAACATGCAAACTCAGACCTGTAACTTGGCTTGGGGATGTCCCTTACTTGTTTCCATGGTGATAGCATTCAAGGTAAAGCAATAACATACTGTATTAAAGGTCCTATTTTTTGATGGTTTTGGATCAATGTTATAATGTTTCCTCGTCAAAATCATACTTGAAGTTGTGTTTTGTTTCATTCACACATGTTTAACACACAGACTGCATATTTATTATATTATCATCCTTTATTATCCCTGTAAGGAAATTTGTCCCATCCTTTTTTCTGAAGCAGTGGGCTATACATGAAGGCGCCCGGGGACCCATCTCCATGATCTTCTTGCTTAGGCTTGGTCAGGACCTCAGCTGTAGTATTTTATCTATGGAGTTCTATGTTTCTATGTATGTATCTATGTTTTTGGGTTGGGTTAGGTAAATAGTAGCTGTTAACTTGAATACTACCACTGTGTGACATCACAAGGTGAAACAGAGATTTTGAGCTTTGGAGATGTCAGACTAATAATAAAGGTTTACCCAAACATGTGTAAATATAACAAATCACTCCATATATGTTTTTGAGGAAGTAACAATATTCAAACAAGGCTTAAATCTCACAATAGTGAATTTTGCATTATATAGGACCTTTAACACAATCATGGATGTCAGACCCTCCACCAGAAAAGCTACATAGTGCATCGTTAATATACAAGCTACAATTTTGAAGAGTCATATTATGTCAAAGTAGTTACTCATGTGGAATATTTCCTGCTTGCCACCATAAAGCCTTCGGTGCCAGGACTGAGGTAGCTGACGTAATATGACAGCAGTAATTGAAGTCTAAATCATAGTAGTAGTAGTAGCCATAAAAGTAGCTGCTTCTTTTACCGCCAGGTCCTGAAGACATATACACTAATCTGCCAGTGAGAGATGGGAGGCCATACTGACTTCATAATATAATGTACCCTCTTGGACTGAATGGGATTTCCATCTATAAACCTCAATAAGGCAGTTTGTCCTTCAGACCCAACACAAACAATCAGAGAGAGAGCGTGTGGTGTCTTCCTTTCCCCCTTTTACTTTGGAGAAGATGCTGCAGTTGCTGATTTGATGCTGAACACGGCGACCCCTGGTGACCTGGATGTGATAAATATCGGAGCAGGCTGTCCTTCCTTTCGCCAGAGGACAAGTCTGTGAGCCACAAAGGGGATGATGTTAGATAGAAGGGGACGGGTTCCTGCCAAGTTCAAGTATTTTTGAGGAGATGAGACCAAATAAGAAATAATATCACTGTATGACTATTGATTCTATTAAAATTGTAATAACAGCAAATGTATGAGGTTATATCTTATATAATTAAGGTGCACATGTAACCTTCATTCAGATGTTATTGCTGTGCTTGGAATGTTCTGCAGTATGACATTACAAATTATTACATGTCACACATTTCACATGTTTCTATTGCTCAAAAATACCTTGCAAAACATGCATCGTTGCAGTGACCTGGCTCGCCTCTCCATAGACCTGACCTTGGCCAACTTGAATGGTGTTCCTCGCTAGTCTCCATGGAGATAGTTTAATGCCATACTGTTGAAAAATCCAAGCAAAGCAACAAGATCTGCACAGAGACCACTGTCCTGATAAAATTACATGGTGTAGCTATAATATCATCACAACACTACAACTGTTTTACTTTTGTGACTACTTATAATACATTATTATATTTCTTATTGTATAGTAGCACTCCTACACTACTACAAATACTGTTTGTACAACTGTTAATAAGATTTCATAACATCCTTATCATTGTAATACTATAATCACTGAAGTACGGTTTGTCCCCAATTATTTTTATTCTGTTTACTGTTTAAATTCAAATAATGCAATCTTTCTGGTATTACACCGTACCTTTGTATGCATAGAGACCCCCGTTACAATTATTCCCTATAAATTTACATTCCCCTGCAATGCTGTTTTCTGATCTGTATTATATTGTTATTTCCTCATCACAAACATACCTGGAGTTGTGTTTTGTTTCATTTACACATGTTTAACACACAAACCCTGCATATTTAGGCTGGGTTCTTCTCTCAAACAGAAAACTCTTAAATATTAAAACCAAGATGCTATGGGCAGATGTTTTGACAGCCCCATGGTAACAACAGGAGCACAGAACAAGCGTTACAATTATTCCCTTTAAAATTACATTCCACAGCGACACTGGAGACTTGGAAATGTATGCGATCAATCTCGGAGCTGTCCTTCCTGTCGCCTGAGGACATGGGTCTCTGTGAAGCTTACAAGGAGATGGTGTCAGATAAGGAGAGAATGAGATTTCTGTACAGTGCAGGCGTACAGTATCTGCTGCCCTGAGGGAAAATGAAAAGTCTCATATCAGTGAAAAAAGTACTTGTGCTTTTACTAATAGTTCTGGATATAAGCGGATGTAGTATTAAAGCAGATCAAACCACTTTAAAGTCTGGGGAGAGCTCCATGCTGAAGTGAGTGTTGGAGAAGTGAACACCCGCTTGTTCCAAAGTGCCCATTAGCCCTGCGGGTGTCCCTCCTCATAGTCAGGGAGCTCTGTGGTGCTTTCGGCTGTTCCCGACTGCTCTGTGCTGGGCCTACTCACTCCACTATATCTGCTCCATACTGTAAAGAGCCAATATCGCGCTGTATTCTGATCTGTGTTATGATGCTGCTTCTTCATCATCAAAAACACACCTGGAGTTGTGTTCTGTTTCATTCACACATGTTTAATACACAAAGTGTGTGCCATACTGAGAAACAGCATAATAAACAGCAGTGTCATACTTGTATTATTGTTTCCACTGTTACTACAGACGTCAGCTGCTTCTAGTCACAAAACCTTAACAATTTCAGCCTCAGTTTTGATACTAGTTTGGATATCCAAATTTTAAAAGCTCTTTTTTAGACTTAGCATATTGTATAAGTATGTAAGTTATTATTGAATAGTATCTGATTTTTGCTTCTTTTGGCAACTCTAAGCTACTACTATGATTACTAGAACAGCAAATATCATATACTCAACAACCAACACAGGTCTGTAGTGACTTTAAGACCACACAATACAGTCAAATGTACGAGTTTCCTTTTTTATAGTAAGGAAAGAAAGGCCTTAATATAGTCAGAGAATGAGCAATAATTATATTCACATTAATCACCGCTAAAATAGGTTGTATTTCCAATTAAGTTTTTGGATGACCCGTGAGATATGAATCATGATTAGTAATAATAACTCATTGTGACCGGTGTAGCATAAGGAGGCCAAACAGCAGTCTGCTCATGCTGCTGTTTAAGGCTTGACTAACTGTATCCCTTTCTGTCCAATCAGATTTGCACGGCTAAATACTGCCTGCTGAGTGCCACTGTCATTGTACTTTTAATTAAAGATGGTGGCTCTTTTCACTTTTCATTATTCTCGCTGTTTAAGGCCTTTTAGTGTAGCACTGCAGCTGATCCCATAAAAGATTAAATGGGAATACAGTGTGTGGCTGCACTGAGGCCATGTATGTGTCAGAAGAGGCATGTGAGCGGGTTTGTGTTTTGCAGTGTCAGGATAACATGAATACTGTGTCATGACTTCCTTCTGTTGTGTAGATATGAATATTAAAAGGGCCATATATGATTTTTATTTTTTCATGACAAGAAAGAAAAAGATAATGTAAGTACAGATATAATGTAAAACAGAAACTAACTGTAAAGTGTTTTTGTTGTCTGCAAACCAGGAAATAACAGTGACAGCAATAACATGCTAGTTGTTGTTGTAGTTAGGCTACTGGCTGATGCTTGAAACCCGCTTATAAACTTATTGTGGGGAATAATTAGGATGCTAGCAATTCTTTAGGAAAGTGAGGAACAATGTTGGGAGTAATGCATTGCTTTTTGCTCTAACACAGTAACGTAAGGCATTACAGAAAAAAAAAAGCTGCAGATTAGCGATAGTGACTCTACTTCCTGTGTACATTATCGCCAATCTTTTATGCTTTCAAAATCATGCATCTGAAATATTGCACCATATTTCACAAATAATCGTATACACAGTTTTGACTTGTACCTAAACTAGAAGTGCAGTGCTCTGATCTTTTGAACACTCAAAATGAGTGGTTTTAGTGCAGACAGCTGACACATGAGTGCGCTCACACCTGTGCAGCCTGTGGTCTGCAGCCATATCCGTCAGTCTGCAATCGGAGATTTTAAGTCTCATAAGATTTTCCTCATGTGTGCGCTTTTTGTTGCATATTGAGGAATAACGAGGAACTGTCATATGTTGGGGCTGTAGGCTGTGAGGAAGAGGTGTGTTTTGAGCAGTTTTTGTTTTTTCGAAGAAGAAGAAGAAGTGACTTTATTGATCTCACACTGGAGAAATTCTTCTCTGCATTTTAACCCATCCTATATATATATATATATACATATATTAGGAGCAGTGGGCAGCACACACATTAGGGCGCCCGGGGACCATCTCCATGATCTTCTTGCTTCGGTTTGGTCAGGACCTAAAGCTGGAGGTACCTATGCCTATGGTGCATGTTTTGGGTTGATGGGGGAAACCAGAGTGCCCGGAGGAAACCCATCCAGACACGGGGAGAAACATGCAAACTCCACACAGAAAGGCCCAGGCGACCCGGGGATCGAACCCAGACCATGCAAGGTGATTTTGAAGGTGATTAGTGAGTCTGAGTTTCTGATGTGATTGTTTAAGGCCTAAAGTTACAGTATTCCTATCACAATTTGCCAAACTTTGACCTTTTGTCTTGCGATTGTTCCTTGTACTGTGCGATGACCCATCACTGTGGCTATTATGTTCTACTGTTTTTAACCATAAGTGCAGCTCAAACAGATACCACATCACTGGATGTGTGATGAGCTAATTGAGCGTCATGAGCTACATTTAGTCAAACCCATATATCCAGTTATTTTGGTGAGAGTAACTTAAAAGTAATGCAATAGTAGTGTAATGCCTTACATTTTAAATACAGTAATATTGTAAGGCATGACTTTGAAATGACAGTAACAAGTAATAAATAACGCATTACAGTTTTGAAGTAACTTGCCCAACACTGGTGAGGAATACGTTTGGATTGCTACAAATGTTTAAAAGTAATTACTTCAAATAATAGTAGTTACTTTTATTGCACTACTTCAGCCCCAATATTTTATTCAATATTTTATGTTTATTATTAGTCTGTCTGCATCTCCGAAGCTCAAAATTCTCTGTTCCACTTTGTGATGCCATGAAGCGGTAGTTTTCAAGTCAACAGCTACCATTTACCTTTACTTTAGTAAAGATTGGCAGTTCCAGGGCTGAAATTACTTAGTGATTCTAGTAAAGGTGTGTGGAGTTAAAAACAAAACAAACAGTATGTCCTGTATTTCTGCATTAGACATCACAAAGTGGAACAGAGTACTCTTCTAAATATGCAGAGTTTGTGTGTTAAATGTGTGAATGAAACAAAACACAACTCCAGGTGTGTTTTTGACAAGGAAATAACATTATAACATAAATCAGAAAACAGCATGATCTTGGCCTTTTAAAATTAACATTTGGGGCTGTGTTTTTTGTCTGGGGAATAGAACGATTGCTGCTTTGAGCCCAGTCTGATCTCATACTGCCATTGTGTCCCTGGGCAAGACACACCTGTAGATCTGCACTCATCATAAAATTAGACTGTTTGTAACTGGAGGGGCGTCTGATGAAAAAAAATCAAACCATTGTAAGATTTATTTGCGGTGGCAGCCTTGACAGACAAGAGGAGCAGGCGAGTGACAAAATAAAATAAAATAAAATCGACACACTTAAAGCCCATTAAAGCGTAACATTTGCAATCACACATGCCTATGTTTGTATTCAGAGAGATAAAGCTAATCTAATATTTAAACACAAACTAAATCAGCATATTCTTTACACTGAAATCATTATCATAACCAGATACGCATGACATGTATAATTCAAAATGTTCTTATCTTTCTGTATTAATTGGCACCCAGTGTTAAACCTGCTTGATCAAAAGGAGGTGGGGGGAAAATCATGGCGTGAAGCATGAATATTTGATATGGACAGTGTTGAAAGTAGTGACGCAGACAAGCTTTTATCTCACAACAGTGAAAAATCAACTCTAGTCGGATGTGTGTCAAGACTGCCCACTGTCGCATGTAATGCTCCTAAAATGATTTTTCCTCTCAAAGTGACAATTTATTCCTACGTTTTAGATATTTTTGTGAAACGGCCATTGCCACAGATAATAAATAAATAATACAAAAAGCAGCTCTTGTGAAATTACATAACGCTCTTTTTCCCACTCAGAAAAGAGCTTTGATGATGTTCTCTATCTCTCGTCTCTCTGGTTACATCGCCATGAGGTACATTTTACTACAAGCCTATTCTGTCCCCAGGCTAGGAGCTAACTCTACAGTCCAAAATATTGCTTTTAAACAGTGGTGGATGAAGTAGTAAAAGTACAGATATCAGGGCAAAAGATCACATGAAAAATCTTCTTAAGTACCTGTTTAAAAATGTACATAAAGAGTAAAAAGTAAAAGGATTTTGAGTTTTAGAACAACTGAAGGATGAAATGTGGTGATTTTGATACAGAATTTAGCTAATGTCAAGGGATTCAATAGATTTCTTAATTTTTCTAACTGATATGCTCAGTGTTGAAATGGAAACTCAAATCGAATGTGATTAAAAACGTCTCAAAGTACTTTTTACTTTTCACTCCAGATCTAAAATGTAGTGGAGCAGAAAGTACAGATACATGCTCTTAAATGTAGTGTGGTAAAAGTAAAAAAGTATTCACAATAAAGTACAGATACCTAAAAATTGTACTTAAGTATTGTACTTTTACTTATGTACTTCATTATCTTTCTCCATTGCTTTTAAATAGCCGAGAGGGATGACCAGTCACCTTCCCATATTGTTTTTATTGACTGTTAGTGTTTGAAGAGGTCTGGAGAGAGTGTTGGAGTGAAAACAAAAACAGACTCAGATCCCATACTGAGAGTGGCTTGTGCTAGAGACAATGGATCAATATTTTAAGTTTGAATGTTGGCAAGTTTGGTTGAAGAAGCGTAGCCAATAAAAGAATGTCTTTGAAATATAAATGATTTAAAAGGACTTCTAAACTTGTTTCTTTGTTTTTGCATTGTTAGTCTTTGCAAACAGAAAGTAAACACTACATTTGGAATTATTTTTAAAAATACCCACCAAGGTTGAACTGTATCTTAAAGGGATATGCCACCCCCAGGTCAAATTTGGGCATCTCCCCACAGTCCAGAGACTAAAACAAGTGATGAAAAGCGTTTTCCTGGTCACCCAGCCATTGTCCGAGTCTGTCAGCACTGACCGCCGCGCGAGCTGCTGCTCCTCCGCCTTAGACTGGAGTCTAACGTCGCCAGAGAAAGATTTCGGCCAAAAGGAATTAATTTGCTCGATGCTTTTCCCAATTACTTTCTGTGTAGTGCGCATTCATATCGAGTGCAAATAAATGTACAAATCAACATGGAGAGCTTGCCTTGGTCATTTTGGGTGAGAACTATTTTTCAGTGCGGAAAAAGAAAGACGAAGCACGCACCGGGGGAACTCCCTTTCTGGTGCGTAAACAGGGATTCCCCTGTCCGCGTGGTGCGTGCTTCGTCTGTCTTTTTCCGCACTGAAAAATAGTTCCCACCCAAAATGACCAAGGCAAGTTCTCCGTGTTGATTTGTACATTTATTTGCACTCGATATGAATGCGCACTACACAGAAAGTAATTGGGAAAAGCATCGAGCAAATTAATTCCTTTTGGCCGAAATCTTTCTCTGGCGACGTTGCCTCCAGTCTAAGGCGGAGGAGCAGCAGCTGCGCGCGGCGGTCAGTGCTAACAGACTCGGACAATGGCTGGGTGACCAGGAAAACGCTTTTCATCACTTGTTTTAGTCTCTGGACTGTGGGGAGATGCCCAAATTTGACCTGGGGGTGGCATATCCCTTTAAAGATGGACTGTGTAACTTTAATGGAGGGTACACCACCTGCTTGTCACCATGGAGATGTTATTGGTTTACCTGAAAGGATCCACAATATGGAAATACAATCTATGTTTAGGGAGGCTACCCTGACCACCATAAAATATACATTTTAACAATAAAACCCTCTGTAATTTAATGAATCAAAGATTGATACTTAATACTGTGGAACCTTCCAGCAAAAGAAAGACAGCATAAAAGTTACACAATACAGCTTTAACTGGGTCTACTTATGGGCTGAAACAGGGGATTTACCTTTTTACAATTTCAAGATAAGACAAATAATACTGCCTTCACCCTCTAGGGGTCAGTAACATAGGTAAATGATCCCCTCGAACTAGAACCTCCCATCTCCCTCCCATCTTCAACCACAGTTCCACTTTTTAACCTCAGACTGCATTCGTGTAGTATAGACAGTCTAAAAAATACTTCCTGTTATGTGTTACAAAACCAGTGTCATCAAACATTAATGGAGTGATTTGTGGTTTCTCTGAGCTGCAGCCTGACCCTTGAGCCGTCAGTTAAAAGAAGTACAAAATGAAAGTCAATAAAGAAAACAGCGAAGTCTGAGTCAGTGTTCGCCTCTGTCAATCTCCACCTGCCCACATGTTAAGCTCCTATTAGTCACTGGCTCCATATCTGCTGATAACAGCCTAGCCAAGGACAGGAAGTATCCAGAACAATCACATAAGCATTGTACAGCTCAATTTTTAGACTAAGATGAAACTCACATTATTAGGAAATGTATTCTTGGTAGGAATTTTACACATAGTACACGGTTCATAAGAATGTTCAGTTTTAGATTTTAGAGTAGAGTATACCAGATCTGGGTATAGTGTATTGTGTGTTGAACTAGT